>JBBGZY010000140.1:14995000-15545000 GCA_037952925.1 Lithobates clamitans
TAAATGGATCTTTTTTGAGTTTAGCAAAAGACTTTATGTGTTTTCTTTTAAATCATTGATTTTACACACAATGTTAAATTAACAAGGGACAACAATCTCATTGAGTTTTAAAAAAACACACCAAAAATACATTACTAATGTTAATAATGTTCAAGTGGTAAGTCTTGAAAATAAAAAAATCTACATAAACAAAAACGGTGCTTTGGGTTAACTTTATCTAAAAACTAAAAAATAATCACTAGAAAAAAAAAAATAGAATAATGGGTTCTTTGTGGTAACTTTACAAACCTAAAAAAAAAATAAAATAAGGGAAAAAGTATTATTAGTATGGAAACATTGTTTATAAAAAGCATACTATATCATTTATGAGATCAAAGAGAAAAAGAATTCAGAAATCAGTTTGGGAGAACTCTGATTATGAACAGCAAAACACCTTCGTTCTTTAGAGCATTCGTAAAGAAGAAATAAAATGCGCTGCATTCAACGATCACAGATTTTGCAGCGTGATGAATGTGCTACCTACAATACGAACACTAGTTTTACTAGACCGAGTGCTTCCGTTTAGTTTTTGCTTATGAGCATGCGTCGTTTTTTTGTCCGTAGGACTAGCATACAGACGAGCGGACTTCGGGGTCCGTCGTAGTTACGACGTAAAGATTTGAAGCATGTTTCAAATCTAAAGTACGTCGGATTTGAGGCTAAAAAAGTACGTTGAAAGTCCGGAGAAGCCCACACACGATCGGATTACCAGCCAGCTTTAGTCCGTCAGCGTCCGTTGGACTTTTGTAGCTGAAAAGTCCGACCGTGTGTACGCGGCATTACAGGAGAGAATTTCCCTTCCTAGGGGTAGATTTCATCTCACTTCCTGTTGCCTCCTTCCGTTTGCAAGTAGGAGTCGTTTGTAAGTTGGATGTTTGTTGCCACAACACTGTAAGCCCTCACAGGGCCCTGCTGTGAAATATTAGATCAAGAATTGTAATTACATGCACCTGTTGAACAGGGCCAGAAAAATTGGGCCTTTGGTGGTGATGGTGGTGGTGGTGCTGGTGCCACAACACTGTAAGTCCTCACAGTTACTCTCGGTGGGCGCTGGAACGGGCCCTGCTGTGAAATATTATATCAAGAATTGTAATTACATGCCCCTGTTGAACAGGGGCAGAAAAATTGGGAATTTGGTGGTGGTGGTGCTAGTGCCACAACACTTTAAGTCCTCACAGTTACTCTTAGTGGACGCAGAAACGGGCCCTGCTGTGAAATATTAGATCAAGAATTCTAATTACATGTACCTGTTGAACATGGGCAGAAAAATTGGCCCTTAGGCACTGGTGCTGGTGCCACAACACTGAAACCCCTCACAGATACTCTAGTTGGAGCGCAGGAACTAGCCCTGCTGCAAAGAATTGCATCAAAAATTGTAATTACACGCCCCTGTTGAACAGGGGCTGAAAAATTGGGCCTTAGGCACTAGTGCTGGTGCCACAACACTGCAACCCCTCACAGATACGCTAGTTGGAGCATAGGACCTAGCTCTGCTGAAAAGAATTGCATCAAAAATTGTAATTATACGCCCCTGTTAAACAGGGGCTGAAAAATTGGGCCTTAGGCACTGGTGCTGGTGCCACAACACTGCAACCCCTCACAGATACTCTAGTTGAAGCGTAGGAACTAGCTCTGCTGCAAAGAAGTGCATCAAAAATTGTAACTACACGCCCCTGTTAAACAGGGGCTGAAAAATTGGGCCTTAGGCACTGGTGGCGGCGCCCAGAACCAAAAATGTTCTTACAAGCTATCAGCATGATCATTGAGGAGGAAGAGGATAATTACTCAGCATAACAGGATAGTCACTCAGCATCAGCATAGGCAGTCTTTGAAGGGATCTGACATTTAAAAAAAAATGATTTGGTTACATCAGTACTGGTGCTTGGTAGCTGGTGGTAATCCAAGACTGATTCATTTTTATGAAGGTCAGTCGATCGACCAAGTCGGTGGACAGACGCACCCTGTGATCGGGTTACAAAGCCTCCAGCAGCACTGAATGTGCGTTCCGAAAGAATGCTGGATGCAGGACAGGCCAGTAGCTCAATTGCATACTGTGCAAGCTCTGGCCAGTGATCCATCCTCAAGACCCAGTAACCCAGAGGATTTTCGGTGGGAAAGGTGTCCAAGTCAGATCTTGCCCCTAGGTATTCCTGCAACATGTAAAACAGAGGCTGGCGATGGTTGCTGGAACCGATCATACCTTGGGGCTGCGGACTAAAAAATTGTCTGAACGCATCGGTCAGACGGCCACCTTCTCCACCGCTCCTTCTTTGACTGACCGAAGCCTCAGCAACATGTTGTTCAGGAACAGGAGTTTGTACCTCCCAGTCTCTGGGAACGCGTTGCACAGACCTTTCTGCAAGGCCTCCCGAAGATGTTTCATCCTCTTCTCCCTCTGCAACGGCAAGATAAGGTCCTTACCCTTGTAATGTGGATCAAGGAGGGTTGCCAGCCAGTATTGATCCTTCTCCTTGATACCACGAATACGAGGATCCTTCCGCAGGCTTTGCAGGATCAGAGAGGCCATGCAGCGTAGGTTTGCTGAGGCATTTGGTCCGGAATCCTCTGGGTCACTAAGGACGACATGATCCACAGTCACCTCCTCCCAGCCACGTACAAGTCCATGGCTTTCCTTGGACTGTAAATGATCCCTTAAAGACTGCTGCTGATGCTGAGTGCCAGGCTCCACCTCCATGCTGACACAATCCTCCTCCTCCTTGTCCTCTTCCTGTGTGATCGGCGGTCACGCAGGAACACTGTCTGGATAAAGGGGGCCTTGAGAGCTAAGGAAGCCCTCCTCTTCCTGCCTCTGTTCTGCCTCAAGTGCCCTGTCCATTATTCCACGCAGCGTGTGCTCCAACAGGTGGACAAGGGGGACAGTGTCACTGATGCATGCACTGTCACTGCTCACCATCCTCGTGGCCTCCTCAAATGGTGACAAGACAGTGCATGCAACCCTGATCATGGCCCACTGGCGTAGGGAAAAAAAAGCAAGCTCCCCTGACCCTGTCCTGGTGCCATAGTCGCACAGGTACTCATTGATTTCCCTCTGCTGCGTGTGCAGTCGCTGCAGCATGGCCAACATTGAGTTCCACCTGCTGGACCATGAGTCAGCAGTAATATGCACCTTACTGCTGACCGCCTCTTCCAGCGAGGCCAATACATTGCCTTCCACATGCCAGTAGAGAGCCGGAATCGCCTTTCATGAGAAAATTTGGCGTTTTGGAACCTGCCACTGAGGAACCGCACATTACACAAACTCACGGAAGGGGGCAGAGTCTACAAACTGAAAAGGTAGCAGCTGAAGTGCTAGCAATTTTGCCAAGCTAGAATTCAAGCGCTGGGCTTGTGGATGGCTGGGAGTGAACTTCTTTCTGTGGTGCAGCAGCTGGGGCAGGGAAATTTGCCTGGTACAATCTGATGTCTGTGTACCGATAGCAGATTGCCCGCAAGTACTTGGCTGTGACACCTAATTCTACACCTTCATTCCTCTCAGTGCAGCTCTCAGAGAGGACTGAAGGTATAGTGGGGTTGGAGATCCCAGCTCCTGAGGAGCAAGGAGAGGTCCTCTTTGTTCTTTGGTGTGGGTCTTTTAGGTACGCTTGCCAATGAACTGCATGGCAGGTCAACATATGTCTGGTCAAGCATGTGGTGCCCAAGCGGGAGATGTTTTGGCCACAGGAGATAAGCTTGAGACATATGTTGCAAATAGCAGCGGTGCAATCTGATGCACTCGTCTCAAAAAAGGCCCACACCAAAGAACTTTTGGAATAGCGCACAGAGACAGCAGCGCCCTGCACATGCGGAGCTCTGCGGTGTGATGCAGTCAGTGTGCTGCCCTTAGGCTGGCCCCTGGAGGGCATCCTGCCTCATTGGTGATGTGCCTCCTCCTCCTTCTCTCTCCTATCAGGCACCCACATTGAGTCAGTGACCTCATCACCCCCTCCCTCCTCATCACTGGAGCAAACCTGGCAGTATGCTACAGCAGGGGGAACATGACTGCCAGATTGCTGCCTTCATCTAGCTCAGTATCATCATCAGAGCCTTCAAAATGCTGGGCATCCTCCTGGAGCATGTACCCGACACTGTGGTCATACAGTTCGAGGGACTCCTCAGGAGGATATGGTGGGGCTAGGGAAGGAGTCACTGATGCCATTGAGCTGAGGGAAGAGGCCGCATTGGCAGCTGCTTTGCCAGACAAAGTACCCTGAGCCTGGGTGAGAGAGGATGAGGAGGATGAGGACGGCTTGGTCATCCACTCGACCAAGTCTTCCGCATGTTGCGGCTCAACACGGCCAGCTGCCAATAAAAAGGCCAAGCGTGTCCCATGGCCACGTGCTGATGAGGTTGCACCATGTCCACGACCAGCACTGTTGCCTCTAGACACAGAGCCTGCTTGCCCTCTTTTTTTGGCTTGTGACTATCTGCCTCTCCTTATATATATATATATATATATATATTTACCGATTATACTGCAGCTAGCAGAATCAACTGCCTGCCTGTAGTATTATTAGTATGATAACACCTGCACTTGTCTTCAGGTAGCTATACTGTAGGTGAGACTGTGCAGGGTACACAGTACAGTAGCTGGAAATACTTCAATGAGCCTACACAAGCACCTTGCTGCAGGTTGCTATACTGTAGGTGAGACTGTGCAGGGTACACAATGCAGTAGCTGGAAATACTTCAATGAGCCTACACAAGCACCTGGCTGCAGGTTGCTATACTGTAGGTGAGACTGTGCGGGGTACACAGTACAGTAGCTGGAAATACTTCAATGAGCCTACACAAGCACCTGGCTGCAGGTTGCTATACTGTAGGTGAGACTGTGCAGGTTACACAGTACAGTAGCTGGAAATACTTCAATGAGCCTACACAAGCACCTATATTGTAGGTGTGTCAGGAAAGGGTCCGTCCGCTGGTAAGTTATATAATTTGGCTTGCAGTACTGGGGTCCACCAGCAGGTGTCTCCTGGCAGTTTGGAACTGTCAGGGGAATCTTTCCCTGCTGGTGTTATTTCATCTTTTGGCCGCAGTACCGATGTCCACCAGCGGATGGATCCTGGAAGTATGGAGCAGACAACATTCCCTGCACTCAGGTGTTACATGAAGACAATTATTGTCAGTCCCATAAATACCTGGCAAGCCCTCACATGCTGGCCTTGGTATCGCTTTCCTTGAGCCCTGGCCTGCAGCCTGTTTACCTGGTTCCTAAGATCTAAGACCTAAGACCTGAGACCTGAGACCTGAGACCTGAGACCTGAGACCTGAGACCTGGGACCTGGTTCCTGAGACCTGATTCCTGTTGTTCCTGTTTCCTGTCTATTTCCTTGCTCTGGACCCTGAGCCTTGTATCTGACCCGTCCCTCCTGTGATCCATCCATTCTCTCTTGTCCTGTTTGTTTCCCTTCCCCAGCTGCTGACCTCCTGTTGACGACCCTGGCCTGGCTCTATTTATGATCTCAGTATTTCCCTTACTTGTATAAATTTGTTCTGTTATTATTATTATTATTATTATTTGTGGGGTTCTGTTTTGTATTGGTTGTGGTGCACTGAGTGATATTGGAGGTGGTTGTGTTATATTTATTCATTTATCTTTAATAAATCATTTATATTTTCACTTATACATGTCTGGGTTTCCTCTGTTGCAGTCCACACAGTTCTGGTCTTATCTGGTATGTGACAGAATACCAAGGCCATCCCTGACCAGAAGTGGCTGCACAGAGGAACCATCTTGGTTCTGCTGGCTTTGTTGGAATGAATCCCAATGTAATCCCATATTATGCTCTGCTGGCGTCAGAAAGTGGCGAGTATCTCCGCCAGTCACTAAAAGAGTGAACCAATGACCAGCCACTTGAGCTCATCCGTTTGGCTCACTCCCTGGTTGACCAGGGCTGTATGTTGTTTGGAGATGTGCAGCCTTTGATCCAAATATGTGCTGAGCTAGCCCTGTCCTGTGTTCCTAAGACCAGTGATGATTTTTCTCCCCCTTTTAGTGCTGATCAGGTGGAGTCTCTGGTGTGGCTGTTAGAGGATGATTCTGCATGCTTTTTTGAGCACTATTCCATCTGTTCTCAGCAGAAGCTTTTTGAGTGTATTCACTCAGTACAGACCCTGGTTAGACAGGCAGCATGTGATCTGTCCTTTGTCCAACCCATACTCTTAGCATGGTCTGATATGTTACAACCAACCCCAACCAATCCACAACAAACCACCTCTGCAATCAGACACCTACCTGCCAACAAGTCTGTCTCCCCATCACCCACACCAAACTCAGTTGCAGCTCAGTATACATTGCTCCTAACCAGATACTTATATCCTGTCAGGTACTCACCAAGGCCGGAATGCTGAGAGCGGCTCCCCTAGCAACTAGGTGCAAGATACCCCTGAAGGTGGTACAGAGGTAATCAGGCACGGAGAGGCACGGGTTGCCAGCAGGTGTGCAGGTCACCAAGGTTTCACTAGACGTGTAGAGCCCGTGTAGCATGGACTGGTTGCTAAGCTGGAGAGAAGACTGGCAGGGACTCCAACACTTGACCTGGAACCAGGAACAGAGCTGAGGAGAAGCACAAGGTTAAGCAAAACAAGTCCTTTAGCAGGCCGAGGGTCAAACACTGGGTAAGGGTGGTAGCAAGCACAGGTTGAAGCAAGGCAAATCCATTGAGCAGGCCGAGGGTCAAACACCAGGTAATCGTAGTACAGGTTTAAGCAAGACAAGTCCGTTTAGCAGGCCAAGGGTCAAACACTGGAGAGAGGATCAGCAGAAGAGTCGTAATCAAGCCGGGGGTCAAACACTGGAGAGAAGATAAGCAGAGAAGTCCTTAATCAAGCCGAGGGTCAAACACTGGAGAGAGGATAAGCAGAGTAGTCAAACGGTCCGGGTCACAATAGGCAGGAACAGGTATGCAGAGGATAAACGGGAACACTGGAAGCTGAGAAGACAAACCAGCAATGAGCACAAGGCATAGCTGCCTTTATATAGGCCCGCCAAGGGGACGTCCTGCTGTACGTGCATGCGTTCGTGTGCCCACGTGTGCTAACCCGTTCGGGTCACGCGCTCGTACCCGCCGATCGTGTGCCCGTACGTGCTGATTTGTGGCTCTACCGCGCAGGCGCACCGGGACGCGCCGATACTGACAGGCTCTGACTGTGTTAACCCTCTGACAGTGCCCCCTCCCAAGGGGCAGCCTCTGGATGCCCAATCTGGGCAAGATTTCTGGTTGTCTTCTGTGAAAATTACGTATAAACCAGAGGCGCGTAAGTTGCTGGATGGTTCCCAGGAGTTATCTTCTGGAGGGTATCCTTTCCATTTAACAAGATATTGGATCTGTCCCCCCCTTTTTCTACAGTCCATTATTGCCTCCACTTCATACTCCATTTCACCCTCAATTTCAATTGGAGGAGGTGGTGGTTCCTGTCTTCCAGAAAAAGGGCTAGGGACCACTGGCTTCAATAAAGATGCATGGAATACCGGATGTATCTTGTATGTGACCGGAAGGGCTAATTCGAAAGCCATGGGGTTCACCACTTTCTTAATTTCAAAAGGGCCAATGAACCTTGGACCTAATTTGTGGGATGGACAGGGCAGTCTTACTGGAGAAGGAACAAATATTTTATTTTAGGCCCACAGTAAGCCATCCCTCTTCCTTAATGAGGGTACTTCAGGTTCTGTGCATTGGCTGGATGCCTCTTTAATGGCAGTTTTGAGATCAGGCTGGATAAGAAGGAAGTTATGTGGGGATAAGATAGTTCCAGGCTCAGTTGCCTCATTGACTTCTGGAAACATTTGGGAGAGTGCATCCACTTTTCCGTTCTTGGAACCCGGTCAGTAGGAGATGTGAAAATTAAATCTGGAGAAAAATAATGCCCATCGGGCTTGTCAAGGTCGGAGTCGCTTGGCCGTTCGGAGATATTCCAGATTCCGATGATCAGTAAAGATCATTATGGGTTGGGACGCACCCTCCAGCAAGTACCTCCACTCCTCCAGAGCAAATTTTATAGCTAGTAGTTCTCGGTCACCGACGTCATAGTTCCTTTCAGGTGGGCTTAATTTGTGAGAAGCAAAGGCAACTGGATGAAGAAGGGCCTTCGGACCGCTCCGTTGGGACAGGATTGCACCTGTCGCTGATTCGGAGGCATCTACTTCCAGTACATATGATAAAGCTGGATCTGGGTGTTGTAGAATAGGAGCCGATGTAAAAAGATCTTTCAATTTATTAAAGGCTTCTTGTGCTTCTTGGGGCCATTGAAACTTGGCTTGCTGGCGGGTGAGTCGAGTAATGGGAGAAATGATTGCAGAGAATCCTCTAATGAACCTGCGGTAAAAATTGGCAAAGCCAACAAACCGCTGGATTCCCTTTTTATCTGAAGGAGCTGGCCTCTCCTGGATGGTTCTAACCTTTTGTGGGTCCATTGCAACCCCTTTTGTGGAGATGATGAACCCAAGGAACTGGATGGTGGTCTTTTCAAATTCACATTACTCCCCTTTTAAGAATAGGCCATGTTTCCTGAGAACCGAGAGTACCTTCTTTACATGGGTGCGATGTACTTCTAGTGAGGTGGAGAAAATCAAAATATCATCAAGATATACAATCACAAAGTTATCTAGGTACTCACGGAAAATGTCGTTGACTAGGTGTTGGAACGTGGCCGGGGCGTTGCAGAGTCCGAATGGCATCACAAGATATTCAAAGTGCCCAAACCTGGATCTAAAGGCTGTTTTCCACTCATCCCTGGCACGTATCCGAACGAGATTGTATGCTCCCCGGAGGTCTAGTTTGGTAAACACTTGGGCAGTTCTGAAGCGCTGGAATAGTTCAGAGATGAGAGGCAACGGGTATCTATTCTTCACAGTGATCTTATTAAGTTCTCTATAGTCCACACAGGGCCTTAAAGATCCATCCTTTTTTTCAACAAAGAAGATACCCGCCCCAGCTGGAGAAGAGGAAGGGCGGATGAACTTCTTCTCCAGGTTTTCGTCAATGTAGGAACGAAGCGCTTCTAACTCAGTCTCAGATAGTGGAAATATGCAACCAAAAGGAATCTCGGATCCAGGTAAAAGGTCAATTGGACAATCATAGGAGCGATGAGGTGGTAAGCTGTCTGCCTTTTTTTTATCAAAAATATCCAGAAATTCATGGTATACTGCAGGGACATGCTGAAGATTATCTGGTATTGACTGAAGGGCCAAACAAGAGGCTGGTGTGCTGGTGGTAGGCACGAAACAATGTTGAGAGCAGTACATAGATGAGAAGAGGATTTCTTTCTTGGACCAACTTATTTGAGGGTCATGAACTTGTAACCAGGGGAAACCCAGGATTACAGGGAACATAGGTGAACTGATGATGTTAAAGCAAAGGAATTCTTGGTGGCCAGAGTCTGTGGAGGTGAGAATAGGTTTGGTTTCTTGAGTAACAAGTCCCGAACATGGTAGGGATCCATCGGCTAGATGTATCTGCAGAGGTTGCTTCTTATCTTGGAGGGGAATATGCAGGGTGTGAGCCAGAGATGCATCCAGGAAACAACTGCATGCTCCGGAGTCAATGATGGCCAGCAGCCGAGCCTCCTCTTCCGTCACCTGTAATGAGACCGGAAGGACAAAGTGAGATTGGGTAGAGCCGGTAACTTGAAAGTTTACAGTGTACTGTCGCTGGCACTTACTGGGTCTCACGGGGCAGTTGCGTAAGAAACAACCGGCCTCCCCACAATAAAGGCAAAGGTTGGCTTGGCGCCGGCGGAGTCTTTCATCAGCAGTGAGTGGAGAATGTACCAATCCCAACTGCATAGGTTCGTGGTCTGAGGAAGAGGAAGGTACGGCAGAAGGTGCTGGAACAGGAGGAATGCGAGGTAACATCCAGCTTGGTCGTGAGGACTGGAAGCGTTCAGAGCGGCGTTCACGCAGGCGTCTGTCAAGCTTAATTGCTAGTTGTATTAATTCTTCCAGGGAGGAAGGAGTATCCATCCGAGCTAATTCATCTTTTAAATTTTCTGATAGACCTTGGCGATACTGGTACTTTAAAGCAGCCTCATTCCAGTTGGTGTCCCCAGACCATTTCCGGAATTCAACGGTGTAGTCTTCCACTGGTCTCTTTCCCTGGGTCAGGGTGTGTAAGATGGATTCAGCTGTGGCAGTGCGTTGTGGGTCGTCATACAGCTGTGCCATAGCGTTGAAAAAAGTTTCTACCGTATCCAACAGGGGGCTTTTCTGTTCTAAAAGGTTATGGGCCCAAGCTTGGGGTTCTTCTGACAAAAGCAAAATGACAAACCCCACCTTTACAGCTTTGGAATGGAAAGTCCTGGGTTGAAGGGCCAAGTAAAGCTGACAAGTGTTTTTGAAGGCTCTGAATTTCTTTCGAATTCCGGAAAACCGTTCTGGAATGGGAACCCTAGGTTCAGGGATGGCCATCATGACTGGGTTGACTTGGTTTTGGGAAGAAGAAATCCCACTGGATGAAGCTGAAGGTGCTTCCGGGGGAGCTGAGGAAGTTGTTAAGTGTTGAAGGCGACCCTCAATTTGGAAATATCCATCCTGCAGTCTCTGGACAGCCTGTGTAAGGGCTGTAACCTGCTGGCAGAGGGCCTCGAGGGGAGAGCCGGCTCTGTCGGCCTCTGACATGGCTGGTTTGTACTGTCAGGTACTCACCAAGGCCGGAATGCTGAGAGCGGCTCCCCTAGCAACTAGGTGCGAGATACCCCTGAAGGTGGTACAGACGGAATCAGGCACGGAGAGGCACGGGTTGCCAGCAGGTGTGCAGGTCACCAAGGTTTCACTAGACGTGTAGAGCCCGTGTAGCATGGACTGGTTGCTAAGCTGGAGAGAAGACTGGCAGGGACTCCAACACTTGACCTGGAACCAGGAACAGAGCTGAGGAGAAGCACAGGGTTAAGCAAAACAAGTCCTTTAGCAGGCCGAGGGTCAAACACTGGGTAAGCCTGGTAGCAAGCACAGGTTGAAGCAAGGCAAGTCCGTTGAGCAAGCTGAGGGTCAAACACCAGGTAATCGTAGTACAGGTTTAAGCAAGACAAGTCCGTTTAGCAGGCCAAGGGTCAAACACTGGAGAGAGGATCAGCAGAAGAGTCATAATCAAGCCGGGGGTCAAACACTGGAGAGAAGATGAGCAGAGAAGTCCTTACTCAAGCCGAGGGTCAAACACTGGAGAGAGGATAAGCAGAGTAGTCAAACGGTCCGGGTCACAATAGGCAGGAACAGGTATGCAGAGGATAAACGGGAACACTGGAAGATGAGAAGACAAACCAGCAATGAGCACAAGGCATAGTTGCCTTTATATAGGCCCGCCAAGGGGACGTCCCGCTGTACATGCATGCGTTCGTGTGCCCACGTGTGCTAACCCGTTCGGGTCACGCGCTCGTACCCGCCAATCGTGTGCCCGTACGTGCTGATGTGTGGCTCTACCGCGCAGGCGCACCGATACTGACAGGCTCTGACTGTGTTAACCCTCTGACATATCCGGTCTCTGCTCCCTGTACCTATCCTGCATTCAACCCACCTGCCTCTTCTCAGCTGTCTACTAATCCACAAAAACTTCCCCCAGCTGCTGTTATCTCTTCTCCACCATATCCCAATCCTCCTTTCCAGTCTGCTGCACCCCCCACCTACAGAGCCTCAGTGACTAAACCCAAGAAAAAACGAAAGTTTTTTCCAACCAAGACGATCCTGCCAGTAACCCAACCTGCCTCCGCACCAGCTAATCCAATTTAGTCTGATGTCCCAGTGCTTGCAACCCAGTCTTATGTCCCAGTGCCTGTTTTCCAATCTGATGTCCACTTTCCAGCCAGAGGGGCCAGTGTTCCAGCCGGAAGGGCCAGTGTTCCAGCCGGAGGGGCCAGTGTTCCAAATCGGAGGGGCCAGTGTTTCAGCTGGAGGTGTTCCAGCCTGAGGGGTCAGTGTTCCAGCCTGAGGGGCCAGTGTTCCAGCCTGAGGGGCCAGTGTTCCAGCCTGAGGGGCCAGTGTTCCAGCCTGAGGGGCCAGTGTTCCAGCCGGAGGGGTCAGTGTTCCAGCCGGAGGGGTCAGTGTTCCAGCCGGAGGGGTCAGTGTTCCAGCCGGAGGGGTCAGTGTTCCAGCCGGAGGGGCCAGTGTTCCAGCCGGAGGGGCCAGTGTTCCAGCCGGAGGGGCCAGTGTTCCAGTTGGAGGTGCCAGTGCCCACTATCCAGCCTGATGAGCCGCCTTTCAGTCTGATGAGCCCACTTTCCAGTCTGATGAACCCGCCTTCCAGCTTGATGTGCCTGCTGCCGCGCTTGAAGTGCCCATGCCTGCTGCCCAGCTTGAAGTGCCTGCTGCCCAGCTTGATGTGCCTGCTGCCCAGCTTGAAGTGCCCGTGCCTGCTGTCCAGCCTGATGTGCCTGCTGCCCAGCTTGAAGTGCCCATGCCTGCTGCCCAGCCTGATGTGCCTGCTGCCCAGCTTGAAGTGCCCGTGCCTGCTGCCCAGCTTGAAGTGCCTGTGCCTGCTGCCCAGCCTGATCTGCCTGCTGCCCAGCTTGAAGTGCCCGTGCCTGCTGCCCAGCTTGAAGTGCCCATGCCTGCTGCCCAGCTTGAATTGCCTGTGCCTGCTGCCCAGCCTGATGTGCCTGCTGCCCCACTTGATGTGCCTGCTGCCCAACTTGAAGTACCCATGCCTGCTGCCCAGCCTGGTGAGCCTACTGCCCACCTTGAAGTGCCCGTGCCTGCTGCCCACCTTGAAGTGTCCATGCCTGCTGCCCAGCTTGAAGTGCCTGTGCCTGCTGCCCAGCCTGATGTGCCTGCTGCCCAGCTTGAACTGCCCGTGCCTTCTGCCCAGCTTGAAGTGCCCGTGCCTGCTGCCCAGCCTGATGAGCCTGCTGCCCAGCATGAAGTGCCCGTGCCTGCTGCCCACCTTGAAGTGCCCATGCCTGCTGCCCAGCTTGAAGTGCCTGTGCCTGCTGCCCAGCCTGATGTGCCTGCTGCCCAGCTTGAACTGCCCGTGCCTGCTGCCCGCTTGGTGTATTCCTGTTTGCTGCCCAGCTTGGTGTGTTCCTAACCGCCGCCCAGCTTGGTGTGTTCCTGTCCGCTGCCCAGCTCAATGACCCGGATGTGCCAGCTGTCTGCCTGGATGTGCCTTACGACCAGCCTGAAATACTCTCTTCCACCGTTCTGCCTGATGCCATAGACTATGGACAATTAAGACTAGTTGGAGCATCCGGAGGCCACTTCTTTAGGGGGGGTACTGTCAGGAAAGGGTCCGTCCACTGGTAAGATATATCATTTGGCGTGCAGTACTGGGGTCCACCAGCAGGTGTCTCCTGGCAGTTTGGAACTGTCAGGGGAATCTTTCCCTGCTGGTGTTATTTCATCTTTTGGCCACAGTACTGACGTCCACCAGCGGATGGATCCTGCAGTATGGAGCAGACAACATTCCCTGCGCTCAGGTGTTATATGAAAACAATTATTGTCAGTCCCATAAATACCCAGCAAGCCCTCACATGCTGGCCTTGGTATCCCTTTCCTTGAGCCCTGACCTGCAGCCTGCATCCTGTTTACCTGATTCTTGAGACCTGATTCCTGTTGTTCCTGTTCCCTGTCTGTTTTCTTGCTCTGGACCCTGAGCCTTGTATCTGACCCGTCCCTCCTGTGATCCATCCATCCTCTCTTGTCCTGTTTGTTTCCCTTCCCCAGCTGCTGACCTCCTGTTGACGACCCTGGCCTGGCTCTGTTTATGATCTCGGTATTTCCCTTACTTGTATATATTTGTTCTGTTATTATTATTACTTGTGGGGTTCTGTTTTGTATTGGTTGTGGTGCACTGAGTGATATTGGAGGTGGTTGTGTTATATTTATTCATTTATCTTTAATAAATCATTTATATTTTCACTTATACGCGTCTGGGTTTCCTCTGTTGCAGTCCACACAGTTCTGGTCTTATCTGGTATATGACAAGGCGAGACTGTGCAGGGTACACAGTGCTGGAGCTGGAAATAAATCAATAAGCCTACACAAGCACCTGGCTCCAGGTTGCTATACTGTAGGTGAGACTGTGCAGGGTACACAGTACAGTAGCTGTAAATACTTCAATGAGCCTACACAAGCACCTGGCTGCAGGTTGCTATACTGTAGGTGAGACTGTGCAGGGTACACAGTACAATAGCTGGAAATACTTCAATGAGCCTACACAAGCACCTGGCTGCAGGTTGCTATACTGTAAGTGAGACTGTGCAGGGTACACAGTACAGTAGCTGAAAATACTGTAAAAACACCTGCCTACCTGTCAGTATATTAGGAAGAGAAGAACAGGATCTAGCTAAACTAAATACAGTGTATATATATATATATATATATATATATATATATATATATATATATATATATATACACACTAGGGATGAGCTTCGAGTTCGAGTCGAACTCATGTTCTACTCGAACATTGGCTGTTCGCAAGTTCGCCGAACAGCGAACAATTTGGGGTGTTCGCGGCAAATTCGAATGCCGCGGAACACCCTTTAAAAGTCTATGGGAGAAATCAAAAGTGCTAATTTTAAAGGCTTATATGCAAGTTATTGTCATAAAAAGTGTTTGGGGACCCGGGTCCTGCCCCAGGGGACATGGATCAATGCAAAAAAAAGTTTTAAAAACGGCCGTTTTTTCAGGAGCAGTGATTTTATTAATGCTTAAAGTCAAACAATAAAAGTGTAATATCCCTTTAAATTTCGTACCTGGGGGGTGTCTATAGTATGCCTGTAAAGGGGCGCATGTTTCCCGTGTTTAGAACAGTCTGACAGCAAAATGACATTTGGAAGGAAAAAACTCATTTAAAACTACCGCGGCTATTGCATTGCCGACAATACACATAGAAGTTCATTGATAAAAACGGCATGGGAATTCCCCACAGGGGAACCCCGAACCAAAAAAAAAAAATGATGTGGGGGTCCCCCTAAATTCCATACAAGGCCCTTCAGGTCTGGTATGGATATTAAGGGGAACCCCAGCCAAAATTTAAAAAAAAAATTGACGTGGGGTTCCCCCTAAATTCCATACCAGACCCTTCAGGTCTGGTATGGATTTTAAGGGGAACCCCGCGCCAAAAAAAAAAAAAAAAAAAGGCGTGGGGTCCCCCTAAAAATCCATACCAGACCCTTATCCGAGCACGCAACCTGGCAGGCCGCAGGAAAAGAGGGGGGGACGAGAGTGCGGCCCCCCCCCCCTCCTGAACCGTACCAGGCCACATGCCCTCAACATTGGGAGGGTGCTTTGGGGTAGCCCCCCAAAACACCTTGTCCCCATGTTGATGAGGACAAGGGCCTCATCCTCACAACCGTGGCCGGTGGTTGTGAGGGTCTGCGGGCGGGGGGCTTATCGGAATCTGGAAGCCCCCTTTAACAAGGGGACCCCCAGATCCCGGCCCCCCCCCTGTGTGAAATGGTAAGGGGGTACTTACCCCTACCATTTCACTAAAAAACTGTCAAAAATGTTAAAAATGACAAGAGACAGTTTTTGACAATTCCTTTATTTAAATGCTTCTTCTTTCTTCCTTCATCTTCTTCTTCTTCTGGTTCTTCTGGCTCTTCTGGTTCTTCCTCCGGCGTTCTCGTCCAGCATCTTCTCCGCGGCGTCTTCTATCTTCTTCTCCTCGGGCCGCTCCGCACCCATGGCATGAGGGGGGGGGAGGCTCCCGCTCTTCTCTTCATCTTCTTCTCTTCTTCATCTTCTTCTTCATCTTCTTCTTCTTCTTCCTTCTTCTCTTCTTCCTGTCTTCTCCGGGCCGCTCCGCAGCCATGCTGGCATGGAGGGAGGCTCCCGCTGTGTGACGGCGTCTCTTCGTCTGACGGTTCTTAAATAACGGGGGGCGGGGCCATCCGGTGACCCCGCCCCCCTCTGACGCACGGTGACTTGAGGGACTTCCCTGTGACGTCACGGGGAATGCCACAGGAAAGTCCCGTCATGTCACCGTGCGTCAGAGGGGGGCGGGGTCACCGGGTGGCCCCGCCCCCCGTTATTTAAGAACCGTCAGACGAAGAGACGCCGTCACACAGCGGGAGCCTCCCTCCATGCCACAGCATGGATTGCGGAGCGGCCCGGAGAAGACAGGAAGAAGAGAAGAAGAGAAGAAGGAAGAAGAAGAAAAAGAAGAAGAAGAAGATGAAGAAGAAGATGAAGAAGAAGATGAAGAGAAGAGCGGGAGCCTCCCCCCTCATGCCATGGGTGCGGAGCGGCCCGAGGAGAAGAAGATAGAAGACGCCGCGGAGAAGATGCTGGACGAGAACGCCGGAGGAAGAACCAGAAGAGCCAGAAGAACCAGAAGAAGAAGAAGATGAAGGAAGAAAGAAGAAAGAAGAAGCATTTAAATAAAGGAATTGTCAAAAACTGTCTCTTGTCATTTTTAACATTTTTGACAGTTTTTTAGTGAAATGGTAGGGGTAAGTACCCCCTTACCATTTCACACAGGGGGGGGGCCGGGATCTGGGGGTCCCCTTGTTAAAGGGGGCTTCCAGATTCCGATAAGCCCCCCGCCCGCAGACCCTCACAACCACCGGCCACGGTTGTGAGGATGAGGCCCTTGTCCTCATCAACATGGGGACAAGGTGTTTTGGGGGGCTACCCCAAAGCACCCTCCCAATGTTGAGGGCATGTGGCCTGGTACGGTTCAGGAGGGGGGGGGGGGCGCACTCTCGTCCCCCCCTCTTTTCCTGCGGCCTGCCAGGTTGCGTGCTCGGATAAGGGTCTGGTATGGATTTTTAGGGGGACCCCACGCCTTTTTTTTTTTTTTTTTTGGCGCGGGGTTCCCCTTAAAATCCATACCAGACCTGAAGGGTCTGGTATGGAATTTAGGGGGAACCCCACGTCAATTTTTTTTTTAAATTTTGGCTGGGGTTCCCCTTAATATCCATACCAGACCTGAAGGGCCTTGTATGGAATTTAGGGGGACCCCCACATCATTTTTTTTTTTTTTTTTTGGTTCGGGGTTCCCCTGTGGGGAATTCCCATGCCGTTTTTATCAATGAACTTCTATGTGTATTGTCGGCAATGCAATAGCCGCGGTAGTTTTAAATGTGTTTTTTCCTTCCAAATGTCACTTTGCTGTCAGACTGTTCTAAACACAGGAAACATGCGCCCCTTTACAGGCATACTATAGACACCCCCCAGGTACGAAATTTAAAGGGATATTACACTTTTATTGTTTGACTTTAAGCATTAATAAAATCACTGCTCCTGAAAAAACGGCCGTTTTTAAAACTTTTTTTTGCATTGATTCATGTCCCCTGGGGGAGGACCCGGGTCCCCAAACACTTTTTATGACAATAACTTGCATATTAGCCTTTAAAATTAGCACTTTTGATTATTCATGTTCGTGTCCCATAGACTTTAACGGCGTTCGCGTGTTCGAACGAATTTTTTTCCTGTTCGCATGTTCTGGTGCGAACCGAACAGGGGGGTGTTCGGCTCATCCCTAATACACACACACACAACACCTGGGATGCATATATATACACAATACACTGTAACTGCAACTAACTGACTGGACCAGCCTACTCTATCTAACTTAAATCAAATGACACTGTCTGTCTCTCTCTCTATCTCTCTATCTGCACGCCGGAACACACTACACAGGGCCACCGTGCAGGAGGCCTTATATAGTGTGGGGCATGTACTAAACCCCCTGAGCCATAATTGGCCAAAGCCTCCTTGGCTTTGGCCAATCACAGCTCTCTGTTCAGACGGCGCTGTGATTGGCCAAGCATGTGGGTCATAGTGCATGCTTGGCCATTCACCAGCCAGCAATGCACTGCGATGCCGCAGTGAATTATGGGCCGTGACGCGCCACTCGAATTTGGCGCGAACGGCCCATATCATTCATAATTTGGCGAACGACCGAACACACGATGTTCGAGTCGAACATGGATTCGACTCGAACACGAAGTTCATCCCTAATTGCCGGGACCAACAATTCATTATAGCCGCGAGTACTTTTAAATGACTTTTTTTCCTTTAGAAATGTCATTTTGTGCAGGGACTGTTCTAATCACGGGAAAAATGCGCCACTTTACAGGCATACTATAGACACCCCCCAGGTACGAAATTTAAAGGGATATTTCACTTTTATTGTTTCACTTTAAGCATTATTAAAATCACTGCTCCCGAAAAAACGTCAGTTTTTAAAACTGTTTTGCACTGATACATGTCTCCTGGGGCAGGACCCGGGTCCCCAAACACTTTTGATGACAATAACTTGCATATAACCCTTTAAAATTAACACTTTTGATTTTTCATGTTAATGTCCCATAGACTTTAATGGTGTTTCAGCGGCTTTTGAATTTGCCCCAAACACCGCATATTGTTCGGTGTTCGCAGGACATCCAAACAACCAAAGTTCGGTCCAAACTTATGCTCGGGCTGAGTCTCACTTGCCCCTTGTCCAGGCTGTCCTTGATTCCCTCTTTAAAGAAGGCTTTATGGCAAATCCAAAAAAAGTGCCATTGGTTTAGAGGAAGCCAGGTATTTGGGCTACCCTATTGGCTGTGGAGTCATTAAACCACAAGTGAATAAAATAGAAGCCATCCAGGAGTGGCCACGTCCTGCAAACAAGAATCAGGTCAGGGCCTTTCTTGGGATTGGAGGGTATTATAGAAGGTTTATCTCGAATTTTGCAACTATAGCTGCCCCACTGACAGACCTTACAGAAGGGAAAGACTCTGTAATGGGGAAATGGTCCCCAGTAGCAGAGGAGTCTTTCCAAGTTCTGAAGAAGGCTCTTTGTGCACAGCCAGTACTGTACTCCCCCGATTTCTCGAAAGACTTTTTGATTCAGACGGAAGCGTCTGATGTAGGTATCGGGCAGTATTGTCACAGGTACATAATGGGGAAGAACATCCTGTTGTGTACCTAAGCAGAAAGCTTAATGACCATGAGAAAAAGTATGCAGTCATTGAAAAGGAATGCTTAGCCATAAAGTGGGCCGAAGACGCACTAAGGTACTATTTGTTACGGCGCCAGTTTCATTTATTAACTGAAATGGATGGCCCAAAAGAAGGAGACTAATAGAAGGGTGAACCGGTGTTTTCTGGCTCTACAGTATTATTCCTTCACTGTAAAACACAGGTCAGGTGTTGATATGGGGAATGTGGATGCCCTGTCCCGTGTTCACTCCTGTTGGGCCACAGGTGTTCAACCCTGGGGTTGAAACAAGGGGGAATATATGTAGCAGAGCATCCCAGAGAGAGCCGGAAAAAGTCCTGTTTGGGGTTTATACGTCTCCCAGGCTCCTCTCATACACATTCAGGGATCTCTGATCCATGATCAAGTTTGGGTCTTGGTCCTCTCCCCCAGGCTAATTTCAACTCACCTGAGACAGACAGCCAGTACTCTTGGCCTGGGAACCTCAGACAACTTCTGTCTAGGAGACCAACAGGTTGGTAAAAGCTATTAAGCTGCGTATGTGGAAGCTGACAAGCTGTAGGCTTGCTCAGCCTGGTAGTTAGGATGTGTAAATATTGTATAGTTAGTGCCAAGACACGGCTAGGTTTTGTTTGGCTATTTTTGTTCCTATTTGTTTTTCGAACACTGTACAGCACCTGTATATAGACTTATATACTGTATTTATTGGCGTATAACACTCACTTTTTCACCCTAAAACTCGGGTGCAAATAGCACGTGCGTGTTATACGCCAATTCTTCAATTTTAGCTGCCTCGGAGGGGACAGGGAGGGGGCAGGATGAGCGCTGTCAGATTACATACAGTGAGAATCTCCTGTTTACTTGGCAGCCTCTGTAATAGGAAGTCCCGTCTCCTGGGCCGCCATTGGACCACTGTTCTGTCTATCATAGGAGATTCTCACTGTATATAATCTGTCTGCGCTCATCCCGCCCCCCTCCCTGTTCCCTCTGCAGATGGGCATCGATCAGGCTGCACTGATGGCAATGGTGAGGCTGCTGCATTGATGGCAATGGTGAGGCTGCTGCGTTGATGTGACTTGTGAGGCTGCAAATGGGCATTGATCAGGCTGTATTGATGGCAATGGTGAGACTGCAGATGGGCACTGACCCTTATTTTGTTTCAAAGTTCCTTATTTAAAATTTAAGTTTTTTTCCTGAAACTTCCCTCTTAAAATTAATGTGCGTGTTATACACCTGTGCGTGTTATACACCGATAAATACGGTATATCACAAATAAACACTGCACTATTTGTCACTACCTCACTGGATTTGGTATCTATGCCTAAAAGATTGGTTATCCCAGGGAGCTTTGTACCTGTTACCCGTCCCCCAGGTTACAAGGGGCACAATATCTCTCACTCTGGAGTCTCTCTTAATACAAGAATACCTCTCTTAATACAAGAAAGGATTTGCTTGCTTTGGAAACTGCAGCTTGGCATTGCATGCTATTATTGAGCTTATGATCTACCATAACCCCCAGATCCTTCTCCACCATTGATTCCCCCAGTTGTACTACCCCTAGTATGTATGATGCATGCATCATACATACATTCTTAGCCCCTAAGTGCATAACTAGGAGAAAGAACATCAGTGATGAAGCTAAAAGGATGCTGGAGCTAGATGTCATTGTGGAATCCAATAGTGACTGGTCTAGCCCCATCGTGTTAGTCCCAAAATAGGATAGTACATGGAGGTTTTGTAACAATTTCAGAAAGCTTAACGCAGTGACAATGTTTGACATGTACCCAATGCCCAGGGTAGACAAACTTATAGACCGACTTGGCAAGGCCCGCTATTTGAGCACTTTGGACTTGGTAGTGCCAAAGAGAAGACTGCATTTGTGACACCAGAAGGTTTGTTTCAGTACAAAAAAAATGCCTTTTGGGGTTGCAAAATGCCCCTGCAACATTTTAGAGGGCCATGGACTGGACCCTAAGACCTCACCGAGAGTATGCAACAGTCTATCTGGACAATATAGTGGTACATAGCATTGACTTGATGTCTCACTTGCCCCATGTCCAGGCTGTTCTGGATTCCCTCTTCAAGGAAGGTTTTACAGTGAACCCAAAAAATGTGCCATTGGTTTAGAGGAAGCCAGGTATTTGGGCTACACTATTGGCTGTGGAGTCATAAAACCTCATTTGAACAAAGTAGAAGCCATCCAAGAATGGCTAGGTCCTGTAAAAAAGAAGCAGGTCAGAGCCTTTCTCGGTATCACAGGGTGTTATAGAAGGTTTGCCCCGAATTTTGAAACTCTAGCTGACCCACTGACTGACCTTATGGAAGGGAGAGACTCAGTAATGGTGAAATGGTCCCCAGTAACAGAGGAGTCTTTCCAAGTCCTGAAGAATGCTCTTTGTGCACAGTCAGTGCTGTACCCCCCCGATTTCTCCAAGGATTATTTGGTTCAGACGGATGCGTATGATGTAGGTATTGGAGCAATATTGTCCAGGTACACAATGGGGAAGAACATCCTGTAGTGTATCTGAGCAGAAAGCTCAATGAACATGAGAAAAAGTATGCAGTCATTGAAAAGGAATGTTTAGCCATAAAGTGGGCCTTGAACGCTCTAAGGTACTATTTGTTAGGGTGCCAGTTAGATTTAATGATTGACCATGCTCCCCTGAAATGGATGGCTCAAAAAAAGGAGACTAATAGATAGGTGAACCGGTGGTTTTTGGCTCTACAGGATTACTCATTCACAGTAAAGCACAGGCCAGGTGTTGAGATGGGGAATATAGGTGCCCTGTCCCATGTTCACTACTGTTGGGCCACAGGTGTTCCAACACTGGGGTTTAAACAAGGGGGGTGGGGGGAATATGTAGCAGAGCATCCCAAAGAGAGGCAGGAAAAGCACTTTTCGGGGGTTTATACATCTCCCAGGCTCCTCTCATACACGTTCAGAGATCTCTGATTTACGATCCAGGTCGGATCTTGTACCTCTCCCTCAGGCTAATTTAAACTCACCTGAGACAGACAGCCAGTGCTCTCATTCTAGAAAAATCAGACAACTCCTGTCTGTGCGAATGGTTGGTGAAAACTTACAAGTTGCATATGTGGAAGCTGACAAGCTGTAGGCTTGCTCAGCTTGGTAGTTAGGGCTGGTATATTATTTTTCCTGTTTGTTTTCTGAGACACTGTACAGCACCCGTATATAGACTTTTAAATATCACAAATAAACACCACACTGTTTTGTCACTACCTTTGTGGATTTGGTATCTGTGCTTTAGAGACTTATCCCAGGGAGCTTTGTACCTGCTACCCGTTCCCCAGCTTACAATATGCAGTATCTCACAAAAGTGAGTATACCTCTAACATTTTTGTAAATATTTTATTATATCTTTTCATGTAACAACATTTGCAATGTAAAGTAGTGAATGTACAGCTTGTATAACAGTGTAAATTTGCTGTCCCCTCAAAATAACTCAACACACAGCCATTAATGTCTAAACCGCTGGCAACAAAAGTGTGTACACCCCTAAGTGAAAATGTCCAAATTGGGCCCAAAGTGTCATTATTTTGTGTGGTCACTGTTAGTTTCCTGCAGTGCTATAACCCTCTTGGGCATGAAGTTCACCAGAGCTTCTTTAGCAAAGCAGTGGTCGTCTTGGAGGTGTGTTTGGGGTCATTATCATGTTGGAATACTGCCCCTGTGGCTAAGTCTCCGGAGGGAGGGGATCATGCTTTGCTTCAGTATGTCATAGTACATGGTATTCATGGTTCCCTCAATGAACTGTAGCTCTCCAGTGCCGACAGCACTCATGCAGCCCCAGACCATGATACTCCCACCACCATGCTTGACTGTAGGCAAGACACACACGCTTGACACAATCTGAACCAAATAAGTTTACCTTGGTCTCATCAGATCACAGGACATGGTTCCAGTAATCCATGTCCTTAGTCTGCTTTTCTTCAGCAAACTGTTTGCAGCCTTTCTTGTGCATCATCTTTAAAAGAGGCTTCCTTCTGGGTCAGCAGCCATTTGATGCAGTGTGTGGCGTATGGTCTGAGTACTGACAGGCTGACCCCCCACCAACTCAATCTCTGCAGCAATAATGGCAGCACTCATTCGTCTGTTTCCCAAAGACAACCTCTGGATATGATGCCGAGCATGTACACTCAACTTCTTTGGTCGACCATGGCGAGGCCTGTTCTGAGTGAAACCTGTCCTGTTAAAACACTGTATGGTCTTTGCCACAGTGCTGTAGCTCAGTTTCATAGTCTTGGCAATCTTCTTATAGCCTAGGCCATCTTTATGTAGAGCAACAATTCTTTTTTCAGATCCGCAGAGAGTTCTTTGCCATGAGGTGCCATGTTGAACCTCTAGTGTTCAGTATGAGAGAGTGAGAGTGATAACACCAAATTTAATACACCTGACCTTGTAACACTAAACAGTCACATGACATCGGAGAGGGAAAATAGCTAATTGGGCCCAATTTGGACATTTTTACTTAGGGGTGTACTCACTTTTGTTGCCAGCTGTTAGACATTAATGGCTGCATGTTAAGTTATTTTGAGGGGACAGCAAATTTACACTGTTATACAATCTGTACACTCACTACTTTACATTGTAGCAAAGTGTAATTTCTTCAATGTTGTCACATGAAAAGATAGTAATAAAATAATTCCAAAAATGTGAGGGGTATACTCACTTTTGTGAGATCCTGTATATATAACTTTTAAACATCACCTTGGGTTTTTATCTAACAGCAAGTTTCCATTTTACTGTTAATCTCCTGTTCCATGGAACCCAGTTAAATAAAGTGAGGCTTGCAGAGAGGCAGATTTACTAAACCAATTTAATATTTTACAAAAAATACTTTTAAAAAATCCATGTTAGAATAAAAATAAATAGACTAGCAGCTACTTAGCAAACTGATTCCAGCACATGAGAAAAAAATAGAAATAAGCAGCGCCAGTGATAAACCAGATAAAACAATTGTGTGACGTATAATTATGACAAACACATATAAAGTGCAAGCACGACTAATTAGTGCATATAAAGTGACTTAGCAAAACATAAGACCAATCAGGTCAAACTTAAATTTGGTTTTGCGAAGTCACTTTTTATGCAGTCACTTTTTATCTCCGCTCTTCTCAAGACCTCCTACTCTCAAGCTCTCTCGTCTCCTCCTCTCATGCTCGTCTCCAGGATTTCTCCAGAGCCTCTCCCATCCTCTGGAACTCGCTACCTCCACCTGTCTGGCTATCCCCTACTCTTGCTACCTTCAGGCGATCCCTGAAAACTCATCTCTTCAGGAAAGCCTATCACGTCTCTAACTAATCTTTTACCACTTCCATCAGCTCATTCCCCACAGTTACAACCTTTTGTACCACCTGCCCCACCCTATTAGATTGTAAGCTCTTCTTCTGCAGGGCCCTCCTAATCCTCCTGTATGTTATTGTATTATAACTGTATTGTCTCCCTTTTATATTGTAAAGCACTGCGTAAGCTGTTGGCGCTATATAAATCCTGTATAATAATATTAATAATAATGCACTATTTAGTCACATTTGCACTTTATATGTGTTTGTCATAATTATATGTTACACAATTTTTTATCTGGCTTATCACTAGCGTTGCTTATTTCTGGCCATAACTCTTTATCTTTCTTTGGAAGAAATCTTTGACATTGAAGACCATGTAAATGGTACTTTCAACCTACATTGAGAGTTAAATTATTAATGACTCTGGTCTATACTAGATTTGCATGGAAAACCACAATATATACCATGAGCTTTAATGGAGTCTCGGGTTGCTTAAATGCATTTACCTTAATGCCCGCATACATTTTTTGTAATTCTCCTAAATGATAAGGACAAATCAATACAAAGCACTCCAATTTGGAAAGGAGGATGCAAGTACTTAATTTTCTGTCTAGTCTTTTTTGCTGCATATGGTGGAATGTCCATAATGCTGTTTGAAAGCTTGTATGACATGTGCAGTATGCAGTAATTTTAGGAAGTCAAGGATATACTGTAATGGGCTTGATGGTCGACACCTTGACTTTACAGTACATAGCAACATTTATTGGTTTTACTTTATCTCTCAGACCTCAATAAATTAAAATCTATGGCAGTTGATAAAGCTCCCACAATGCAGCACCTCATGTACATCCTATACATTTATATTTATTTTTCTTCTAATGAGAACAAAATGTCAATAGAGTGCAATGTCAGGTGCAAAAGAAGATGAATGTTTATGCACTGCATGATTACTGACTAAAAAAAAAGTAATGGGTGTTAGACAATACAAAAATTTTAACCAATTGGTCATCATCAGGGACTGCGAGGACCTATTGGTTGAAATGCATTGGACAGAGCTGAAAAGTGATATCAAATGCTACTACAGACTAGAGGTGCCATGGGGTACAAAATAAGACGTGATTTATATGTTTTTTTTATTATTAACCAATGCTTAACCACTTGCCGTCTGCCCACCGTCAAATGACGGCTGGGCAGCGCAGCTCTCGTTCTGGGTGGACGTCATATGATGTCCCTTCAAACTGACCGCTCCTGCACGCCCAGCCGTCAGTCTGACACACCACTACACTGATCTCGGTAAAGAGCCGCCGACGCGATCAGCCATGTCCAATCACGGCAGATCACGATGTAAACAGGAAGAGCCGTTGATCGGCTTTTCCTCATCTGACAGATGCGAGTAGAGGAGAGACAATCGGCTGCTCTCCTGACAGGGGGGGTCTGTGATGATTGTTTATCAGCACAGCCCCCCCTCAGATGCCCACCCAGGACCACCAGGACGCTGCCTGGACCACCAGGGATTGGCACCACACCGGACCACCAGGTATGCCACCTTAGACCACCAGGGAAATGCCAATCAGTGCCCAGGCAGCTGCTTACCAGTGCCCACCCCAATGCCTGCCAGTGCCATCATGGATGCCTATGAATGCCAGGTATCAGTGCCGCATATCAGTGCCCATCAGTGCCATGTATCAGTGCCCAGCAATGCCCATCAGTGCCATGTATCAGTGCCCAGCAATGCCCATCAGTACCGTCTATTAGAGCCCAGCAGTGCCGCCTATCAGTGCCACCCATAAGTACCCATGAGTGCAGCCATTCAGTGCCCATAAGTGTCACCTATCAGTGTCCATCAGTGCCCACCAGTGCCACCCATGAGTGCCCACCAGTGCCGCCTATCAATGCCCATCAGTGCTGCATATCATTGCCACCCATCAGTGCTGCCTACCAGTGCCCATCAGTGCCACCTATCAGTGCTCGTCAGTGCCCATCGGTGCCACCTCATCGATGCCGCCTTATCAGTACCCATCAGTAAAGGAGAAAACGTACTTATTCACAAGATTTTATAACAGAAACAAAAGAAAAACTTTTTTTTTCAAAATTTTAAGTCTTTTTTTATTTGGTTAGCAAAAAATAAAAAATGCAGAGGTGATCAAATACCACCAAAAGAGAGCTCTATTTGTGGGAACAAAATGATAAAAATTCTGTTTGGGTACAGTGTAGCATGGCCAAGCAATTGTCATTTAAACAGTGACAGTGCTGAAAGCTGAAAATTGGCTTGGGCAGGAAGGGGGGGGGGGAGTGCCCTGTATTGAAGCAGTTAAAGCGGAAGTAAACCCATCCATAAAACAGTTTCATTTCCGGCACGTGCCAAAAATGTAACACTACCATTGGTTGTGCTCTCAACCAAACTGTCAAGCCATCCAATGGCTGGTGTTTAAACTGATCACATGTGCAGCATCATGGCAGTTGTAGATGAAACAGAAGCAAAGATGGCAGCTTCCTTGGCTGGAAACGATAGGGGGGTTTACTTACACTTTAAGGATCTGCACTATCCGGAATGCTATATTCCTGTGACTACTATGACTGCTGGGGTGAAGTGGGTACTGCATTGAAGATGGGTTGCACATGCTACTTTGATCGTGTGGCAGATACCAGGATGGTGCTGCTTAAGTGTGATCAGATCTCCTATACAGGCAGCCCCTGGGTTACAAACAAGATAGGGTCTCTAGGTTTGATCTTAAGTAGAATTTGTTTGTAAGTCAGAACAGGTACTTTTTTTAAGTGTAGCTCCAGCCAAAAGAATAATTTCACAGTTTTTTGAATAGCATAGGGAAGGGTTAACACCCCTGTAACATTTGTTTTTCTATCTGTTCCCCTGTTCATAAGATTTTACCTCACTTTCTTTCCCTATGACAATTGGTTTTTTAGGATGATGGGTTGTTGTGGAAAGAAAGGATTGGTGATAACGTTTCAGTGGAGACATCTTTTCCCCATGATAACTCTTACAGGAGGGAATTTTCCTTCCTAGTGGTAGATTTCCTCTCACTTCCTGTTGTCTCCCTCTGTTTGTAGGTAGGAGTCATTTGTAAGTCAGATGTTTGTAACCTGGTGACCGCCTGTAGTATGTGGGGATAAAGATCCTGGTAAGCAGTGCAGTGTGATCTTAAATTTGGGTGCATTTCCTAAAATCTACACTTACAGATAGTGCCACACACACTGGAGAAGCAGAACTACTGTAAGGATATATTCCATTATTTTAACTAAGTATTGAGGACAATTTTAAAAAACAACAGATTTTTAAAATCTGCACTGGTTAAAATGCCTGTTAATGCATTTTTATGTTTTTTTGATTTTATGAATTTGTAAAAAAAAATTGTTTAGAATAGTCAAGCTTAGAATTTGGACTAAATACAAAGACACATTATGAGTGTTTAATTTATTGCATATAGGTTTTTTTTTTATCTCTCTTATGATGAACCATGTGCATAGTATGAGTTTTTATAGCAAAGTTTTTATATAAAATGTTGGAACATAAAATTCATTTTAAAAAAAATAATTTGGCCTATAGGATAATGGGATCATTTGGACAAACTGTCAGTGGAGAAAATGTTTCACTTTTTCTTTGAATCTATATTATTGATCTTTGCTTAGGATTCAACACCCAGCAATATTTATATGTGAAGCAAATCCAGTACACATGAAAATCCCCAGTTCTGATAATGTAAGATGAAACATGCCAAAAACATGCAATGTAATAAAAAATCCATGCGACCATGGTTAAATTTATGGGTAAACTGCATGAAAACCGTGCATACACCCACGTTGTAGCCAAACCGCAGCACAGCAGTGGGTCAGTCTTTGCTACTGCATATGATTCCAGCACTCAAGCACTACTTACAAATCTAAAAAAAGAGTACCGAAATAATGTAAAGTTAAAGATCAGCACTGAAGAAATATTGTATGCAATCTAATATCATTTTAAGTTTGATTTTTTTAGTATAGATATGCAATCAGCATTGCACAATAATTAATTTAGCTAATGACAATAAAATAAGAACTGCTTTTATTGTTCCAATAATAATAATACAGTATTTATCTTTGAAATGTCAATTAAACTTAAGAGTTGCTCACCGCTTATTTTATTCTGGGTAAAATTTCAAACACTTCGATTTAATTCCATTGTGTCTTTGGAGAGATAGACCACCCAGTATACTAAATTAAATCCTGCAAATGCCAATGGAAATAGTATTCTGGCATACTGGTCTATTTTACTAGTTCCACTATGAGGACTTGATGAGATTCCAAGTTGTGTAAGGTCTGCAGCAGGAACATCAGTCTGTTGACAATATGGTGCTCCATAGGGTGGTACATTGTCTTCAAGTGATACATCGCCTTGAGAGACCATTGAGTTAATTCTTTTCTTTAAGTTGCAGTTGGAATCAGAATGCTGCAAACACAAAATAGTTTAAACACTTATAACTAACTTTGAAACTTGAGATACAAATGCTAGAATGATCATAATTTGTTTTAAAGCTGCATATAAAATACATTTTACATTTATTGTTTTCCAAATCTTACATGTTTCTTTTTTTTTTCCAATAGATGTTTATTAAAAATTTTCAGATACACATAAAATCACAGTTATCGGGTATACACTGAAACAAAAGCTGTTAATACAATCAATATGTCATACAATCGACAAATAAAGCAGAAATGTAAGAACGAGTTCAAAATACAGTCAATTGAACCTCTTACTAGGTCACTTCTGCACTAGTGGTGTAGGTGAAATTCCGATCCAGTAAAGTATTCCTATGGTAAAGCGGGAATACCCTAATAAACAAGTCTATAAACTAAGAATCAATAAGCATCTCCCTGTGAGGGAGAAAGGGTTAGTGCGGGGGTAGGGGTCCAATGGGGGTAATGTTATGTACCGATCAAAGCCACCCTTAAACCCATTCACCCCTAAAGGGTTCTAACTGTGAATGGGTGGGGGCCATGAGTAGTAATGTGTGTGGTTTTAAACCTATTTGGTACCCATATGATTGAGAGGAAGCTCAGTAATAATAATAATATGTTATCTAGGAGTGAGGGGGGAGTAAGGAAACCAGAAACCATTAGGGTGTGTGCTCCTGCCGGAACAGTGAAGAAGTTATGTTGGTATCAAGTTGAGAGGGTGTGGAGATCGCCTAAGTAGGATCGATGAGGATCAATTGGGTAAGAGGAAGGGGATGGACGGAAGGAGGGCACGATCAGCCAGACACTATGACGTTTCTGCGGCAGATCAGCATCTATTATGGCTGAGAGGTTGGGTCACCGGGCAGAATGGTCTGCGTCAAGGAAACTCTAAAGTGCAACCAGCAAGCCCATGTTGTATTAAATTTTGTCGGATTGTCTTTTGCTTGGTAAATTAGTTTTTCCATTTCGGCCGTTCTATCGACTCTTTTGAACCATTCAGCCACTGAGGGTGGTGTGGAGCTTCTCCATTGAACCGGGACACAGATGTTGGCTGCATTGATAAGGTGTAGGGTAAGGAATTTTTTGTTGGAGGAGAGGGGCATGGAGGTGTGATGGAGCATGTATTGGGCCGGAGTGAAATCTGGGGTGTAAGAGGTAATTTGGGTGATAAGGCAGTGAATTTACATCCAATAAGGTAGGAAAAGAGGACACTCCCACCAGATATGAATGAGAGTGCCAAGCGCTGCATTGCAACACCAGCATGTCGGGGGGACCGAGGGGTGCATTTTGTGGATTTTATCCAGTGTCCTATACCAGTTAGTGAATATTTTGTATCTTTTTTCCTGGGTGGAAGCATTAACGGAGCCCTTATGAATATGGTTGTGTATACGTTCCCATTTACTGGAGGTTAAGTCTATAGACAGTTCTGATTCGCAACGACGGATAAGCTTATCATCTTTAATTTTGCAAGTTGAAAATAAGAGTGCGTAAACAGTAGAGATCACATGACGTTGGGGTTCTGAACTATCACATAGCAATTCAAAGGGTGTACGTTCTCGGTACCACAGTGAGAAGCATTTGGCGTCAGCAAAAAAGTGTCTTAATTGTAGGTACTTGTAAAAGGGGATGTTGTATTCAGTGAGTTTGGCTGCCATGGCTTGGTGGGGGAGGAGTTCACCATTTTGGAAGAAGTGGTGTACCCTGATGGGGGCTGTGCATAATTCCATGTGTAGATCTCTTAAGGCAAGGCCTGGCAGGAAGTCAGGATTACGGACCAAAGGGGTCATAGGGCCTGGGTGCGGTGTGCAATCAAGTGCTTTGCCGGCTAATTTAAGGGGTGACAATGTGGCTCCAATAAAGGGATGTGTCACCAAATCTCTAGGGATTTAAAATAGCTAACTGTCAGGCCATGTGGGCCAGGGCTTTTATCCAGTTTCATTTGTTTTAATGCAGTTAAAAGAAGTACTGAACAAAATAGTCAGAGATGACATCCGTAGTAACAAAGGTGTCGCCAGTTGGTGTTGTAATTTTGTGAATGGTATGGGCCGCTTTCTTAACTTGAAGCGCTCTGGCTAAAAGTTTACCCGACTTGTTGCCGAATTCGTGGAATAATTTTTGGGTCATGGTGTAGTTAAGTTTCAGTGTGTGGTTAAGTTCCTCTAGAAGTTCTTCTCTGGTCTGAGTTAGTTCTGTCAATGTGGAAACAGCTAGCGATGCTTTGTGTGCTTGTTCAAGTGTAATGCCCTGTACACACGGTCGGATTTTCAGATGGAAAATGTCCGATCGGAGCGTGTTGTTGGAAATTCCGACCGTGTGTGGGCTCCATCGGACATTTTCCATCGGATTTTCCGACACACAAAGTTTGAGAGCAGGCTATAAAATTTTCCGACAACAAAATCCGATCGCGTCAATTCCGACCGTGTGTGGCCTGTTCCGACGCACAAAGTGCCACGCACGCTCAGAAGAAATTCTGAGATGGAACAGCTCGGTCTGGTAAACTTAGCGTTCACAATGGATACAACACTTTCGTCATGGTGCAATGTTAAAAATGGTTTAATACAGCGCACTCTCCTCTTCTTTATAATGTGAGAAGAATGAAGTAGTTTTGCTGCTCATATTCACACACACTTCTCACAAACGTATTTCTTTATTATTTATCGGGATTCCCTTAATATATTTTGATTTGTCACATCTGACAAAAATATATATATTTTTTTTTTTAAAAGGCAGATTTTTTATTTTATTTTAGGTTTGTATTTTTTCCAAGGCTGATCTTTGTTTTATTTTATTTTTAGATTTACTCCAGAATATTTGTGTGTGTGTTTTGTGCGTCAAGTTACCACAACACCATTATTATCTTGTATTATTTAATCTCAAGGAGATTGTTTGGTGTTGGTGTCCCTTGTTAATTTCACATTGTATATTTGAAATGTACCTGAATCCTCACAAACAAACTGTCCTTTTTGAAGGAAAACACACATAGGCAAGTTTAATTGAACCAAAAAATCCTTTATTAAGGGCTCAGAACAAAACAAAGAGGGAGGCAACGCTGGATAAACAGGAGAAATTAGCGAAGCCTGGGACCCCCAGGGCAGACATCAATTCTTGAACATCAAAATTGGTGGCCTGAGGAGTCCATATGTAAGGGAGTGCAGTCTGGTCCAGAAGTCCCAGAGATCCAGAAAGCAGCAGATGACATCTGTGTCCCCAGACTGTGGTACCACAAGAGGCTGCATCTTTTGCCACTCCAGACTGGATCCAGGGTCGTCACTTTCTGGTCTTCCTTCCACGCTTCCTTCCTGGCTGTGGCTCTGCTGTTGGAGATGTGGCAGGAGGGGGAGTAGGACCTGGAGGAGGAGGAGGACTAGTAGGACCTGGAGGGGGAGGAGGAGGAGTAGGACCTGGAGGAGGAGGAGGAGGACCATGTGTGAGGTCACAAATGTGGGTCTCAGATGTTATTTGGGCCCTCAACCCCTTATTGAGAGCTTCCAACATTAATGACTCACACATGAGTTGTTGGCCCTCCTCCATCCGCTGCATTTTACAGGCAATTATGGCAGCAAAGTCCTCCTCCATGGTGTGTGGTGCACCTGGGGCCTCTGTAGCCTTCCAAAAGAGGCCTATGGCAGCCTCCTCTAGGGTACTCCTCTTCCTGCCACTTTCTCTTTGCAGGTATAGGGGAGGGACCTGCATATCAGGCAGCCTGCTCGGCCCGGCCACCTCCTGGCTGAGACTTCCCTGTGTATGAAAAAGAGACATGGTTGTAATGTTTTGCATCATCAATCACAATCATAAATTAGTACTCCAAACTAACATCTAGTTAACATCATTGATTGGACAACCTGAAATATTTAGAGGAATGCTATACCTGGCTCAATCTGGGCTCCTCCACATGTTGCTGCCTGGAAGGCCCAGGTTGGGCGTCAGAAGCTTCAGCTGGGGGGGGAAGGAAGCGTGGAAGGAAAACTGGAGAGTGATGGCCTGGGTTCAGTCTGACCTGCCAGAAAATGCAGCCTGTCATAGTACCACATCCTGGGGACATAGATGTCATCTGCTGCTCCGGATCTCTGCGAATCCTGGACTTTCTGGCGCTCCCTTACATATGTGCTCCTCAGGCCACCAATTAGGATCTTCAAATATGTGATGTCTGCCGTGGGGATCACCTGCTTCACAATTTCCAACAATTGATCCAGCGCTGCCTTCCTCTTTGTTTGGTTCTTATAATGTGGGTGGTTGATCTCCCACAGACAAGGCAGCTCCCTTAACATGTCAATGAATATTGCCATGAAGTCGGTATCGTTCAAGATATCCATTTTCACTGCAAGACACAACACAAGACAAACCCTAATGTCAGCCAAAACTCTCCTAATCTTGTACAATATAGGCCTCAATCTAGAAGCAGTATAGGCCCAAGTTTGTCTCTTACCTTCGTTCTTACGATCGGCGCCTCCGATGCTCCTTCCTCCACTCACAGATCGTACGTAATACGCACGCGTGTTATGCTTTATACACACTGCGCATGCGTGTAACTCCGCCCGCCCCTGACATTCTTTCTAGTCTATTACCCTCCCCTTTTGGTTCCGCGCAGTGGGGGAGGAGTACATGACGATACACAGCAGGTGCGTGCTAATTACAGGAACGAGGAGGAGGAAAGCCCGGACCCTGAGATGTCCCGATCCAGAAGGAGATTTAAGGCCTCAAATATGTCCTTTGGGGAGATGTTGGAGATCGTGGACATCCTGAAGAAGGCCGACTATGACGGGAAGTATGGACCTTACCCCAACCCCAATGTCAGAAAGGCCAAGATCATGGCGAAAGTAGTCAAGAGTCTGCACCGGAATTTCGGGGTACGTCGATCGAAAGATCAGATCAGGAAACGGTGGTCGGACCTCAAATTACGAGAACATGAGCAGTACAGAAAGATCCGGAGAGTGCTGCAAAAAAGTAAGTAGTTGTGCTGTGTTCCTCTTCTTTATGTGTATTACGTTCGTGCTGCTCCATGTGCTTTTCTTAAAAGTGTACATTTTAAAATGGCAACTTTCATGTTCATGGGCACATTATTCGTTCGTATCAAACATTTTTCTTTCGGCCTATAAAACACCATTGTTTTGGCCATATGCATTTGGCCACATTTTTTACGCCCTACTTGTATGAAACTAATTTGGTTGTGTAGATGGCTTTGTTACTAGAATGAAATGCAAACTAGATTCTGTGTAAGGAGAGGACACTCAGCAGCTGTTTTCACATCTGGACACTGGAGCACTAGTGTGGGACACCAGAACACCATTTTTATTAGGGGGGTCCACACAGGTGCTCCAGTGTATACTATAGGGGGGTCTCCATCTGTGAAGCTTGTACTAAACAGGTAAAGTATTGCAGCTTGACAAAGGACTCTGAAAATGCTACATTTTTTACAATGTTTCCTATTTATAGTTCTGCCATCAAATATATGTGTGTTAAGTATAGCATTTTTGTTTTACATAGGGGAGAAAAGACTCAGAGGACACCCCTCATCCGAGGAGACCACAGACCCCCCCACCTCTGCAAGAAGGGGAAATACCCCTAACCCAAGAAGAGCAGGAGGAAGAAGACATGGTGGAAATTGTCACCACAACAGGTGAGTGTCTGCGACCACAGGCTCAAGTAAGAGATGGATGCCGGCATATTTTTGATACCTGTTTTTGTTTGGTTTCTCTCTTTTTAGGTGATCGTGATGTTGTGGATCCAAATCCTTTCACATCAGAAAGTGCCCAGATCCTGATCGGGGAGATCATGGGGTGTAATTTACAATTGGAAAACCTCAAGAAAAACATCAATGATGTTATTCAAAAAAAAAAGAACATCATTGATGTTTTGGGGCGAGTTTAAAACCCCTCCAAATCCCTTTGTTTTTTTGTGTGCTACAATGTTAAAAATGTTTTAGCGATTTTTAGAAAAGCCAAATTTGGAGGATGCACACAGTGCACCAACATGTGCTTTCTGCCATCACGGGAGATCAATGGACACATTTTGGGGGGTGCAACCCCTTCCTCAATAATAAAGTAGCTGAGAGGAAGGGGTTTCTCCCCAAAACACGTCCCTTGATTCCCCGTGATGGCAGCTAGCACATGTTGAACTTCTTCAATTGGTGTGCATCTTCCAAATTTGGCTTTTCCTAGGGTGACTTCATCCCATGTGAACGCAATATCAAACACAGTTCCTAAATAATAATGTCTGATATTGCCTTCAAGTTCTACCAAATGTGAACTTTGTAAGTTCAAGATTTGTATCTTTCTTGTTGGTTTTACACATGCCTGTTTTATCTTAAATGGACATTTCTATTTTTTATAATGCCCCCCCAAAAAATTGTTATATAACAAACATGTTGGTTTGTTTTAAAAACTTTTTCTACATGTGATTGTTAATCAAGAATGTGTGGATAATTCAACGCTACAACACTTTTGTGGTGATGTAATTGCTGCTTTCTTTGAAAATGGGAGTTATTTCCTAAGGGCAAATCCTCTTTGCACTACAAGTGCAGTTTCAGTGAGAACAAAGGGGACATTTACAGCATATTACAATCATGGTAATTAGGGAATGAGGAAAGAAATACAATACATTAGCAAACATTCAATACAATAAAATGTGATATAAAGGATAAAAATCTTACTTTCATATACTCCTTCTGCAGGACCTGGATGATGGCAAAACAGGTCTCTGGGATAATGATCCCCAGAGACTGGGGGGAGATGCCAGTCGAGAACTTCAAGTCCTGCAGACTTCTCCCTGTTGCCAAGTACCGCAGGGTAGTGATGAGCCTCTGCTCCGGAGTGATGGCTTGCCTCATGCAGGTATCCTGCCTGCTAATATAGGGGGTCAGCGAAGCCAACAAACGGTGAAATACGGGGTCCGTCATCCTGAGAATGTTCCTGAAATCATCAGGATTATTCTCACGGATCTCATGGAGCAAAGGCATATGAGAGAACTGGTCACGCTGAAGCAACCAATTCTTGGTCCATGAACTCCTCCCCACCCTGTTCATGGACTGGACTTGTGTCAAGGTCAGGACCCAACACCAAGCCCCCGCACAGCACGAACTCTACGAGGAGTACGTATACGCAACATGGCTAGAAATTGGTCGGCTGCTCAGAACAAGGTAACAGTACGCACTGAAGAACAGCAAGGCCTGTAAAGAGCGACAAGAAAAACAGCAACGAGCGGACAAGATCGCACAGAAAACTCCAATACAAACTTACTGCATGCACTGAAGAGCAGATACAAACCCACAAGCACAAACTGAACCGCAGAAAACGTTCTGAAAGCCACGAGTCTGAAAAAGCGCGAATCGTCCCTCACCAAACTTTTACTAACACGAGATTGGCAAAAGGAGCCCAAAGGGTGCCGCGTTTGGTTCTGAACTGGCCTTTTCTAGTCTCGTCGTACGTGGTGTACGTGACCGCGTGGTTGGTGATCGGAAATTCCGACAACTTTGTGCGACCGCGTGTATGCAAAACAAGTTTGAGCCAACATCCGTCGGAAAAAATCCTAGGATTTTGTTGTCGGAATGTCACACCGATCGTGTGTATGGGGCATTAGTATGCAGTCGGTCAGCTCATTAATGCATGCTTTTTTAATTTTTTTTCGTTGGTCCTCAAGGGAGATAAATTTCCCCCTTATGACGCATTTGTGTGTTGCTCAAATGGAGATGGGAGAGGTGTCTTCCGTTGTATTTTCTGCAAAGTAGTGGATGAGGCTCGTGATAATTTGTTGTATATGGTCTAGGTCAGTCAGTAGAGAATTATCAAGGCGCCATATATTGGACCTGCCATGGGTTGTCGGGAGGGTTAGAGTTATAAATATGGGGTTGTGATCAGAAAGCACCATGGGTTCAATTGTAGCTTTTGAGAGGTGTGTAAGATCATCTTGGGATAAGAAAAAGTGGTCTATTCTGGAGTATTTGTTATGAGGTGCAGAAAAGAAGGTGAAGTCCTTAGTGTTGGGGTGCAATATGCACCAGGTATCATGAAGTAACAGGTTGCTGAGTTGCAATTTCATAGCTCGAAGGGCTTTGTAGGTTAGGGTGGAAGCACCGTTGGATGCGTCAAGGGAGGGATTCAGAGCGACATTGAAGTTGCCTCCTACTATCAGAGTACCCGATTAAAACCTGAGAAGTTGTTGGAAGGTGTCTCTAAAAAGGGTCACTTGTTGAGAGTTATTCCGTGTACACACGGTCAGACTTTTTGACAACAAAGATCCGACGGTCTTTCCGATGGACTTTCGACGGAGTTACGACGGACTTTCGACGGACTTTCGACGGGCTTTCTAACGACCGGACTTGCCTACACAAGATCTCACCATAGTCCGACGGATTTGTACGTGATGACGTACGACCGGACTAAAATATGGACGTTTATAGCCAGTAGCCAATAGCTCCCCCAGCGTCGGTTTTTGTCTGTTGGACTAGCATACAGATGAGCACATTTTTCGAACGGACTCGAGTCCGTCGGAAAGATTTGAAGCATGTTCCAAATCTAAAGTCCATCAGATTTTCGACCGAAAAAGTCCACTGCAGGTCTGATGAAGCCCACACATGATCGAATTGTCCGCCGGACTCGGTCCGTTGGACCAGTCTGGTCGAAAAGTCTGCTCGTGTGTACGTGGCTTTAGGGGCATAAATGTTAGCTATTGTGACAGGTCTGTGGTGCAGAGTGCCTTTAATGAATAGGAATCTCCCTTGGGAGTCTCTTTGGACTTCTGTCACCTTCAGGGGGCATTGTTTAGAAATTAAGATTGAGACTCCTTTGGATTTAGCCTCAGTGTTGGAAGCGTGGTACACCAGTGGGAATTGGTGATTATACAGTTTAGGGATGCTATCCGTCCTGAAGTGCGTTTCCTGTATAAGTTCTACATGTATTTTTGATCCTTGTAGGAAATAGAACAATTTAGACCTTTTCTCTGGGATGTTAAGGCCTTGTATATTGATTGAGCAGAGTTTGAGTGTCTGTAGATGCCTATGTAGGTCAGGCGGTGAGGCCCGGGGGTCTGTGACCTCTGCCATAAGTATGAGTGAAGGGAGAGGGATAACCTAGGCGATCAGGATATGGGTCTGTTCAGTGTATGGCAGGTTTAAGTGTAATGTTAAGGTAACTGGGGTGAAACTGATGAGGTTTGGGGGTGACTTGCTCCCCTACCTCTAAACTGTACAGTATCGGTAAAGTACAGTGCGGGCACGATGTGTGCACCCTAAGGGTGTAACAGCACCGTGACTCACAACTGTGTGGGAGTTGGCAATCACCAAGCAGTAAAAGAGGACTATAGGTAAAGGAAAGAATGATATAGTCTGCCGCCACAGGGTCTTCGGGTGATAAAAGGGAGGAGGTTTTGGAGAACGTATTTTCTGGGGGATATATAATAGGGCAAGGGGATACTCTCAAAGAAGCGTGAGTGCAGGGTGGTGGGATTTGGGTGCGAAAATGCATCATTACAAAAATAGTATACAAGAACCATCATATAGAAATATTGGGAGTTCTGAAACCACCACCCAGCTCCCATACCAGAAGGCACTCAAATCACCATCGAAGACTAACCCGGCGAAATCTGGGATTTGTAAAGGTGGGTGCCCTCTCGTGGGTCACGTGTTGGCTCCAAAACATGTGAGGTAATTAAACAGAGGTCATTTATAGGGCCTAAAAACATCACAAAAATCTCAAAAGAGGGATAGAACCCTGTAACCGGAGAAACATGTAAATAAACAAGTAAATCAGTCAGAAAGCTGACCATGCATTCAGTGACAGATGTCCAACTAGAAATTCTGAGTAATACTAAACTTGTAGACTATAATATTTACTATAGAGTTAGTGTGGAATATACCTCATAACTCACCGTGTAGTCTAACATGCCAGCAAGTGTGATTGGGTAAAGTGAAAGTTACAGGCCAGTTGGTGGAGGCAGTGCACTCTGCATAAGCCTGCAGGTAGGTGCCACATCAGTTCCCAGCAGTGAGTGCCTGTACAGGGCATGTAGATGGAGGGGGGTAGTACGTGTAGGCTTCTCAGTAAGTGCACGAGTCGTTGCAGCAAGCGATGGAGTGGAAGAGGAGACTGCGTGAGACGAGGCTTTGGAAGTCAGCCTTGAGTGTGACGATCTGTGTGAGGCGTTGTCTGGGTAACAGTCGCAGTGTTCGTAGGACGTTCTTGAAGCTTTTCCTTAGTGTTAAAGAGCTTGTGGGTGGAAGTGACACTGTACAGAACTGCTGCTAGGTCAGGGGTGGTTACAAACCGCAGGGTGTTGTGGGTCATGTAGTTTTAGAACACTCCACTAGACATATGGGCGGTGTTCATTCTATGGGCAAGTGCTGCTGCTTTCTATCTAGACTTGCAATGTCTATGACAGGGATACAATCCGACCCCAGTACAAGAAGAAGAACAACTATTGTGCCGAATATCTCTTGAAGAAAGTCAGTCACATAAACATTGAATTAAAGTTTAACAGTGTGAAAGAACTGATTAAACCCGAACAGGGCAAACTGAGATTGTATGTGGTGGGAAGGCTCCATGTTCCCTCTGCCGGTAAGAAGCATTTCAGGAATATTATGACCCCCGTCACCTATTTGTTCTTGGGGGGAACGGGAGCAGGAGGCAGAAGAGTTCCGTGATGCAGTGCCCATGATTTGGAAGTGTTTAGGGGCAATTTTACCTCAGGTTCCAGTCAGCTTTTCCCTGTGGCGGGAGGAGCTCAGGGATTAAGCATCCATCTTCCTGCTAGGTCCGGCCACGCCCCCCTTACATATTTCTTAATTGATATTTTATTCATTTCTATTTGTAAAAATAATTTTAATTTATAGACAAATATTTAATGCAAAGTGCATGCATTTTACAGTACATGCAGAAGATTCTGGGCGTAAATGCCCTGCACTAGCTCTGCATTTGTTTGTTTTTACAGTCTGAAGGTCCAGATTGGCATCATCTGTGCTATGACAAAATGAGAATATTTACTGTATCTCCTTTAACCACTTAAGGACCGCCTCACGCCGATTTACATCGGCAAGGCGGCACGGGCAGGCAGAATCACGTACATATACGTGATCTGCCTGCCGCGGGTGGGGGGTCCGATCAGACCCCCCCGGTGCCCGAGGCGGTCCTCTTTTGTCCCCCGGCGATCGGAGGTGAGGGGGAGGCCATCCATTCGTGGCCCCCCCTCGCGATCACCGCCGGTCAATCAGAACATTCCTTTGCTGCTGTATGCTAAACAGCAGCAAAGGAAATGATGTCATCTCTCCTCGGCTCGGTATTTTCCATTCCGGCGCCGAGGAGAGAAGACATCAATGTGAGTGCACAAACACACACACTCAGTAGAACATGCCAGGCACACAAAACACCCCCGATCCCCCCGATCGCCCCCCCAATCACCCCCCCCCCCCCCCCCGTCACACTGACACCAAGCAGTTTTTTTTTTCTGAATACTGCATGGTATCAGTTTGTGACAGTTACTGTGGTAGGGCAGTTAGGGTTAGCCCCCTTTAGGTCTAGGGTACCCCCCTACCCCCCCTAATAAAGATTTACCCCTTGATCACCCCCTTTTGCCAGTGTCGCTAAGCGATCATTTTTCTGATCGCTGTATTAGTGTCCCTGGTGACGCTAGTTAGTGACGTAAATATTTAGGTTCGCCGTCAGCATTTTATAGCGACAGGGACCCCCATAAACTACCTAATAAATGTTTTAACCCCTTGATTGCCCCTAGTTAACCCTTTCACCACTGATCACCGTATAAGTGTTACGGGTGACGCTGGTTAGTTTGTTTATTTTTTATAGTGTCAGGGCACCCGCCGTTTATTACCGAATAAAGGTTTAGCCCCCTGATCGCCCGGCGGTGATATGCGTCACCCCAGGCAGCGTCAGATTAGCGCCAGTACCGCTAACACCCACACACGCAGCATACGCTTCCCTTAGTGGTATAGTATCTGTACGGATCAATATCTGATCCGATCAGATCTATACTAGCGTCCCCAGCAGTTTAGGGTTCCCAAAAACGCAGTGTTAGCGGGATCAGCCCAGATACCTGCTAGCACCTGCGTTTTGCCCCTCCGCCCTGCCCAGCCCAGACCACCCAAGTGCAGTATCCATCGATCACTGTCACTTACAAAACGCATAACTGCAGCGTTCGCAGAGTCAGGCCTGATCCCTGCGATCGCTAACAGTTTTTTTGGTAGCATTTTGGTGAACTGGCAAGCACCAGCCCCAGGCAGCGTCAGGTTAGTGCCAGTACCGCTAACACCCACGGACCGTACACCTCCCTTAGTGGTATAGTATCTGAACGGATCAATATCTGATCCGATCAGATCTATACTAGCGTCCCCAGCTGTTTAGGGTTCCCAAAAACGCATTGTTAGCGGAATCAGCCCAGATACCTGCTAGCACCTGCGTTTTGCCCCTCCGCCCGGCCCAGGACAGCCCACCCAAGTGCAGTATCGATCGATCACTGTCACTTACAAAACACTAAACGCATAACTGCAGTGTTCGCAGAGTCAGGCCTGATCCCTGCGATCGCTAACAGTTTTTTTGGTAGCGTTTTGGTGAACTGGCAAGCACCAGCAGCCTAGTACACCCCGGTCGTAGTCAAACCAGCACTGCAGTAACACTTGGTGACGTGGCGAGTCCCATAAATGCAGTTCAAGCTGGTGAGGTGGCAAGCACAAGAAGTGTCCCGCTGCCACCAAGAAGAAGACAAACACATCGTGCCCATAGTGCCCTTCCTGCTGCATTTGCCAATCCTAATTGGGAACCCACCATTTCTGCAGCGCCCGTACTTCCCCCATTCACATCCCCAACCAAATGCAGTCGGCTGCATGAGAGGCATTTTCTTTATGTCCTCCCGAGTACCCCTACCCAGCGAACCCCCCCAAAAAAGATGTTGTGTCTGCAGCAAGTGCGGATATAGGCGTGACACCCATTATTATTGCCCCTTCTGTCCTGACAATCCTGGTCTTTGCATTGGTGAATGTTTTGAACGCTACCATTCACTAGTTGAGTATTAGCGTAGGGTACAGCATTGCACAGACTAGGCAGACTTTCACAGGGTCTCCCAAGATGCCTTCGCATTTTGAGAGACCCGAACATGGAACCGGTTACAGTTATAAAAATTAGTTACAAAACAAAGTGTAAAAAAAAAAATATATAATTAATAATTTAAAAAAATAGTTGTCGTTTTATTGTTCTCTCTCTCTCTATTCTCTCTCTATTGTTCTTCTCTTTTTTATTGTATTCTATTCTGCAATGTTTTATTGTTATTATGTTTTATCATGTTTGCTTTTCAGGTATGCAATTTTTTATACTTTACCGTTTACTGTGTTTTATTGTTAACCATTTTTTTGTCTGCAGCTACGCCATTCACGACTTTGAGTGGTTATACCAGAATGATGCCTGCAGGTTTAGGTATCATCTTGGTATCATTCTTTTCAGCTAGCGGTTGGCTTTCATGAAAAAGCAATCCTAGCAGCTAATTAGCCTCTAGACTGCTTTTACAAGCAGTAGGAGGGAATGCTCCCCCCCACCACCGTCTTCTGTGTTTTTCTCTGGCTCTCCTGTCTCAACAGGGAACCTGAGAATGCAGCCGGTGATTTAGCTAGCCTACCATAGAGCTGATCAGAGACCAGAGTGGCTCCAAACATCTCTATGGCCTAAGAAACCGGAAGCTACGAGCATTTCATGACTTAGATTTCGCCAGATGTAAACAGCACCATTGGGAAATCGGGAAAGCATTTTATCACACCGATCTTGGTGTGGTCCGATGCTTTGAGGGCAGAGGAGAGATCTAGGGTCTAATAGACATCAATTTTTTAAAAAAAGAGTACCTGTCACTACCTATTGCTATCATGGGGGATATTTACATTCCCTGAGATAACAATAAAAATGATTTAAAAAAAAAATGAAAGGAACAGTTTAAAAATAAGACAAAAAAGCCAAAAATAATAAAGAAAAAAAAAAAGCACCCCTGTCCCCTTCTGCTCTCGTGCAAAGGCGAACGCAAGCGTCAGTCTGGCGTCAAATGTAAACAGCAATTGCACCATGCATGTGAGGTGTCACCGCGAACGTCAGATCGAGGGCAGTAATTTTAGCAGTAGACCTCCTTTTAAAAATGTATTTAGTTTGTCGCCACTGCACATTTGTGCGCAATTTTAAAGCATGTCATGTTTGGTATCCATGTACTCAGCCTGAGATCATCTTTTTTATTTCATCAAACATTTGGGCAATATAGTGTGTTTTAGTGCATTAAAATTTAAAAAAGTGTGTTTTTTCCCCAAAAAATGCGTTTGAAAAATCGCTGCGCAAATACTGTGTGAAAAAAAAAATGAAACACCCACCATTTTAATCTGTAGGGCATTTGCTTTAAAAAAATATATAATGTTTGGGGGTTCAAAGTAATTTTCTTGCAAAAAAAATAATTTTTTCATGTAAACAAAAAGTGTCAGAAAGGGCTTTGTCTTCAAGTGGTTAGAAGAGTGGGTGATGTGTGACATAAGCTTCTAAATGTTGTGCATAAAATGCCAGGACAGTTCAACCCCCCCCCCCCCAATTACCCCATTTTGGAAAGTAGATACCCCAAGCTATTTGCTGAGAGTCATGTCGAGTCCATGGAATATTTTATATTGTGACACAAGTTGCGGGAAAGAGACAATTATGTGTGAAATATGTGAATATGTGAAATTAAACCCCAAAATACATTCTGTTGCTTCTCCTGAGTACGGGGATACCACATGTGTGAGACTTTTTGGGAGCCTAGCCACGTACGGGACCCCGAAAACCAAGCACTGCCTTCAGGCTTTCTAAGGGCGTAAATTTTTGATTTAACTCGTCACTGCCTATCACAGTTTCGGAGGCCATGGAATGCCCAGGTGGCACAAACCCCCCTCAAATGACCCCATTTTGGAAAGTAGACCCCCCAAGCTATTTGCTGAGAGGTATAGTGAGTATTTTGCAGACCTCAGTTTTTGTCACAAAGTTTTGAGAATTGAAAAAAGAAAAAAAAAAGTTTTTTCTTGTCTTTCTTCATTTTCAAAAACAAATGAGAGCTGCAAAATACTCACCATGCCTCTCAGCAAATAGCTTGGGGTGTCTACTTTCCAAAATGGGGTCATTTGGGGGGGGTTTTGTGCCACCTGGGCATTCCATGGCCTCCGAAACTGTGATAGGCAGTGAAGAGTGAAATCAAAAATTTACACCCTTAGAAATCCTGAAGGCGGTGATTGGTTTTCGGGGCCCCGTACGCAGCTAGGCTCCCAAAAAGTCCCACACATGTGGTACTGTGTGAGCAATATATCATTTAGTGACAACTTTGTGCAAAAAAAAAAAATGACACTTTCCCGCAACTTGTGCCAAAATATAAAATATTCCATGGACTTAACATGCCTCTCAGCAAATAGCTTGCGGTGTCTACTTTCCAAAATGGGGTCATTTGGGGGGGGGTTTTGTGCCATCTGGGCATTTTATGGGCTTCAAAACTGTGATAGGTAGTGAGGAGTGAAATCAAAAATTTACGCCCTTAGAAATCCTGAAGGTGGTGATTGGTTTTCGGGGCCCCATACGCGGCTAGGCTCCCTAAAAGTCCCACACGTGTGGTATCCCCGTACTCAGGAGAAGCAGCTGAATCTATTTTGGGGTGCAATTCCACATAGCCCATGGCCTATGTGAGCAATATATCATTTAGTGACAACTTTTTGTAATTTTTTTTGTCATTATTCAATCACTTGGGACAAAAAATAATATTCAATGGGCTCAACATGCCTCTCAGCAATTTCCTTGGGGTGTCTACTTTCCAAAATGGTGTAATTTGGGGGGGGTGTACTGCCCTGGCATTTTAGCACCTCAAGAAATGACATAGGCAGTCAAACTAAAAGCTGTGTAAATTCCAGAAAATGTACCCTAGCTTGTAGACGCTATAACTTTTGTGCAAACCAATATACGCTTATTGACATTTTTTCTACCAAAGACATGTGGCCGAATACATTTTGGCCTAAATGTATGACTAAAATTGAGTTTATTGGATTTTTTTCATAACAAAAAGTAGAAAGTATCATTTTTTTTCAAAATTTTCGGTCTTTTTCCGTTTATAGCGCAAAAAATTAAAACAGCAGAGGTGATAAAATACCATCAAAAGAAAGCTCTATTTGTGGGAAGAAAAGGACGCAAATTTCGTTTGGGTACAGCATTGCATGACTGCGCAATTAGCAGTTAAAGCGACGCAGTGCCAAATTGGAAAAAGTCCTTAGGCAGCATAATGGTCCGGGGCTGAAGTGGTTAAATTACACAGCTAAATTATTTAGCTGCATGTTTAATCTAACTTTCTCTCATTCAGCTCTGTATTTAACCACTTCAGCCCCGGAAGGTTTTACCCCCTTCCTGACCAGAGCACTTTTTACAATTCGGCACTGCGTCGCTTTAACTGCTAATTGCACGGTCATGCAATGCTGTACCCAAACGAAATTTGCGTCCTTTTCTTCCCACAAATAGAGCTTTCTTTTGATGGTATTTGATCACCTCTGCCGTTTTTATTTTTTGCGCTATACACGGAAAAAGACCGAAAATTTTGAAAAAAAATGATATTTTCTACTTTTTGTTCTAAAAAAAATACAATAAACTCAATTTTAGTCATACATTTAGGCCAAAATGTATTCGGCCACATGTCTTTGGTAAAAAAAATGTCAATAAGTGTATATTTATTGGTTTGCGCAAAAGTTATAGCGTCTACAAACTAGGGTACATTTTCTGGAATTTACACAGCCTTTAATTTATGACTGCCTATGTCGTTTCTTGAGGTGCTAAAATGGCAGGGCAGTACAAAACCCCCACAAATGACCCCATTTTGGAAAGTAGACACCCCAAGGAATTTGCTGAGAGGCATGTTGAGCCCATTGAATATTCATTTTTTTTGTCCCAAGTGATTGAATAATGACAAAAAAAAAAAAAAATTACAAAAAGTTGTCACTAAATGATATATTGCTCACACAGGCCATGGGCATATGTGGAATTGCACCCCAAAATACATTTAGCTGCTTCTCCTGAGTATGGGGATACCACATGTGTGGGACTTTTTGGGAGCCTAGCCGCGTACGGGGCCCCGAAAACCAAGCACCGCCTTCAGGATTTCTAAGGGCGTACATTTTTGATTTTACTCCTCACTACCTATCACAGTTTTGAAGGCCATAAAATGCCCAGATGACATAAAACCCCCCCAAATGACCCCATTTTGGAAAGTAGACACCCCAAGCTATTTGCTTTGAGGCATGTTGAGTCCATGGAATGTTTTATATTTTGACACAAGTTGCGGGAAAGTGACAAATTTTTTATTTTTTTTTTGCACAAAGTTGTCACTAAATGATATATTGCTCACACAGGCCATGGGCATATGTGGAATTGCACCCCAAAATACATTTAGCTGCTTCTCCTGAGTATGGGGATACCACATGTGTGGGACTTTTTGGGAGCCTAGCCGCGTACAGGACCCCGAAAACCAATCACCGCCTTCAGGATTTCTAAGGGCGTACATTTTTGATTTTACTCCTCACTGCCTATCACAGTTTCGGAGGCCATGGAAAGCCCAGGTGGCACAAACCCCCCCAAATGACCCCATTTTGGAAAGTAGACACCCCAAGCTATTTTCTGAGAGGCATGGTGAGTATTTTGCAGCTCTCATCTGTTTTTGAAAATAAAGAAAGACGAGAAAAAAAATTTTTTTTTTCTTTTTTCAATTTTCAAAACTTTGTGACAAAAAGTGAGGTCTGCAAAATACTCACTATACCTCTCATCAAATAGCTTGGGGTGTCTACTTTCCAAAATGGGGTCATTTGGGGTTTTTTTTTTGCCACCTGGGCATTCCATGGCCTCCGAAACTGTGATAGGCGGTGAAGAGTGAAATCAAAAATTTACGGCCTTAGAAAGCCTGAAGGCGGTGCTTGGTTTTCGGGGTCCCGTACGCGGCTAGGCTCCCAAAAAGTCTCACACATGTGGTATTCCCGTACTCAGGAGAAGCAACAGAATGTATTTTGGGGTGTAATTTCACATATTCCCATGGCATGTTTGAGCAATATATCATTTAGTGACAACTTTGCGCAAAAAAAAATAAAAAAAATAAAAAATTGTCTCTTTCCCGCAACTTGTGTCACAATATAAATTATTCCATGGACTCAACATGACTCTCAGCAAATAGCTTGGGGTGTCTACTTTCCAAAATGGGGTCATTTGGGGGGGTTTTGAACTGTCCTGGCATTTTATGCACAACATCTAGAAGCTTATGTCACACATCACCCACTCTTCTAACCACTTGAAGACAAAGCCCTTTCTGACACTTATTGTTTACATAAAAAAATATTTTTTTTTTGCAAGAAAATTACTTTGAACCCCCAAAACATTATATATTTTTTTAAAGCAAATGCCCTACAGATTAAAATGGTGGGTGTTTCATTTTTTTTTTTCACACAGTATTTGCGCAGCGATTTTTCAAACGCATTTTTTGGGGAAAAAACACACTTTTTTACATTTTAATGCACTAAAACACACTATATTGCCCAAATGTTTGATGAAATAAAAAAGATGATCTTAGGCCGAGTACATGGATACCAAACATGACATGCTTTAAAATTGCGCACAAACGTGCAGTGGCGACAAACTAAATACATTTTTAAAAGCCTTTAAAAGCCTTTACAGGTTACCACTTTAGATTTACAGAGGAGGTCTACTGCTAAACTTACTGCCCTCGATCTGACCTTCGTGGCGATACCTCACATGCATGGTGCAATTGCTGTTTACATTTGACGCCAGACCGACGCTTGCGTTCGCCTTAGCGCGAGAGCAGGGGGGACAGGGGTGCTTTTTTTTTTTTCTTTATTATTATTATTTTTTTATCTTATTTTTAAACTGTTCCTTTCATTTTTTTTTTTTTTTAAATCATTTTTATTGTTATCTCAGGGAATGTAAATATCCCCTATCATAGCAATAGGTAGTGACAGGTACTCTTTTTTGCAAAAATTGGGGTCTATTAGACCCTAGATTTCTCCTCTGCCCTCAAAGCATCTGACCACACCAAGATCGGTGTGATAAAATGCTTTCCCAATTTCCCAATGGCGCTGTTTACATCCGGCGAAATCTAAGTCATAAAATGCTCGTAGCTTCCGGTTTCTTAGGCCATAGAGATGTTTGGAGCCACTCTGGTCTCTGATCAGCTCTATGGTCAGCTGGCTGAATCACCAGCTGCATTCTCAGGTTCCCTGTTGAGACAGGAGAGCCAGAGAAAAACATGGAAGACGTTGGGGGGCATTCCCTCCCACTGCTTGTAAAAGCAGTCTAGAGGCTAATTAGCCGCTAGGATTGCTTTTACATGAAAGCTGACCGCACGCTGAAAAGAATGATACCAAGATGATACCCAAACCTGCAGGCATCATTCTGGTATAACCACTCAAAGTCGTGAATGGCGTACCTGAAGACAAAAAAATGGTTAACAATAAAGCACAGTAAACGGTAAGGTATAAAAAATTGCATACCTGAAAAGCAAACATGATAAAACATAATAACAATAAAACATTGCAGAATAGAATACAGTAAAAAAGAGCAGAACAATAGAGAGAGAGAATAGAGAGAGAGAAAGAACAATAAAACGACAACTATTTTTTTTTTTTTTTTATATTTTTGTATGTTTTTTTTTTTTTTTTTTTACACTTTTTTTTGTAACTAACTTTTATAACTGTAACCGGTTCCAGGTTCGGGTCTCTCAAAATGTGATGGCATCTTGGGAGACCCTGTGAAAGTGGGCCTAGTCTGTGCAATGCTGTACCCTACGCTAATAGTCAACTAGTGCATGGTAGGGTTCAAAACATTCACCAATGCAAAGACCAGGATTGTCAGGACAGGAGGGACAATAATAGCGGGTGTCACGTCTATATCCGCGCTTGCTGCAGACACGACATCTTTTTGGGGGGGGTTCGTTGGGTAGGGGTACCCGGGAGGACATAAAAATGCCTCTCATGCAGCCGACTGCATTTGGTTGGGGATGTGAATGGGGGAAGTACGGGCGCTGCAGAAGCGGTGGGTTCCCAATTAGGATTGGCGAATGCAGCAGGAAGGGCACTATGGGCACGACGGGCCTGTGTTTGTCTTCTTGGTGGCAGCGGGACACTACTTGTGCTTGCCATCTCACCAGCTTGAACTGCACTTATGGGACTCGCCACGTCACCAAGTGTTACTGCAGTGCTGGTTTGACTACGACCGGGGTGTACTACACCGCTGGTGCTTGCCAGTTCACCAAAACGCTAACAAAAAAACTGTTAGCGATCGCAGGGATCAGGCCTGACTCTGTGAACGCTGCAGTTATGCGTTTAGTGTTTTGTAAGTGACAGTGATCGATCGATACTGCACTTGGGTGGGCTGGGCTGGGTCGGGCGGAGGGGCAAAACGCAGGTGCTAGCAGGTATCTGGGCTGATCACGCTAACACTGCGTTTGTGTGAACCCTAAACTGCTGGGGATGCTAGTATAGATCTGATCGGATCAGATATTGATCCGATTAGATACTATACCACTAAGGGAGGCGTATGCTGCGTGCGTGGGTGTTAGCCGTACTGGCGCTAATCTGACGCTGCCTGGGGCTGGTGCTTGCCAGTTCACCAAAACGCTACCAAAAAAAACTGTTAGCGATCGCAGGGATCAGGCCTGACTCTGCGAACGCTGCAGTTATGCGGTTAGTGTTTTGTAAGTGTCAGTGATCAATTGATACTGCACTTGGGTGGGCTGGGCCGGGCGGACGTGAAAAACGCAGGTGCTAGCAGGTATCTGGGCTGATCCCGCTAACACTGCGTGTTTGGGAACCCTAAACTGCTGGGGACGCTAGTATAGATCTGATCGGATCAGATATTGATCCGTTCAGATACTATACCACTAAGGGAGGTGTACGGTGCGTGGGTGTTAGCGGTACTGGTGCTAATCTGACGCTGCCTGGGGCGACGCATATCACCGCCGGGCGATCAGGGGGCTAAACCTTTATTCGGTAATAAACGGCGGGTGCCCTGACACTATAAAAAATAAACAAACTAACCAGCGTCACCCGTAACGGTTATACGGTGATCAGTGGTGAAAGGGTTAACTAGGGGGCAATCAAGGGGTTAAAACATTTATTAGATAGTATATGGGGGTCCCCAACGCTATAAAATGCTGACGGCGAACCTAAATATTTACGTCCCTAACTAGCGTCACCAGCGACACTAATACAGCGATCAGAAAAATGATCGCTTAGCAACACTGGTGACAGGGGGTGATCAAGGGGTTAAAACTTTATTAGGGGGGTTAGGGGGGTATCCTAGACCTAAAGGGGGCCTAACACTCACTACCCTAACACACTAACTGTCACAAACTGACACTATGCAGTAATCAGAAAAAAAAAAAAAAAAAAACCTGCTTGGTGTCAGTTTGTGACAGGGGGGGGTGATCAGGGGGGATCGGGGGGCGATCGGGGGGGGGGGATCGGGGTGTAATGTGTGCCTGGCATGTTCTACTGTGTGTGTTTGTGTTGTGCACTCACAGTTCAGTCTTCTCTCCTCGGCCCGGAACGGAAAATACCGAGCCGAGGAGAGATGACATCATTTCCTCTGCCTCTGTGTACAATACAGAGGCAGGGAAATGATCCCATTGGCTGGGAGCGATCGCGAGGGGGGGGCCACGAATGGATGGCCTCCCCCTCACCACCGATCGCCGGGGGACATTTGCCGACCGCCGCAGGCACCGGGGACCCCCCACCCGCGGGCAGGCAGGGACGTACAGGTAAGCCCTTTTGCCTGCCCGTGCCGCTCTGTCGACGTACATCGTCGTGCGGCGGTCGGCAAGTGGTTAAAGCATTATCATATACAAGCTAAAAACCTGGAGTATTTGACTCACACTTACAACCTTGTGGCTGCAAGTGGTAAATACTGTATGAAATGTTCAACAACATTGTCAATTAAACATATTCATTTTAAGGCTTGAAACGTAATTTTGAAAAAAGAAAAAAAAACAAAGGAAAAAAAATTAAATTAAGGTTTAACAAAATAAATGTTGAATTACTTATTTACTACTCAGCGTTCAAAACTAGATAATATAAAATCATTTTACTTAAAGTAGTTTTTAAAGCCTGAAGGTTTTTCACCTTAACGCATTCTATGCATTAGGGTGAGAAACCTTCTGTACTGCAGCTACCCCAAGACCCCCCCCATCTTACCTGAGCCTGATCCGATCCAGTGATGTGCATGAGTGCATCTGCTCCACCCGTTGTCTCTCTCGTCATTTGACAGATTGATAGCAGCAGGAGCCATTTGCTCTCGCTGCTGTCAATCAAATCCAGTGACACGGGAGAGGGGGTGGGGCCAAGTCCTGCTGTCTGTGTCAATGGATGCAGCAGTGGGACCTGGGAACGAACCTGCATAGGTGCCCCCAGGGAAAGCCAAAATTCATGGGGGCACCCAGTGAAGAGAAGGCGCCTGGAGCACCGGCTGGACATTCCAGAAAAAGAGGATTGGGGCTGCTCTGTGCAAAACAATTGCACAGAGCAGGTAAGTATAGGCACGTTTGGTTTTTCTTTTATTTAAAAAAAAAAAATTCATGTTTACTCAAAGTCTTTTATTGTAAAACAGTATAAGGGAAGAAGAGAGTGGTGTTTCTTTATTATATAGTAAATAATAAAAAAAAGGAATTCTTTGTCATAATGATCATTTTACTTCATATCACAGTAAGTAGGTAGAAGACCATGGAAGCAGTGAATAACATATTATTGTGCCCTGACCAAGGCAAGTTGCATAAAATCCCTTTGCATACACTTCCATCTATCAGGATGTGATAAAGGGGGGATATGACCTGAAATGCATTGTCATGGCAACCTATGCAACCAGATACACTACATAATGTTTCTTTTGTTGAGTTAAAACCTCACACAGCCATCAGACCAGCCTACTTTATCTTTGGACTTCATGTACATGGGACATTTTTACAACCTCTCCTAAATAATTGACAGATAGTAATCGATGTTTAAAACGCCAGTTTTGCCGCGTTTACATGCCGCATTTAGCCGCGTATTGCTGCGTTTGTGTTTGGAAGCTTCTAACAAAAAAGATACCATGTTTACACGTGTTTACAAGCTGTTACAGGCATTTGGCATTTCAAATGCCTCTGAACATCTGTCCTGAATGCATTTTTTTTGCGTTCCAAAAAGTGCTTCTAAACTCAACTGCCAGAATGACCTTGTGTACATGTACTGATAAGATAACATAGATATTTAGGAGCAGTTGGGCATTTTTTTTCAGCTGCCTCTGAACTCTCCTCTGTTTACCAGCAGCAGTGTACATGAGGCCTCATCAACCTGCACCCAGTAGTCTACATTCACTGCCCATAAGTGCACACCTGTACCAAACTCATCCAATCCACTACATTGCAGCTTACTGGCTTTACAGTGAGGACACAGGTGCAGGATTGTCAGCTACACTGCAGGCTTATACAAGTGGATTGTGGATCAAGCTACAGAGAGCACATCCAATCTGGATTATATGCATTATTTATGTGCCTATGCATTTCCCGTTAAATGTAAGTATGATGAATTGTATCTCTTTTTTTTTAGCCATAATATAAGGTTTATCTGTACTAGGGTTGCGTTTTCCTTTTTTCTTTTTTATTATTTTCTTTCCATATGCAGCATTTTAGAGCAATGCATATAATACAGCAATGCAGTAAACAAACCGTAGTTGCAAGCTATGTACATCAGCTTACATTGGGAAGTTTTGGTGGCTTATTATAACAACAAAATCTGTTTTTATATATTTTAATGCATGCTAATAGAAAGCATTATTTTTACTGCTAACACATCTTTAAAGCCAAATCATAGTTACCAATAAAATGATCAATGAAAAACAAAATGTCTCTCTAATGATGTGGTTGTGTTTGTTCCAGGTCTAACTTCAGTGCTCTAATGTGACCATTGATGATTAATTGAGTTGTTTGGCAGACCAATATAGTGTTTCTCGAACCTCTTTTTTTTTTTCTTATGATTTTCCATGCTTGGTCTGACAACGATCTGTAGCCGATAGCTTTATTACTTCTTTTATGGACTGTCATGGCATTGGAGCCTTAGGCACGATTGGTAAGTTGATTCAGTGAAATGGGATTTTTACCAGTTTCATCTGAATCACTGGCTCAGCAAAAACTGTTCTTTTTAAGGACATATGGAATTTTCATTGAAGCCAAAAGATCACCTGATGCCTTACCACCTACCCCCCAGTAAGTCAACTCTTCAGAGTTATGTCCCCTATTTGGGACCTTACGCTGCTTGCTGGCCTGTTTCCTTGACATGAGGACTGAGTGGAGGCTCCTGACTAGTGATGTTTTTGCACTTCGGTGTGCCCTTTGGGCTTTATGCTCTATGTTGTTTATTATGTCTTTTATGTTTTTTCCATGCTATAACACAAACCTAATCGCCATCTCCGTTCCTCCCAAGACCTCCTGCTCTCTAGCTCCCTCATCACCTCCTCCCATATCCGCTTCCAGGACTTCTCCCGAGCCTCGCCAATCCTCTGGAATTCCCTACCCCAATCTGTCAGACTGTCTCCAAATTTATCCACTTTTAGGTGATCCCTGAAAACTTTCCTCTTCAGAGAAGCCTATCCTGCCTCCATCTAACAACTGCACTATTTTCTCCATTAGCTCATCCCCCACAGCTATTACCCTTTTGTATAACTTGACCCTCCCTCCTAGATTGTAAGCTCTAATGAGCAGGGCCCTCTGATTCCTCCTGTATTGAATTGTATTGTACTTGTACTGTCTGCCCTAATGTTGTAAAGCGCTGCGTAAACTGTCAGCGCTATATAAATCCTGTATACTAATAATAATTGTTTCATATTTTGTAGGTTCCTATTCCTGCTTTTTTGTTGTCTCAACGCTCCCTGCTTCCTGGTCTGGTATGCTGTGGGTCTCTCTCTCATTCTGATGGGGCCCGGGTGCTCCCCTGTTTCATCTCTCCTCATGGCTTCCCTGAAAATCATATTGTACAATGTCCGTAGTCTGGGTTCCACTTCAAAATGCTGTAAGTTGTGGTTTGAGACGGGGGCACATGTACTATTTTTACAAGAAACACATTTTTGCACTGACTTGGTCTCTCGCCTCCCTACCCATCTATATAAATTATGGTACCTAAGTAACTCACCACGTCCCAAATCAGGGGGGGGGGGGTGGCTATTCATAAACAATGCCTTTTGTCCCAACATAACATCTGGCTGACCCTAATGGCAGGTATGTGTTCCTTAAAGGCACTATTTTGGAATGTAAGTTCACCTTTGCAGCTGTGTACACCCCTAATTTCAAGCAGATTACTTTTTTAGACTCTGTCTTAGAGTCTCTCTCCTCCTTCAGGAAAGGCCAGCTGATATTGGGTGGAGATTTTAGTGTTAGCCCGATCCACTAGTAGTCACATACTCGGGCCATTCTGGTCATTCATTTGCCTATCCAAAGAATTTCAGAAAATTGCACCATTTATTTGATTAGTGGAGGCTGCTCCATCCCACTGGGAGGGACTTTAACTATTTCTCGTGAAGTTTTTATATGTAAATGAGGGGTGAGAGGCGCTGCCTATATGCTAAAAAGTGATCTAGTGGGTCACCCTTCACAGGTGAAAAAGTATACTCTAATAATAACCCACAAATTAGCTGCAAAGGTTTTTCAGAGACTCCACCTAGTGGGAGTATTAGAACTTGTTATAACTTTTGTGCAAAAACAAACATGCATTTATCAGCTTCCCAATGCATACACTCCCAATAGGTCACCAACAACTGTTATAAACATATATGTTCTTAGAGTATCCTCTCATGTCTGGGAGTGTACTCAGATGTGATTAACTCAAGTAGCGGTTTGCAACCAGCCTCACAATAATACTAGTGTCTGTGATGTTTCACCTTCCACTAGATGTAGAAAAACCAGCATAAATCCACATTCAGGTTAATATAAGTGTCCTTAGTGCTTCAACGAACATTGTGCAGTAACCAAAAATTAATAAAATAATGAATTGAAAGTTTGTGTGTATGCAAGCAATCCAGTACAAAAGTTAGTAACACAATATTTCCAGTGGCTTGTGCAGTGTTAAAGTGACTTGTGTTTTCTCTTGCTTCCAATCCTTGTGGCAAATAATAAAGTGACTGTTCCCCCTTCATTTCCCTACTCACCAGATCCTGGCACCCCTACAGGGGTAAATCACATGTGGTGAGTATATGACGTCTGCCGTGCCAGTCGTTAACCCTTTCAGCACGTCCTGGGAAAAACCAGAGCGTGCGTTCCACCGCCTGGAGTCTCGCTAAACTAGAAGCCACGTGTGTGCGTAGCCCCGCCTTACTTGTTCTGTCATTGGATGTCGTCTTGAGGTGGTGCCATCTTTGTGCACCTCACCACATTTATTTATTTAGCTGATAGCTAGGAACCCCCCAGCAATTCCATAGCATTTCCCAAGCCGACCACTGGAATGGACAAGAGCAGTGGAATGTAGCTGTGGAAAAGGTGGTGGGGTTATTATGTTTAGTGGGGGTTTCCCCAACATTGTTATTGCTGAAATGATGTAGTGGTGCTTTGCATAGTGATCAATAATCTATGGATGTTGCAAAAATCTGGGGCTGAAATAGCCTGAGTAATTCTTCCCAAATGTATGTCTGTTTTACTTGTTAAGATTATGACTGGAACGGGAGAGCATTGATGTGGGTTATTGTGATTGTTATGTGTGATTGTTGGTGCATTAGGATTGGCTTAACCTACTCTTACTGTCCACTCAGAATTTTCTTATTGCCCCTCTACAATGATCTTTAATATGGTCTATTCCATAGAATATCATCCCTGCAGGGTCTCTATGGTGTACTTCATTGAAGTGTCATGACAAGTTGTGTTTTGGGAACCCTTTTCTAATATTATTAATGTGTTCAATAATTCTCACGAACAGGAGTCGGGTGGTTCTGCCCAAATACTGAAGATGGTATGGACATTCATGTCTTAGATACGTTATTGAATGTTCATGCCATCTTCAGTATGTGGGCAGAACCACCCGACCCCTGTTTGTGAGACTTAGGGATATTATACCCAAGGGATATAACTTAAGAGGCATTGGAACCTGAAGTACAGGGCACTGTGTGTTGTTCGCACAGTGTTCTGATTGTTGGCGCATTGGGATTGGCGCAACCTACTCTTACTGACCACTCGTAACTAACCAACAGGGGGTGGATCCCGCACGGCTGCTCTCCATAAATGACGTGAGGTGCACAAAGATGGCACCGCCCCAAGATGACGTCCAATGATGAAACGCATAAGGTTGGGCTATGCACACACGTCACTTCTGGTTTAGCGAGACTCCAGGCGGTGGAACGCACGCTGACCCAGAGCGCTTGTTTTTTAAACAAATGAATTACGATTTTTATGCTGGAGAATGTTTAAAAAAAATTTTTTAAACTGAACTTTCTAAATAAAGAGATTTTTGGATTTACACTATGTAAACCCATCTTTCTTCCATATAAGGATACATTATCGGGGTCACAGAAAAGGAAACTACCACAATTTGACCCACAGTACAAACAGTGCATCTGAGATTGCTCCTTGAGGGTCTGGAGGCCCTGTTTTTTCCTAGGAGATGCTGGAAGGGTGAAGGACCAGCTCATATACTCACCACATGTGATTTACCCCTGTAGGGGTGCCAGGATCTGGTGAGTAGGAATCTTTATTATTTGCCACAAGGATTGGAAGCAAGAGAAAGTCACTTGAACACTGCACAAGTCAATGGAAATATTGTGTTACTAATTTTTGTATTGGATTGCTTGCTTACACACAAACTTTCAATTCATTATTTTATTAATTTTTGGTTACTGCACAATGTTCGTTGAAGCACTAAGGACACTTATATTAACCTGAATGTGGATTTATGATGTTTTTTTCTACATCTAGTGGATGGTGAAACATCACAGACACTAGTATTATTTTGAGGCTGGTTGCAAACAGCTACTTGAGTTAATCACATCTGAGTACACTCCCGGACATGAGAGGATACTCCAAGAACCTATATGTTTATAACAGTTGTTGGTGACCTATTGGGAGTGTATGCAGTGGGAAGCTGATAAATGCATGTTCGTTTTTGTACAAAAGTTATAACAAGTTTTAATACTCCCACTAGGTGGAATCTCTGAAAAACCTGTGCAGCTAATTTGTGGGTTATCATCAGAGTACACTTTTTTCACCTGTGAAGGGTGACCCACTAGATCACTTTTTAGCATATAGCCAGCGCCACTCACCCCTCATTTACATGAAAAAAACTTCACATTATTGGAGCTCCACCTTTGGCGGTCCCTAAGGGGAGGCTGCAGCTTAGCCTATACCTAAGCGTGGAATTATCAATATAAATATAGCTATTTCTCAGCAACCCATAATGTCTATACTCAAATAGACCTTCTGATGATGGACTAATTTTCCCTTGAATCTCTCTGTGGTGTGTCCATTGGCTTCATAACGATCTCCAATCATGCCCCAGTTTCCATCTTCTTGAATCCACTCAGTCTTCTGATGCATGGTCATGGACCTGGCTCCTGAACGAGAATATTCTGGATGATGCAGCGGCATTGAAACAAGTTTATAACAAGTTTCCTTATACTATGCCGAAAACGGGGAGGTGGGCATGTATGGGAAGGGCACAAAGCAGCGGTTCCGGGGAGCTTATCTCCCTGGGCTCTAGAATGAAAATGGCGAGAGAGGGGGAATTACAAACTTCCCAGACATAGATTTGCTCTATTGAACTCACACAGAGTTGGCAATGGCACTACAATCCCTCTGTCAGGGGTTGGCTACTCTATTTGACATCTGGATTCTGGCTCGGCTGTGTCACGTTTCCCATAAATTCTATGAATTTGTGAATCAATGCTGGAGATTACTTGCAAGGGCTCTCAAACGTCAACGTGCCTCAGGACATGTCCACAAATGTACTACTACGGCGGGCTCTTCAGTAGTGCACTCATGGAAAATAGCAGATAGACATGTGCATTTTATTTTGTTCCGAACCGAAGTTCGGACAAATTTTTCATTATTCAGAAATCCGTATACATCCGAATTTCCGAATTACAGAAGTAACGAATTTAAACAAATCTGAAATAACGATTCAAATAAAAAAAAAGCGAACAAAATTTGAATCGAATAGAATTCAAAAACAAATTTGAAAAAATAGAAATCAATTTTCTAAAAAAAACAATAAAATAGAATATAAGACAATAAAGCAATAGAATAAAAATAAAAGAATAGTAAAGAATAGAATAGAATTTAATAGAATGTAATAAAATAGAACATGACCGTCTTCCGAAATTCGAATTCCATATAGTATAAATTAGAATTCGAGAATAGATTGGACTATAATTCAAAACAGTGGAAACTAAAATAGAAAAGAATAGATAAAAAATACAACAGAAGAGAATAAAATATAATATATATTATATTTTATTCTCTTTTGTTCTATTGTTTTTCTTTTCTCTTCTTTTCTATTCTATTCTAATCTTTTCTATTCAAATTTTAATTAATTCTATACGAAATTCAAATTTCTTATAGAATGAAATCGAATTTGAATAGAAAAGATTAGAAGTTCAAAAAAATTTTGACTAAAATCGAAATTTGAAAAATTTGATCAAGTTCGAAAAAATCTACCGGATTACAAAAAACTATAAAATTTGAAAAAATTCTACCGCATTCGAAAAAGTAAACTATATATAACAATTTTCCAAAATTCGACTTTCATATAGAATGAAATCAAATTAGAATAGAAAAGATTAGAATAGAATAGAAAATAATAGAAAAGAATAAACTAAAAAAAACAATAGAACAGAAAAGAATACAATATTATATATATATATATTATATTTTATTCTATTTTGTTCTATTGTTTTTCTAGTCTATTCTTTTCTATTATTTTCTATTCAAATCAATTCTATTCGAATTCAAATTAATTGTACACGAAATTTAAACTTCTGAAGCCATCTTCCGAAATTCGAATTTCATATAGAATGAATTCAAATTCGAATAGAGAATATTACAATAGAATAGAAAAGAAAATAATAGAAAAGAATAGCATAAAAAAACAATAGAACAGACTAAAAAAAATATTATATTTAAATATTTTTTTTATTATGTTCTATTGTTTTTCTATGCTATTCTTTTCTATTATTTTCTATTTTATTCTAATATTTTCTATTCAAATTTGAATTCATTCCATACAAAATTCGAATTTCGGAATATGGCTTCTGAAGTTCAAATTTCGTATAGAATGAATTTGAATAGAAAAGAACAGACTAGAAAAAAAATATATAACTATATATATATAAATATATATATATATATATATATATATATATATATATATATATATATATATATATATATATATATATAAAACATCTTTTGAAATTTGAATTTTATATAGAATGAAATAGAATTCGAATAGAAAATTTGGAAAAGAATAGCATAAAAAAACAAAAAACAGAACAGAAAAAAATATATTATATAGATATATATATATATATATATATATATATATATATATATATATATATATATATATATATATATATATAACCATCTTTCGAATTTCGTATAGAATGAATTCAAATTTGAATACAAAAGATTAGAATAGAATAGAAAATAATAGAAAAGAATAAACTAGAAAGAAAAAATATTATATTTTATTCTACTCTGTTCTATTGTTTTTCTATTCTAATCTTTTCTATTATTTTCTATTCTAATCTTTTCTATTCAAAATCATCAAAAAAAAAAGTCATCATAATATATATATATATATTTTTTTTTATTTAAAACCATTTTCTGAAATTCTAATTTCATATAGAATGAAATCGAGTTAGAATAGAATAGATAATAATAGGAAAGAATAGTCTAGAAAAATAATAGAACAGAATAGAATAAAATATAATATATATTATATTTTTTCTATTCTGTTCTATTCTGTTCTATTGTTTTTCTATGCTACTCTTTTCTATTAAAATTTTAGAAATTCCGGAAATTCTGAAATTCTAATTTCATATAGAATGAATTTGAATTAGAGTAGAAAAGAATAGAAAATAATAAAATAGAAAAACAATAGAACAGAATAGAATAAAATATAATATATATTATATTTTAATCTATTCTGTTCTATTGTTTTTTTATCATATTTTATTCTATTCTGTTCTATTTTTTTTTAGTCTATTCTTTTCTATTATTTTCCATTCTATCCTAATTCATTCTATACGAAATTCGAATTTCGGAAAATGCATATTATAAATATATATATATATATATATATATATATATATATATATATATATAAAATGAAATTGAATTCTAATAGAAAAGACTAGAATAGTAAAAACAATAGAACAGAGTAGAAAAGAAAAAAAGGCTAGAATAGAAGATATTATCTTGTTTTCTATGCTATTCTTTTCTAGTATTTTCGATTCTATTGTAATCTTTTCTATTCAAATTCGATTTCATTCTATACGAATTTCACATATAATTATTTTGAATTTGATATTTTTTTTTCAAATTCAGTAGATTTTTTTTCAAATGAGGTAGATTTTTTTTCGAATGCGGTCAAATTTTTTTTAATTGAATATGAAATGAATACTGGGGGCGTGGCCTGACCTGGCATGAGGAAGGTCGCTTGATTCCTGAGCTCCAGCCGCCACAGGAAAAAGCCGTCTATTACCGAAGGTATTCACACTACAAACATTGCCAGACTATGGGGACAGCTTCCCGGACTTCGTCCGCCTCCCGTTCTCGCTCCCCCAGAGCTCTTTCAGGGTCCCAGAGCCATAACATCCCGGAGATGTTCCGGAACAGCAGGGGCAATATGGCGTCCTCCCAGCACGGACCTTCCCGCTCCCAGGCACAACTGCCACTACTGCTCGACCCTCCTCAGTTAACCTCCCCTCATGTTCTTCCTCATGGAGGTGGAATCTGCCTTGAGCCAGGGCTCCAAACTCCCATATACCTACAAGATCTCCGCTCCATTGCTGATGAAATCAAAGAAACCCTAGCCGCAGCCATCTCAGAGCTAAGGCTTGACTTACGCGACCTCACTGACAGAGTGAACAAGGTGAAGACAGTGACAGACCGCCATGACTCAGCCCTCTGCTCTGCCGCCTCTTCCATTGACTCTCACACACTGCAAATGAGGGACATGCAGAGGCACATCGAGGACATCGACAACCGAGGCAGGCGGCATAACCTTAGGATCCGCGGTATGCCTGAGTCAATAGAGGGCAACCAAATCACTCCTGCTATCACTGATCTCTTCAACAACCTCCTCCGCAGGCTTCCTCAGACCCCCATCCTCATGGAAAGAATACATCGTGCCCTGCGCCCTAAAGGCAGAGAGAGCGACCCCCCACGTGACATCATCTGCTGCCTGGTAGATTTTAAGCTAAAAGAAGAAATACTTCGACAAGCAAGAGGGAAACAACAAATCCTTCATGACAGCGCACCCATTCAAATCTACCAAGATTTATCCGGCATCACACTGCAGCACAGACGAGACCTCAAGCCCCTGCTGGACACACTGAGGGAGAGGAACATCCCTTATAAATGGAAGTTTCCATTCTGCCTGTCCGCCTCCACACATGGCCGCACAGCCCTCTTAAAGGTACCAGAAGACCTGCCACACTTTTGTGATCTGCTGGGCATACCACTGACCCCAGTTCCTAACTGGTATGCTACTTTCAGCCCTCTGATTTCAAGCAAAGGCACAGCATGGGACATACCCATGGAGACTCAGGCCTCCAGATTCCGTAGGAGACGCTCTCCCTCTGCTTACAGAAACCAGGCCGATCCCCGCGGATACCGAGATCCTGTCTCTCCTGAGTCACCACGATCCAGGAGAGCCCGCCGGGACCGCTGATATGGGTCTGCTATGTACCAACTTGTACTCTCAGTTGGCCCCGTTGGGCCCCTTTGAAAGGCACACTGTCTAGTTTCCTCTGACTTGGTTACAGCCTATTTGGAGAATCCGTGAACTTTATCTTTATGTTTCCTTTATTTAAATTTATTTTCTGCGCTGTGGTACCAGAATGAATATATGTTCGGGACCTCCCTTCACCCCCCGGTAATGACCCTCCTCGTAGCCCTACAGCGCTATCCAGAACGACTGAATGTACTCTCTCTCATTTCATAATATGAAATGCCAAGTCAACACTGTGTTTTTCCCCCCATGGAGGCTCTCTCATTTGGTCCCACTACTCTGCTCACTCATTGCAATCTGCCCAGCAACAAGCCCTCGGTCCTCTACTACAACTACCAGGATTCCACACGGCTTCTACTCACACCCCCTGCAGAGATGACGACAGGATGGACACTGCCCCTCACTTCCTGCTCTAACACCGAGCTCCACACGACGCCGTGCGTCACCTTTGGGGAAGACGCGGTCAACACCAACAGCGGATACCACTTCCCTCCTCCACGCCACAAATTAGTGACTCTTGCTGCAACGTCACACCACGAGCCACCAGCGCGGCCGAACACATCTTCTACAACTGACCTGGCTTCACCGCAACCGGATTCAAGACTGCAGCACGAGCACGAGGCACATTCGGCATGCCGGCCTAACTACACCTTAGAATGACTTGTTGCACGGATCGACGGATCAGGTACCTGCCATGAGGAACTCTCATAGCTTGAAAGTGACATTACTTACCCCCCAGGTGCCTCTTCCTCTTCAACTCACTATAGCATGTATGGTCTCTCATGTTGAAATCTCTATAGCCTTAACTTATTAGCTTTTTACAATGCTTACCTCTGATTGTCACCATACATTGACTGTCCCAAGGCTCAGGCTATTAAGACACCCCCTCTGATTTATAGGGCCTCATATTTTAGCTCCTCATTACGCTTTTGTTTCATTGCCAACGTAGTATTATTTGATCTTGTCATGACACCAGCTCTCAGCCCATGCACTGATATTCTTCGCGTCTGGTACCCGTAGTCATGCCGAGGGGGCGGACGCGATGGGTACTAGACCGACATAATCGGGCCGAGGCCGACAGCTGGTCTCATAGGATAACGACCACTTGCCCGTTCATACACTTTCCTACCTTGTCACTGCAACCATGCTCCAGCCAGAACCACCCCAACATGTACATTCAACACCCACCTTCACCAATACTATCTATTATCCTGTGGCGGCGGACAATAGAATCTACTTTTTTCTTTTACCTTTTCAGTTTCTTTATCACCTTATTCTGCACCATCCTTACTGCCTCGTGTTAGGCCAACCCCCACACAAATACGGGCCGGAGCGCTGTACCTTGATAAGGTGCACGTACTCCGACCGCGTGTTGTACTCTACCGATAACCACTTCTTCCGAGGTCTGTGGACATCCATCTCCACACCTTGTACAAAATGGTATTCCTGCGCTATCAGATATGGAATTGGCTAAAAATGGGACAGCTGCATGCACCTAATAGGTAACACTTGGCCTAAATGAATATTGTATAGATGGATGGTGCCGCGCTAATCCTAATTAAATATGTTCCTACTAATTTAAATTAAATATCCAAGTGATAAAACCCACTGTGCCGACTGAAATAAATAAATAAAAATGAAAAAATTACGTGGGTCTAAGCAGTATGTAGTCTACAAGCTGAAAAAGGTAAAAATCAATCTTGACTGACCAAAGATATAAATATTGTGATATTGTGGCAACAATTCAGTATATTAAAGTGATATAAATTTAAAATAAAATAGTTGGCAAACACAAACCAGCAAAGTGCCTAGTGCCAACACTGTGCAGCCTAAATATCTGAATCATAAAGTATCATATACACATTGTGGTATTGTGGCAAAATACAGTGTATTAAAGTGACATAAATTTAAAATAAAATAATTGGCAAACACAAACCAGCAAAGTGCCTAGTGCCAACACTGTGCAGCCTAAATATCTAAATCGTAAAGTAACTAAATACTGTGAATCAACAAATTATCCATAAAGTGCAAACGTGTAATCAAGCATAAATAAATGTGTAAAGTCCAAATTAAATAGTAATATAAATTGAATGTCCCAACAAATTGAGTAAACCAAAGTAAAATCACACCAGAAAGCACGTCCTTATTAGTAAAAAAATCTTGTGACATATAGTGCTGGCATGCGCATGTAGCAGTTAAAGTGCCTGGTGACTTTGGGTTTCATGCAGCTTCGTGTGCAAACACTCCAGTGAGCAGTGGCCCCTTACCTCATGGGAATGGGGCAACAGCATGTAACTGGTTCTTTAACCTTTTCCACCTGGCGGCTCCTACGTTTTTCTCACCGTCCTGGGGTGGGATACCCTCAGATATGGTCCAGGGGTTATTTAAAGACAAGGATAAAGGAACCCAATAGTGTAATTCCGTATTACCGATAACCAAGTTTATTTAGACAAAAAGCAGCAAGTACTCACATTTAACAATGAATAAAAGGTGTTTGTATCCGACGAGCGGCGAGCTCGTAGCTTTCCTTCAGTGTATTCAGCCTATCCTGTCCCTACGCGTGACGTCACACCACACGTGACTTCTTCAGGGGATAAGTATAGGCTGTAATAGTGTCCTTAAATACCATAGCATTGGCCGGCAATGGGCGGCCATTTTCCCGAAGTTCAATATATTTAAGTTACGGCGGCCATTTTCCTTGAGATTTTTTCGATCTAATTCCACTTAGAATGTGTGTCAGCTGATGGTGAGTGGCCAATAGGGGCTATCGGCTGATTCGATGCCGCTTGTACTGTCAGCAAAGGGGGGCATTGTTATTTTTAATGATAAAAGCCCAGCGGACAGAGAGAGTGAATTGTTGTTAAGGGCGGATTTGCCTATAAGATATTGTTGATGGTATAATGTCCTGCAAAAGCGCAGGGTAGGCTAAGTTTATAATTAGATGGTGTATATAGTAATCAAATCAAGGGAAAGGCGGCAGACACTGACAGAATGCTAAACGTACAAGACAGTGAATATACATATACATTCCGAACAATATAGATATAAAAAGCGCTACATTAGCATCAAATAAATAAAAACAAAATAAGTTAATTGGCAACACCCTGCCATTTGGAAGTGAGAGAATTAGGAGGGAATGTATATCTTTAATGGTTATAGACAAATATTGAATGTGTAAAATTAAAAACTAATTAAATTAAAATCCCTAATAGGCTAATAGATTGTATGTAGTGTTCACTAAAAAATAAACTTGCATAAATAAGCTTACTTCTCTAGTAAAAGGGGCAGATATCTAAATAAATATATATGACCTCTTACTTAAATAAAATATGGGGAAATCAGTGGTCTAAGATCAATTTTTTAAAAGAAAAATATTTTTATGTACCTTCATATATTCTAAAAGCATTTTAAGATTAATTTTAAAATCGTTTTAAAATTCATTTTAAAAATCACTCAGGAAACAGTTTAGATCAAACTCGATGTTTAAGCCACGGGGCCAGAAGGTGTCCAAGGTATAAATCCACTTGGATTCCAATTTGCTTAAGGTTCTTACTTTATGGCCCCCCCGCCAGTGTTTTGTATATGGGGTAATCCCCCAGAATGTCAAGTTAGTAGGGTCTCTGTTGTGACAGGTGAGAAAATGCTTTGATACACAGTGTTTGTCATAGCCATTGATGATATTTTTGACGTGCTCCTTAATACGGACTCTAAGGGGTCTTTTGGTGCGCCCTACGTACTGAAGGCCGCAACTACATTCAAGCACGTATACTGCCCCTTCCGTGTTACAGCAAACAAAGTCATTGATTTCGTGGTTTTCTCCTGTACTGGTTGACGTAAAGTTAAAGACTTTCTTGTTGGGGCGTTTAGTCCTGAGGCATGCAAAACACCTCTTACATGGAAAAAATCCTTTTCCGGAGAAGAAAGTGAAAGGTTTCTTGGGTGGGTCCACAACGTTTTTCACTAATATATCTCTGATTGTTGGGGCTTTCTTGTATATGAATTTTGGATTCTCCGGGAGAATATCTTGTAATTGTCTATCTGCCCGCAGTATGTGCCAATGGCGCTTTATTATCTTTTCTATTTTTTTATATTGTGCATTGAAGTCTAAGATGAGTGGTATCCCTTCCATTGTGTTTTCTTGTTGAGTAGTTTTTTCTTTAATCAATTGGTTTCGATCTAGTTTAGCCACTTCTTCTATTTTTGTCTTAATAAATTTTCGGTCATAGCCTTTTGTGGTGAATCTCTCGCCCATCTTTTCCGCTTGTTCAAAATATGTCTCGATTTTTGTGCAGTTTCTTTTTATACGCATTAATTGTCCTTTTGGGATATTAAAAATCCAGTTTTTATGATGGCAGCTTGTGGTTGGGAGGTAACTATTTCTATCAACCCCCTTAAAGTGCGTTTTAGTATTAAAAATGCAATTATCAAGCGAAATCTCTAGGTCTAAAAAGTTTATTTTTTCTGAGCTGATATCCCAAGTTAGTTTGATATTTCTGTCATTGTCATTGAGCTTCATGAGGAATTCCGTTAGGTGTCCTTCTTCTCCATCCCATAATATAAAAATATCATCAATGTACCTTTTATATATGACGAGTTGGCTTGGGCGTTCGCTAAAAACATTATACTCTTCCCACTGTGCCATAAAAAGGCCGGCTATGCTTGGGGCAAATCTGGCTCCCATGGCCACCCCAGTCTGTTGGTGATAATAAGAATGGTTATACCAAAAGTAATTATTTTTAAGACTGAATTCCAAACATTTAATTAGGAACTTCCGCTGTATGCAAGGGAGTTCTGTGTATCTTCTTAGACCCCATTTGGCTGCTTCACAGGCCCTATGATGAGGGATAATTGTGTATAACGCCGATACATCTGCGGTGGCCATGATCCATGGTTTATTCTCTCCCTGGATATTATCTATAACCCGTAGCATTTCTTTGCTATCTTTCAGATAGGCTTTGGTTTTCTGGACCGCCGGCTGCAAAAAAGTGTCTATATACTGACCCATCCTCGCTGTTGGCATCGAGTCAATAACAGCGAGGATGGGTCAGTATATAGACACTTTTTTGCAGCCGGCGGTCCAGAAAACCAAAGCCTATCTGAAAGATAGCAAAGAAATGCTACGGGTTATAGATAATATCCAGGGAGAGAATAAACCATGGATCATGGCCACCGCAGATGTATCGGCGTTATACACAATTATCCCTCATCATAGGGCCTGTGAAGCAGCCAAATGGGGTCTAAGAAGATACACAGAACTCCCTTGCATACAGCGGAAGTTCCTAATTAAATGTTTGGAATTCAGTCTTAAAAATAATTACTTTTGGTATAACCATTCTTATTATCACCAACAGACTGGGGTGGCCATGGGAGCCAGATTTGCCCCAAGCATAGCCGGCCTTTTTATGGCACAGTGGGAAGAGTATAATGTTTTTAGCGAACGCCCAAGCCAACTCGTCATATATAAAAGGTACATTGATGATATTTTTATATTATGAGATGGAGAAGAAGGACACCTAACGGAATTCCTCATGAAGCTCAATGACAATGACAGAAATATCAAACTAACTTGGGATATCAGCTCAGAAAAAATAAACTTTTTAGACCTAGAGATTTCGCTTGATAATTGCATTTTTAATACTAAAACGCACTTTAAGGGGGTTGATAGAAATAGTTACCTCCCAACCACAAGCTGCCATCATAAAAACTGGATTTTTAATATCCCAAAAGGACAATTAATGCGTATAAAAAGAAACTGCACAAAAATCGAGACATATTTTGAACAAGCGGAAAAGATGGGCGAGAGATTCACCACAAAAGGCTATGACCGAAAATTTATTAAGACAAAAATAGAAGAAGTGGCTAAACTAGATCGAAACCAATTGATTAAAGAAAAAACTACTCAACAAGAAAACACAATGGAAGGGATACCACTCATCTTAGACTTCAATGCACAATATAAAAAAATAGAAAAGATAATAAAGCGCCATTGGCACATACTGCGGGCAGATAGACAATTACAAGATATTCTCCCGGAGAATCCAAAATTCATATACAAGAAAGCCCCAACAATCAGAGATATATTAGTGAAAAACGTTGTGGACCCACCCAAGAAACCTTTCACTTTCTTCTCCGGAAAAGGATTTTTTCCATGTAAGAGGTGTTTTGCATGCCTCAGGACTAAACGCCCCAACAAGAAAGTCTTTAACTTTACGTCAACCAGTACAGGAGAAAACCACGAAATCAATGACTTTGTTTGCTGTAACACGGAAGGGGCAGTATACGTGCTTGAATGTAGTTGCGGCCTTCAGTACGTAGGGCGCACCAAAAGACCCCTTAGAGTCCGTATTAAGGAGCACGTCAAAAATATCATCAATGGCTATGACAAACACTGTGTATCAAAGCATTTTCTCACCTGTCACAACAGAGACCCTACTAACTTGACATTCTGGGGGATTACCCCATATACAAAACACTGGCGGGGGGGCCATAAAGTAAGAACCTTAAGCAAATTGGAATCCAAGTGGATTTATACCTTGGACACCTTCTGGCCCCGTGGCTTAAACATCGAGTTTGATCTAAACTGTTTCCTGAGTGATTTTTAAAATGAATTTTAAAACGATTTTAAAATTAATCTTAAAATGCTTTTAGAATATATGAAGGTACATAAAAATATTTTTCTTTTAAAAAATTGATCTTAGACCACTGATTTCCCCATATTTTATTTAAGTAAGAGGTCATATATATTTATTTAGATATCTGCCCCTTTTACTAGAGAAGTAAGCTTATTTATGCAAGTTTATTTTTTAGTGAACACTACATACAATCTATTAGCCTATTAGGGATTTTAATTTAATTAGTTTTTAATTTTACACATTCAATATTTGTCTATAACCATTAAAGATATACATTCCCTCCTAATTCTCTCACTTCCAAATGGCAGGGTGTTGCCAATTAACTTATTTTGTTTTTATTTATTTGATGCTAATGTAGCGCTTTTTATATCTATATTGTTCGGAATGTATATGTATATTCACTGTCTTGTACGTTTAGCATTCTGTCAGTGTCTGCCGCCTTTCCCTTGATTTGATTACTATATACACCATCTAATTATAAACTTAGCCTACCCTGCGCTTTTGCAGGACATTATACCATCAACAATATCTTATAGGCAAATCCGCCCTTAACAACAATTCACTCTCTCTGTCCGCTGGGCTTTTATCATTAAAAATAACAATGCCCCCCTTTGCTGACAGTACAAGCGGCATCGAATCAGCCGATAGCCCCTATTGGCCACTCACCATCAGCTGACACACATTCTAAGTGGAATTAGATCGAAAAAATCTCTAGGAAAATGGCCGCCGTAACTTAAATATATTGAACTTCGGGAAAATGGCCGCCCATTGCCGGCCAATGCTATGGTATTTAAGGACACTATTACAGCCTATACTTATCCCCTGAAGAAGTCACGTGTGGTGTGACGTCACGCGTAGGGACAGGATAGGCTGAATACACTGAAGGAAAGCTACGAGCTCGCCGCTCGTCGGATACAAACACCTTTTATTCATTGTTAAATGTGAGTACTTGCTGCTTTTTGTCTAAATAAACTTGGTTATCGGTAATACGGAATTACACTATTGGGTTCCTTTATCCTTGTCTTTAAATAACCCCTGGACCATATCTGAGGGTATCCCACCCCAGGACGGTGAGAAAAACGTAGGAGCCGCCAGGTGGAAAAGGTTAAAGAACCAGTTACATGCTGTTGCCCCATTCCCATGAGGTAAGGGGCCACTGCTCACTGGAGTGTTTGCACACGAAGCTGCATGAAACCCAAAGTCACCAGGCACTTTAACTGCTAAATGCGCATGCCAGCACTATATGTCACAAGATTTTTTTACTAATAAGGACGTGCTTTCTGGTGTGATTTTACTTTGGTTTACTCAATTTGTTGGGACATTCAATTTATATTACTATTTAATTTGGACTTTACACATTTATTTATGCTTGATTACACGTTTGCACTTTATGGATAATTTGTTGATTCACAGTATTTAGTTACTTTACGATTTAGATATTTAGGCTGCACAGTGTTGGCACTAGGCACTTTGCTGGTTTGTGTTTGCCAATTATTTTATTTTAAATTTATGTCACTTTAATACACTGTATTTTGCCACAATACCACAATGTGTATATGATACTTTATGATTCAGATATTTAGGCTGCACAGTGTTGGCACTAGGCACTTTGCTGGTTTGTGTTTGCCAACTATTTTATTTTAAATTTATATCACTTTAATATACTGAATTGTTGCCACAATATCACAATATTTATATCTTTGGTCAGTCAAGATTGATTTTTACCTTTTTCAGCTTGTAGACTACATACTGCTTAGACCCACGTAATTTTTTCATTTTTATTTATTTATTTCAGTCGGCACAGTGGGTTTTATCACTTGGATATTTAATTTAAATTAGTAGGAACATATTTAATTAGGATTAGCGCGGCACCATCCATCTATACAACATCTCCACACCTTATCGGTTCCCTACCAGTGACTGACGTGTCGCGCATCCACTACCCACATACACCGGAGGCACTCAATACCTAATATCCCCTTATCCTCACCCCCTGACAGACACAAATACCATCAACCCCCAGAATGCAGACGCACAATCCTCAACGAACTCCATCAAATTTTGCTCGATCAACATTAGGGGTCTCAACACTCCTGAAAAGAGGTCCAAACTCTTATATTGCTTACGCCAATCAAAGACCCAGATAGCACTCCTACAAGAGACACACTTTCGCACAGACGCGATCCCTAAACTAAAAGAAAACCACTTCCCCACAGTATATCATTCCTCCAACGATGAGGCAAAATCAAAGGGCGTATCCATTTTGATCTCCAAAAATTGCCCCATTTTGGTTTCTGCGGTTCAAAGGGACCCACAGGGCAGATTCCTCTTTATCAAGGGCACCATCTACGGTAAACAACTCACGATCGCCAACATATATGCCCCAAACAGCAAACAAGTGTCCTTCTTCTGCTCCACACTTCAACATCTTACTAGTTTCCAAACTGGCACACTGATTGTTGGTGGCGACTTTAATGTCGCTCTCAACCCCTCCATGGATACTTCGAATGGCACCTCATCCTTGACATACCGGGCCCTCAAAGCTATTAAAATGCAACTTAACAACTTATTGCTTCATGACACGTGGCACACATTGCACCCCAAAGTGAAGGACTTCACCTTTTTTTCAGCCCCACACAGTAAATATACTAGACTAGACCACTTCTTTTTGTCCCAGAATGATCTACACAATCTCACCAAAGCTACCATTGACCCGTCTATACTCTCTGACCACAACCCCATATCTATGACCCTCCTTATACCTACAGCACCTCCCAAGAACCACATATGGAGGCTTGATAGCTCCTTATTGACGGACCCCGTTAACACACAACGGATAACTGAGTGCCTCTCTAACTTTTTTTTCGAAAACTCCCCAGACATGGCTGCACCATCGGTCATCTGGGCCGCACACAAATGCGTTGTACGAGGTGAATTGATATCCATAGCAGCACAACGGAACAAATGCAGAAATGCGCACATTACAGAACTGACTAAACGCATCCGCACGCTAGAACAGGCACACAAGGCATCTCTAGCGACATCCTCTTTGGCAGACCTCACAATGGCAAGAGAGGAACTCTTAGAAACACTAAACAGCACTGTAAAACGCAAATTCGCACTGACACAAAAGCTCTACTATGAATTTAGCAATAAAGCAGGCAAACTCCTGGCGAGAGCTCTCCAATCCAGGAGGGTGGCTCAGACAATCCACAAAATACACCGACCATCGGGAGACGCAGCAGTTACCAACAAGGATATCTCAGACCAAATCATACAATACTTCTCCAAACCGTACAACCTCACCACGACGCACACCTTTGAAAACAACACGAACCGTAAGACAGCTATCACAGACTTTTTAGCGCAATACAGCCCAACCCCCATCTCTTTAGACGACTCTCAAAGTTTAGACCAACCTATCTCCACAGAAGAAGTCCTTCTCGCACTAAAACAAATGAAAACAGGCAAGAGCCCTGGCCCGGACGGCCTATTGGTCGGTTATTACAAAACATTCCCGACTATTCTGATCCCACATCTCACCAAAGCCCTCAACAATCTCACAACCGAATTGGCAGCTCACAAAGATATTCTAGAAGCACATATTACTCTTATCCCTAAATCTGGCAAAGACCCCACACTAGTATCAAACTATCGCCCAATATCTTTACTAAATGTGGACGTAAAACTATACACCAAAACCCTAGCGAATCGCTTCCTACCCCTCATCCCGAACCTTATATCACTAGACCAGGTTGGCTTTGTCCCAGGCAGAGAAGCTCGGGACAACACCACTAAGGCCTTGAACATTCACCACTGGCTCTCCAAAACCTCCACTCCGGGGTTTTTCCTTTCCCTTGATGCAGAGAAGGCGTTTGACAGGGTGGCCTGGGATTACATGGAAGCCTCACTACAGGCGATAGGCCTACCACCCCGCATGTTACGGATGATCCTGGCCCTCTACTCACTTCCTACGGCAAGAATCAGAATTAACGGTAACCTGTCAAACGCCTTCTCTGTCTCCAACGGAACCCGACAGGGCTGCCCCCTATCCCCACTAATTTTTATCTTGTCCATGGAACCCATGCTCCGCAAACTTAGGGACAACCCCTCCATTAAAGGCATAGAAATCAATCGTAAGCAATACAAAATGGCCGCATACACCGACGATATTTTACTATTCCTGACCGATCCCATCACCACTATCCCCAACCTGCTGGCAGACTTCTCGCTTTTCCAATCTATGTCAAATCTAAAAATTAATTTTGAAAAATCTAAAGCCCTCAACATTACTCTGACAAATGCCATAGTGTCCCAATGTAAACTCAACTTCCCTTTTGGTTGGGAACGACAGGCCATATCCTATCTAGGAATTAAGATCCCAGCGAATTTAAAGGACCTTTATGCCACTAATTTTTCATCGGCGCTCATGTCAATCCAAGGTGATCTACAGAAGTGGCATCTGGGATTTTTCTCTTGGATGGGCAGAATCGCCATCATTAAAATGAACGTCCTACCTAGACTCCTCTATCTCCTTCAGGCAATCCCCATCAAATTACCATCCTCATTCTTTAAGTCATACAAACATATGTGCAGACTCTTCATTTGGGCATCCAAAACCCCATGTCTATGCTGGGACAGACTGACCTTACCCAAACCTTTGGGAGGCTTAGGCCTCCCAAACATTCAAAAATACTACTGGGCCTGCCACCTAACCAGGGTGGTAGATTGGCATGTACACAGCCCCACCAAGGACTGGACAACTGTAGAAGACTCCTTTGCCAACTTACCGATTAGGAACGCACCATGGATAGAACTTACCTCTATTCCCAAAGACTATACAACACACCCACTTATCAGAGCCACCCTCTCCATCTTTAAAATAGCCAGTAAAACACTGGAAATCACCCCTTCCATTGGCCCCATGACGCCCCTAGAAAATAACCCAGATTTCCCTCCTGGACTCACACTTAAAGACCCAACTCTTGATGCACGAACTTCACATGCCAGAGCACAACGATTCTTCCGCAATTGCTCATTCCTACCATATCACGAACTCTTAACCACCATCCCAGAATACAACATCCCTTTTATAAATATCTCCAACTGCAGCACTTTTTCTCCTCCTCTAAACACACCACTCACTGGCACAAAGATCACTCACCCTTTGAACTCCTATGCACCAGTACGGAACCTCAGGGCCATCTAATCTCCTCCGTTTATTCCCTATTACACTCAGGGTGTAAAGTTAAGAAAGACCGACTGGTACGACAATGGGAGTCAGACCTTGCTCTAGATCTCACTCCCACTGAATGGGAACGCATCTTCACTCTCCTACACAAAGGCTCAATAAACGTCGCAACACAGGAGAATAGATAGAAACTGTTTTCAAAATGGTATAGGACTCCTGACAAAGTGCATCATTTCCACCCGACAGTATCCCCAACCTGCTGGAGATGCAACGCAGCACACGGCACCCTTCTCCACATATGGTGGGACTGTCCCATCATCCAACCTTTCTGGTCAGAGATTCATCAACTAATTTCAAAAATAACCACCTACACACCAGCCTTTTCTCACATTATCTCTTGCACCACACCCCGGCCCCCCTGGGTTCCTATAAAAACTCACTTATACTACACCTTGTTAATGCTGCGAACCTCTGCGTCCCACTCCTTTGGAGAACTACTACCCCCCCACGGTAAACGACTGGATCCGCTGAGTAGACAGAATCGCTGACATGGAAAGACTCATAAGTCAGGCCCAGGACAACCCGTCCAAATTCCACAACACGTGGGCATGCTGGCTCCACTACAAACACTCCGCGACTCAGAATACACCTCCCGCCACTTCAGCACCTCCATCATGAGAACTTGAAACCCAAACACACAACTCTCTTTACTGCCCTCTCCCAGAACCTCCGGGCTACCCACACCCAATGCGCGTCCCAATGATCCCACACAGGACACTGATCCCACTCTCTGCAACCGCTGATGATAAGTATTCACTACATCACTGAACCCTCCGGTCACATAGTATAGACACACCTTGGTTGCGTCACTAAACCCCTTTCCTCTCCTCACCACCCCCCCCCCAACTTCTTTCCGCTGTTTCAGCACCTTTTTAATGATGCTCCCTTACGAAAATAGCTACTTTGCCCTAACTCACCGCTCAATGTTTGACTCTGATCTACATGCACCCAGTCACCCTCTCATCCACAGAAAGTTCCCTTATAGGGGTGGATGAATTGTGGGCCAACCACCGCCGTGTACTCCTCCCATAAAGTTAATAGGCACCGAACGACTCCATTCCTACTTATACATGTGCGAGTTTGCACCTCCTACGATGAGACACATATACCTGTTATTCTACTGTCATTTTACTGTTAGGCAACTCTGCCTCTACAATGTTTCTATCTTTTTCATACATGTGTAAAGTACCGCAATATGTATGCTGACTAAACCCTGTATTCATGAAAAAATGTAATAAACTATTTTGAAAAAAAAAAAAAATGAAATGAATACTGAAAATGAATGTAATGAATGCAACGAACTTAACTAAACTAATTTAGTTAAATAACAAATCGAAACAAAACAAAACAAATATTTTCATCCTGCACATGTCTAATAGCAAACACGTTTAGGGAATTCTTTGCCCAGCTCTACCATTTTTCTGATACTCTACCTGGTTCCACGGAGCCCCGAAAGGTGGAGCGTATCCTGCAGTACCTGGAGTAGGCCCAATCCCCACAGCTCACTACCCCCATTAGTGACCAACTGGACTCCCCTAATTCTTGTCAAAAATCGTGGCAGTCATTAAAGACCTCCCTAAAGGGAAGAGCCCAGGCCCTGATGGCTTTACCAATGCCTACTATAGTAAGTTTCAACCATTCCTCTCTGGCTCCATCTGTGCCTACTTCAATGCTTTAGCTTCGGGCACAGTGATGCCCATAGAGGCATTGATGGCTAACATTACGGTCATCCCCATAGAGGGGAAGGACCGTACTATGCCTGGTAATTATAGACCAATTTCGCTTTTGAACACCAACATTAAAACCTTAGCAAAGATTTTAGCCAACCATATTAAACCAAACCTTCCAACGATTGTCCACCCTGACCAGACGGGGGTTCATCGTGGGGAGGGTAGCCAGGGATGATTCTAATAGAGCGATCCAGCTAATTCATTGCGCTGAATGGCAGGCTAATCACCCTCCCTGTCTTCAGCTTTCCACAAACGCTGAAAAGGTCTTTGATGGGGTGGACTGGATCTACCTCTGGACAGTTTTGGCCAAATTAGGTTTAGGCCCCAATATGCTCTTGTGGATATCTTCGCTTTATAGTTAGGGATGAGCCGAACACCCCCCGGTTCGTGGCAGAACATGCGAACAGACCAAAAATTTGTGCGAACATGCAAACCCTGGTAAAGTCTATAGGACTTGAACGTGAAAAATCAAAAGTGATAATTTTAAAGGCTAATATGCAAGTTATTGTCATAAAAAGTGTTTGGGGACCTGGGTCCTGCCCCAGGGGACATGTATCAATAAAAAAAAGTTTTAAAAACGGCCGTTTTTTCAGGAGCAGTGATTTTAATAATGCTTAACCACTTCCCGACCACCGCACGACGATGTACGTCCAAACTTTGAATGGGGATATCGTTGTTATGGCAGCAGCTAGCTGCCATAACCCCAGTATCCCAGTTTTCGTGCGGCGGCCGACTTTCAGATAAAAGTGGTCCCTGCGGCGAATCCGCGAGATCACTTTTATCGGTGGCGGGAGAGGGGGCCCCCCTCCTGCCGCGATCCGGTGCCCTCCGCCGCTTACCGGTGCCATCGGTAGCGGCGGAGGCGATCGCATCCTGCTTTCTGGTGTGTCTGGAGACGAGTGAGGCTAAGATGGTGCACTCGTCTCCATGACACTGCTGGGTGGAAGCGACGTCAAAACGTCACTTCCGTCCACGCCTCTTAAAGGCATATTTTTTCAAATGTCATTTTTCTAAATGACTTTTTTTTTTTTTTTTTATTGCATTTTAGTGTAAATATGAGATCTGAGGTCTTTTTGAAACCAGATCTCATATTTAAGAGGTCCTGCCATGCTTTTTTCTATTACAAAGGATGTTCACATTCCTTGTAATAGGAATAAAAGTGACACAATATTTTTTTTTAAACAGTGTAAAAATAAATAAAATATTGTAAAATAAATAATAAAAAAAAAAAAATGTTTAAAATCCCCCTGTCCTGACGAGCTCGCGCGCAGAAGCGAACGCATAAGCGAGTAGCGCCCGCATATGAAAACGGTGGTCAAACCACACTTGTGAGATATCACAGCGACCGGTAGAGTGAGAGCAATAATTCTAGCCCTAGACCTCCTCTGTAGCGCAAAATATGCAACCTGTCGAATTTTTTAAACGTCGCCTATGGAGATTTTTGAGGGTAAAAGTTTGACGCCATTCCACGAGTGGGCGCAATTTTCAAGCATGACATGTTGGGTATCAATTTACTTGGCGTAACATTATATTTCACAATATAAAAAAAATTGGGATAACTTTACTGTTGTCTTATTTTTTTATTCAAAAAAGTGATTTTTTTCCAAAAAAAGTGCGCTTTTAAGACCGCTGCGCAAATACGGTGCAAAAAAAAGTATTGCAATGTATTGCCATTGTATTCTCTAGGGTGTTAGAAGAAAAACCATATATAATGTTTGGGGGTTCTAGGTAATTTTCTAGCAGAAAAACCTGTTTTAAACATGTAAACACCTAAAATCCAAAACGAGGCTGGTCCTTAAGTGGTTAAAGTGAAACAATAAAAGTGAAATATTCCTTTAAATATCGTACCTGGGGGGTGTCTATAGTATGCCTGTAAAGTGGCACATTTTTCCCATGTTAGGAACAGTCCCTTCATAAAATGACATTTCTAAAGGAAAAAAAAGTCATTTAAAACTGCTTGCGGCTGTAATGTAATGTTGCCCCCCCGGGCCATTACCCGTTGGGTCTTGTAAAGATATTAAGGTGTATAGGTGTATATACTATATGGCCTGCCCTATACACTCTGCCAAAAATTGGGCCTTAGGTGTTGGCGGTACCAGAACACTGTAAGCCCTCACAGTTACTCTTGGTGGGCGCTGGAAAGGGGCCCTGCTGTGAATATTATATCAAGAATTGTAATTATATGCCCCTGTTAAACAAGGTCAGAAAAATTGGGCCTTAGGCGGTGGTGGTGGTGGTGGCACAACATTGTAAAGCCTCACAAATACTTTTGTTGAGCAGGCCCTGCTGTGAAATATTAGATCAAAAATTGTAATTACTCGCTCCTGTTAAATAGGGGCAGAAAAATTTGGCCTTAGGAAGAAGTGGTGGTGCCACAACACTGCAACCCCTCACAGATACTCTTGTTGAGCGCAGGAACGAGCCCTGATGTTAAATATTTTACCAAAAATTGTAATTACACGCCCCTGTTAAACAGAGGCAGAAAAATTAGGCCTTAGGCAGTGGTGGTGGTGCCAGAACACTGCAACCCCTCACAGATACTCTTGAACGAGCCCTGTAATATGCACCTCACTGCTGACCGCCCTGCCCAATGAGGCCAAGACATTGCCTTCCACATGCTGGTAGAGAGCCGGAATGGCCTTCCGAGAAAAGAAATGGTGTTTGGGAACCTGACACTGAGGTACCGCACATTCCAAAAATTCATAAAGAGAGGCAGTACTAGCAATTTGGCCAAGCTAGCATTCAGACGCTGAGCATGTGGATGGCTGGGACCAAATTTCTTTCAACGGTTTAGCAACTGGGGTAGGGAAATTTGCCTGCTAAAATAAGATGGAGGTGTACTGATAGCAGATTGGCTGCAAGTACTTGGGACACCTATTGCTCTACCTTCAGTTCTCTCAGTGCAGGTTTCTGAGAGGACTGGCGGTATAGTGGGGTTGAAGAACCTAGCTGATGAGGAGCAAGGAGAGGTCCGTCTTGTTCTTTGATGTGGGTCTTTTTAAGTGCTGTTGCCAACGGACTGCATAGGAGGTCATCATATGCCTGGTCAAGCATGTGGTGCCCAAGCAGCTGCTGTTTTGGCCATGCTTGATATGCTTCAGACATATGTTGCAAACAACAATGGCGCGATCTGCTGCACACGTGTCAAAAAAGGCCCACACCAAAGAACTTTTCAAGTCAGCAGCATCTTGCACCTGCTTAGCTTTGTGGTGTGATGCAATAGGGTAGCTACCCTTAAGGTGCTCCCTGGAGGGCATCCTAACTCGTTGGAGATGTGCCTCCTCCTCCTCCTCTCTTCTATCAGGCACCCAAGTTGAGTCAGTGACCTCATCATCCCCTCCCTCCTTGTCACTGGAGCAAACTTGGCAGTATGCTGCAGCTGGGGGAACATGACTGACAGTTTCTTGACCTTCTTGGGCACCCCCTCTCTCTAGGCTGACGTTACTTCCTTCCTCAACCTGGGTACCACCATTGGAGCCTTCAAATCGCTGTGCATCCTCCTGCAGCATGTACCCAACACTGTGGTCGAATAGTTCGGGGGACTCCTTCATGCATGATGGTGGGGCTAGGGAAGGAGTGACTGTTGACATAGAGCCGAGGGAATAGGACGCTTTGGCAGCTATATATATATATATATATATATATATATACAAGACTATCTGTATATATTAAATATACTGCAGTTAACTGAATCACCTGCCTGTCGGAAGTATATTAGAAACAGTACGCCAGAAACAGCCTGCCGTGAGTTATAGCTAAACTGTATGCAGTGAATATATATATATATATATATATATATATATATATATATATATATATATATATATATATATACACACATATACATACAGTGAGGACGGAAAGTATTCAGACCCCCTTAAATTTTTCACTCTGTTATATTGCAGCCATTTGCTAAAATCATTTAAGTTCATTTTTTTCCTTATTAATGTACACGCAGCACCCCATATTGACAGAAAAACACAGAATTGTTGACATTTTTGCAGATTTATTAAAAAAGAAAAAATCACATGGTCCTAAGTATTCAGACCCTTTGCTGTGACACTCATATATTTAACTCAGGTGCTATCCATTTCTTCTGTCAGAGCAAATTAGAATCATGAGGTCAAAGGAACTGCCTGAAGAGCTCAGAGACGGAATTGTGGCAAGGCACAGATCTGGCCAAGGTTAAAAAAAAATTCTGCTGCACTTAAGGTTCCTAAGAGCACAGTGGCCTCCATAATCCTTAAATGGAAGACGTTTAGGATGGCCAGAACCCTTCCTAGAGCTGGCCATCAAACTGAGCTATCGGGGGAGAAGAGCCTTGGTGAGAGAGGTATGTAAAGAAGAACCCAAAGATCACAGTGGCTGAGCTCCAGAGATGCTGTCAGGAGATGGGAGAAAGTTGTAGAAAGTCAACCATCACTGCAGCCCTCAACCAGTTGTGGCTTAATGGCAGAGTGGCCTGACGGAAGCCTCTCCTCAGTGCAAGACACATGAAAGCCCACATGGAGTATGCTAAAAAACACCTGAAGGACTCCAAGTAGGTGAGAAATAAGATTCTCTAGTCTGATGAGACCAAGATAGAACTTTTTGGCCTTAATTCTAAGCGGTATGTGTGGAGAAAAACAGGCACTGCTCATCACCTGTCCAATACAGTCCCAACAGTGAAGCATGGTGGTGGCAGCATCATGCTGTGGGAGTGTTTTTCAGCTGCAGGGACAGGACGACTGGTTGCAATCGAGGGAAAGATGAATGTACAGGGATGCCAATGCCAAGTACAGGGATATCCTGGACGAAAACCTTCTCCAGAGTGCTCAGGACCCCAGACTGGGCCGAAAGTTTACCTTCCAACAAGACAATGACCTTAAGCACACAGCTAAAATAACGAAGGAGTGGCTTCACAACAACTCCGTGACTGTTCTTGAATGGCCCAGCCAGAGCCCTGACTTAAACCCAATTGAGCATCATTGGGGAGACCTAAAAATAGCTGTCCACCAACGTTTACCATTCAACCTGACAGAACTGGAGAGGATCTGCAAGGAGGAATGGCAGAGGATCCCCAAATGCAGGAGTGAAAAACTTGTTGTATCTTTCCCAAAAAGACTCATGGCTGTATTAGATCAAAAGGGTGCTTCTACTAAATACTGAGCAAAAGGTCTGAATACTTAGGACCATGTGATATTTCAGTTTTTCTTTCTTATCTGCTGTGGCCTGGTTGTCGGTAGTGAAGGCCACAGTTTGCCCTGTATACAAAAGCCGGGAGAAGCCCAAAGAATTCTTCAAGGAGGACAGGCCGTTGAATGCTAAATATCATTTATTGATTATCCAAAAAACATATACAAATCACGTTAATAATAGAAAACTACACCCATCTCCAACACATAATTAAAATGAGAATTTAGGTCTGGATGAGACACAGGTGGCCACCATACCTAGATCACACACTTCATATCCATCTCACACACAGGCAGACATAAACCGATCCTAGGATCAAATCTGGGGATGGGATCCTTCAAACCTTTTTGTTATGTGAATAAAAAATTGAAAGAGTTACTTTTCATGTAGAAAATATATGTTGAAATGTTCAATAGGATACTCCCATAAAAGGTATAAACAGTATGCTTGCGGTATGTGGAAATCTCCTCGAGTTTTATGGACTATTGATGCAGTGGTGCAAAGCCCACTTTGTAACAGACATGAAAGTACTCTTGGTGGGGATCAGAGGCTGGATGCAGATATAATTCAAGGTAATTCAACAGAAGGAAAAAACGGGATGTACTGGTGATGATTCCCTATGAGTACTAGGGGTAAGATACAGCTCACCGTTTGACGTCTTGTGCATGGATGGTTGTAGCCCTGAGGATCTAGTCTGCATTTCGGTAGCCCACTATCATGCCGACTGCATTGGAAACCGAGTACGGAATGTCAGATTCGGGTAATAACACCCGGAGATGGTTAACGCTGTTAGCTGTTCTTAGTCCAAAATGCAGAGGTTTCAGAGGTTACAGGGCTGTGCCCAAAAGCCACGGACCAAAGCAACAGATCAGTGTTGTTAACGCCAGCAAGTAGGGAAGAGTAGCGGCTCTAGGTAAGTTGAAGGAGGATCAGAGTGGATGGCGGAGATCACCGTGACCTGAAGGGCCTGGTATGGAATTTAGGGGAACCCTCCACGTCATTTTTTTTTAAATTTTGGTTCGGGGTTCCCCTGTGGGGAATTCCTATGCCGTTTTTATCAATTAACTTTTATGTGTATAGTCGGACCGGCAATTCATTAATAGCAGCGAGTAGTTTTAAATGACTTTTTTTCCTTTAAAATGTCATTTTGCTGTCAGACTTTTCTAAACACAGGAAACATGCGCCCCTTTACAGGCACATTATAGACACCTCCCAGGTACGAAATTTAAAGGAATATTACACTTTTATTGTTTCACTTTAAGCATTATTAAAATCACTGCTCCCGAAAAAAACTGACGTTTTTAAAACTTTTTTTGCAATGATCCATGTCCCCTGGGGCAGGACCAGGTCCCCAAACACTTTTTATGACAATACCATGCATATAAGCCTTTAAAATTAGCACTTTTGATTTCTACCATAGATTTTTAAAGGGTGTTCAGCGGCTTTCGAATTTGCCACTAACACCCCAAATTGTTCGCTGTTCGGCGAACTGGCAAACAGCCGATGTTCGAGTCGAATATGAGTTTGACTCAAACTCGAAGCTCATCCCTACTCTGGAGCATGTACTGGAATGAGGCCAAAAACCCTGGGGCACGCCGGGACGAATCGCTGCATCTCGGATGCGACTGGATTCGCATTGGAACGTGATACGTGACAGTGAAATGATTGCTATGACAGAGACTCGAATCGGTGAGCCGAATTTTTGCAACTAACAAAAACGGGCTCTGGAGCATGTACTGAAATGAGGCCAAAAACCCTGGGGCATGCTGGGACGAATCGGTGCATAAGAATGCGACTGGATGTGACCCAGAAATGATTGCCATGACAGAGGCATGAATTGGTGAGCCGTAAACTGAGACTAACAACGAACCAGACTCTGGAGCATGTACTGAAATGAGGACGAAAAACAACTGGGGCACACCGGGACAAATCGGTGCATCATGGATGCCATTAGATTCGAATCGGAGTGCGATAAGTGACAGAGAAATTAGTGAAATGATTGAAATGATTGAAATGGTTGAAATGATTTGCTACGACTGAGACATGAGTCGGTGTGCTGCGATTTGCGACTGGCAACAACCTGTCTGTGGAGCCTGGTACGGTGATGTAAAAACATTTGTGACACTTTTAAATGGAGCGGTGCGATACTGTTGTTACAAGGTTCGACTTGTAGTGAAGTACGTAAGGTGTAGAAATGTTTGTTTATGATAGCGGTGCGAGTGAGTGGCTAACGATACGGCTATGTGTAGGGTTTTTACGAATGACTTGTAAGTTTCGATATTGAGATTTGGTGACAAAATATCTAGCATAATTGCATGAAATGAAAGGTCAAACGTAAAAAACCCTACCTGCGACATCCGAGCCAGACACGTTGTACAAAACCACGATAGTAACGAAAGCCTCGAGAACTTCGAAGATGGAACTCACGAACGCTAACGAATCTTGAATAGTGACTAGTGACATAGTATCGCGCACAGGAAACTGACAAAGACCACAGGCGAGCAGGCTGGTTAAATACCCCCCCAGGCTCCTCCCATAAATTTAGGCCTTCTTCCATATGTGTATATATACATACAAGACTATCTGTATATATATATATATATATATATATATATATATATATATATATAAAATACACTGCAGCTAACTGAATAACCTGCCTGCCTGCTCAATCTAAATGAGACCCTCTCTCCGTCCACGTCAACAATACACTACTAGGGATGAGCCTGATATTCGAGTCAAACGTAAGTTTGACTCGAACATCGGGTGTTCGCCTGTTCGCCAAATAGCGAACAATTTGGGGTGTTTGCGGCAAATTCAAAAGCCGCAGAACACCCTTTAAAAGTCTATGTTAGAATTCAAAAGTGCTAATTTTAAAGGCTTATATGCATGGTATTGTTATAAAAAGTGTTTGGGGACCCGGGTCCTGCCCCAGGGGACATGTATCAATGAAAAAAAGTTTTAAAAACGGCCGTTTTTTCGGGAGCAGTGATTTTAATAATGCTTAAAGTAAAACAACAAAAGTGAAATATTCCTTTAAATTTCGTACCTTGGGGGTGTCTATAGTATGCCTGTAAAGTGGCAAATTTTCCCCATGTTTAGAACAGTCCCTGCACAAAATGACATTTCTAAAGGAAAAATATTAATTTAGAAGTACTTACGGCTATAATGAATTGTCGGTCCCGGCAATACAGATAAAAGAAGTCATTGAAAAAAATGGCATGGGATCCCCCCAGTCCATTACCAGGCCATTCCACACAGGGAGGGAGGCCGGGATCTGGGGGTTCCCTTGTTAAAGGGGGCTTCCAGATTCCGATAATCCCCCTCACCCACAGACCCCCACAACCACCGGGCAAGGGTTGTGGGGATGAGGCTACCCCAAAGCACCCTCCCCATGTTGAGGGCATGTGGCCTGGTACGGTTCAGGAGGGGGGATGAGATGCGGTATATTTATATAACAGCAGGGTTTATTGCCACTGGCTACTCTGAGAACACAATATGGATCCTTTACTATGGATGATTGGTGATATAGAAAGCTCCAACACTTTGTTCGCAGCCAACTCCAGAGTATTCATTCCCCCACCATGGCCTACCCCTTTGAGCGTCTTTTTTAATTTTCAAAGTATTTATTAGGTTTTATCAACAAGAAGAAAATATACAATACAATACAGAATCTATCTTATCTTTGGACCACAAGGCCCAGTAACAGGAATGACAAAGCAGTACCATAGGGAACAATAGAGTAACAGTAACTTATCTTAAGGTGTTCGACATTTGACAATAATTGTTTGTAGTAGGCTAGCTGATAAGTCAGGACTGGGTGTTCCAACCCCATGGCTCTGCAGGCATAAGACCTTCATGTCTAGGGAGTCCTCTAAACCAGTGGTCATCAAACAAGTCCTCAGGGCCCACTAACAGGACAGGTTTGCAAGATAACTGAAATACATCACAGGTGATTTCATTTGCTGCTCAGTGATTGCATTATTCTAGTCTGCATCTCCCAAGGTAATACATAAAACCTGGCCTGTTCATGGGCCCTGAGGACAGATTTGATGACCACTGCTCTAAACGAATCCCACTGCCCAGGACCAAAGTCTCAGGCCGCAGTACTGCCTGGGGATCATGGGAAGGGGTCGGCTACCCAACCCGGGAGTTGCCTGGCACCCCATCCCTTTGGAAACACTATGTGGGAGTGCCCAGCCCTCGTCAGGTTTGTGCCCTCCCCCCCTCCAGTCCAGCGGCGGGCTGACTGAGTTACAAAGCCTGTTCGTCGCAGCATTTTGTTTTAATGTGTTACTGACCAAAAAAGGTGGTCTGGAAAAACTGCTGCTGGAGCAAACTAGCCTGCTTAAGTCTTTTTCTGCTTCACCAATGGGGGCTGTAGGAACCCCTGCTTGTATAAACAGGAGAGTGGGAACAGAGTGTCCCAGACAGTGAAAGTAAAGGGAGGAGGAGGAAAGAAACGGGATAGAGATCCAGGTTTGTCCAGAGTTCAGGGTAGTATACCCGGATAGAGGGAGATGTTACAGTAAGAGGCCCAGGGTTCCCAGATAGCGCTGAACTTTCTTATTCTATCTTTCTATCGTGCAGTTTTGCTACTATGTTTTCTTGTGCCATTATCCATGATATTTTTCTCTTAACCCCCCTGAAGGGTACAGTAGGGGTTTTCCATGCCCTTGTGAGTGTTATCCTGGTCCCTAAGAGGATATAGAATGTTAGAGCTTGTAAATGTTTGGGTAACCCGGGAATGGGGCTTTTCAAGAGGGCAATGGTAGGGTCAGGAGTTATAGTGGTGTCTGTTATTATCCTATCGGACATTCCAAAAACAAAATCCATGTTTTTTTTCCGACGGATGTTGGCTCAAACTTGTCTTGCATACACACGGTCACGCAAATCTTGTCGGAAATTCTGAACGTCAAGAACGCGGTGACGTACAACACGTATGATAAGCCGAGAAAAGGGAAGTTCAATGAGCCTACACACGGTCAGAATTTCCATCAACAAGCTCCCATCGAACATTTTCCATCTGAAAATCTGACCATGTGTACCGGGCATTATAGTGTGAAAGACCTTTTTCCATTAGGATCTAATGCGGGGACATGACCACCAGATGTCTAACATTGTGCCCTCCAGATCACATTCTCAGAAACATAAGGGTGATACCCCTGAGTAGATCATTGCCAGCCTAGAGGAGACAAAGTACCACCTAGTTAGGATTTTGAGATTAGCTTCTACCAGGGAGACATTGAGAACACCTTTAAAGGAGCGTTGAAATGCGTGATTCCAGATTGCTGGTTTCCAGGATCACCTGTCCATCTCCCAGGCCCGAGTGTAAGCTGGAATGACGTCCCTGCCTGTCAGTGCGGTGTATATCAGCAAAATCCCCCTGCTCTGATCCATGGTGTTTGAGCACCAACACTCGTATAGGGTGATGGTAGGAGGTTCCTCCCTGTTAGTCCAAAATGAGTTAAGGAATTGGGTAATTTGGAAGAAGCGGAACATTTCCGAATTGGGCATTTCCAATGTTTTTCTAAAGTGTTTCAGAGTGAGGGGGCCTGCTGGGGTGAGAAAGTGGCGAATATGATATAGGCCTTTGTTAGTCCACCAGCCAAAGGCTTTGATATTTAGGCTTGGGGAAAATTTTGGATTGTGGAAGATATGTGACAGGGGCTTCAGGGGGGAGATCAGAGAGTGATATGTATGTATCATGTTGCACAGCACCACTGAGTGAGAAAGAGTCGGGGACATTATCGCCGGTCTTGATCTCAAATCTCTCCAGAGGAGGTGGTCTATGGTATGTAAGGGGATAGCCTGCCTTTCCATGGAGAGCCAGTTGTGCTTAGGACCCCTAGATTAGACTGTTGAGATTTAGGCGAGTTGGGCAGCTTGATAGGGGAGTTGAGTCCCTGGGTGTTGGGGTAGTGGGGAGACCCACCCTCGTTCTTCCCGGAAGGGATTCGGTAGAGATAGAGGAGGGTGCCATACACAGTGGGGAGTGTGCGGTACCTGGAGAGGATGGAGGGGCTGTGTCCTGGTCTGCTATGGAGCCTCTGTCTCAGCTTCTGTGAGTCCCCCTCGTGGTGTGGCTGCCATTTTGGCATAGCTGATCGGGACGGCGGCGGTCATCTGGCGGGCAAGGATTCTTCTAGCTGGTGCTGAGGACATCCACTCATTTCCAGGGGGTTCCCCTGCTTTGTCCCGGTGTGGAGTGTGGGCGGGAGTTCTGTGTGCTGTAGTGGTGGGTTATGGGGTCGTGGTGGTGCGGAGCTCTAGAGGGACGCGGCCATTTCGGGAGCTGCCGCGCATGCAACTTTGAGCGGCTTTTTTATGTCTGCCTCTGCAATTCCTCTTGCTATCTCTGTGCTGCATGAGATGTTACAGTCGCTGGAGAACAGGGGAAAGCATATCTACATAAGGGAGTGGGAGAGAGACCTTCAGCATGTCTTTACCGAAGCACAGTTGGACCATCCCTATCGTCTCACCAACACGAGTTCGGTGGACACAAAAATGCAGGAAAATGGTTTTAAAATACTCACCCAGTGGTATAGGGTTCCCTCTAAGCTTGCTAGCATTTATCCATCTGTGTTTGACACTTGCTGGAGGGAATGTGGCCTCAGGGGCTCATTCCTCCACATTTGGTGGGAATGCCCTAAGATACAACCCTATTGGCTAGACATATAATGTCAAATTAGGGCTATTCTGGACATTTAGATTCCTGACTCCCCACTGCAGTTACTGCTGCACGTCCCTGCGATTCCTCTCAGTCATTACAGCAAATCAGTATTGCCTCACCTACTCAATGCGGCTAGACGGTTAATTCCAATACTGAAAAAGACCACAAATTCCTACTCGGGCTAATTGGATCCTTTTAGTGAATAATATAATGGATGCTGAGGAGTGGATGGCAATGTGTAAAGATTGTTATGACAAGCTCTATAGTATATGGGCCATTTGGATACATTACACTGGCAAGGCCTCACCAGGCTCTTAGGGGGCTCCATCTATTGCAAACCCCCCGCCGATGGGATTGGGAATATGGTAGCTCCCGACCCTTTGCCAATCTCGATCAGCCGTTGTACTCATGTACATGTTATCGGACTGGTTGTATCATGGAGAGTTGTCTAGTTATGTTTTGTTTTATTTAGTTTCTTTTTGTCCTCCCTCTCCTTTTCCCCCCTAGTTTCAAATTCACGTTATAGGGTTTAAGTCACCTCTAGCTTCAAGAATTGATAGGTTACCTGAGGCAATACATTTATGCTTATGTTTATCAGTTAAAGTACAGTTATGATGCTCTACTTGCCCCACCTCCCAATTTTATGGTCATTATATTGTCAACCATGACTGACACCAACGTGGATCTGTTTGTATGCTTTTGTTATTTTATTTGGAATTTTGTTTTATGACTTTTGTATGTTAAATGATGAAAACTTTAAATAAAGATTATATAAAAAAGTTATATTTGCAGGTAACTAGGTGTTCCCAATGAAATAACCAAAATAGTGAAATATAATACAAGAGGGTTGCAGTAAAATATCCATAACTTATTCCTCAATTTGAAGAGAGAGGGTACTGAATGTTAACCAAAAAATTCTGACTTTATAGGCATGGAAACAATGGAGAAGTAACAAAACTAATAATATTCAAACTATTTATTGAAAAAAAGTTCATCATATATAAACAGTGTTCAAAAAGGATGAAAACATAGACAAATGATACAATTTGTACATTGAGCCCTTGTGCGTCTACGCATTTCGCCTCAAGGCTTCTTCAGGACTAGGAATGAGCTTCGTGTTCGAGTCGATCCCACGTTCAACTCGAACATAGTCTGTTCAATCATTCACCGAATTGCGAACGATATGGGCCGTTTGCGCCAAATTCGAGTGGCGTGTCACGGCCCATAATTCTCTGCGGAATCGCAGTGCATTGCTGGCTGATGATTGGCCAAGCATGCACTATGACCTGCATGCTTGGCCAATCACAGAGCCGTCTGTACAGAGAGCTGTAATTGGCCAAAGCCAGGGTGGCTTTGGCCAATTATGGCTCAGGGGGTTTAGTACACGCCCCACACTATATAAGGCTGCCTGCACGTCGGCCCTGTGTAGTGTGTTCCAGCGTTGAGAGACAGAGACAGAGAGACAGTGTCATTTGATTTAAGTTGGATAGATTAGGCAGGACAGTCAGTCAGTTAGCTGCACTTACAGTGTATTGTGTATATATATGCATCCCAGGTGCTGTGTATATATATATATATATATATATATATATATATATATATATATATATATATATATATATTTATTTATTATATATATATATATATATATATATATATATATATATATATATATATATATATATATATATACACTGTATTCAGTTTAGCTAGATCCGTTCCTGTTATTATCTTCCTACTGACAGGCAGGCAGGTGTTGTTACAGCATTTGAAGAAAATTGCTGGTGTTCTTCTGATCCTATTAGTCCTATTAGCTACAGTATTTACAGTTAGTGTAGTGCGTCCTCTGCACAGTGTGCACCTAAAGCTACCTGTAGAAGATTGGTGGCGTTTTTCTGTTCCTATCACTACCGCAGGCAGCTACATTATTTTTTAGTGTAGTGCGACCTCTGCACAGTGTTCAGCTAAAGCTACAAGTTAGTGTAGTGCGACCTCTGCACAGTGTTCAGCTAAAGCTCCAAATTAGTGTAGTGTAGGGATGAGCCGAACACCCCCCTGTTCGGTTCGCACCAGAACATGCGAACAGGAAAAAAGTTCGCTCCAACACGCGAACACCGTTAAAGTCTATGGGACACGAACATGAATAATCAAAAGTGCTAATTTTAAAGGCTTATATGCAAGTTATTGTCTTAAAACGTGTTTGGGGACCCGGGTCCTGCCCCAGGGGACATGGATCAATGCAAAAAAAAGTTTTAAAAATGGCCGTTTTTTCAGGAGCAGTGATTTTAATAATGCTTAAAGTCAAACAATAAAAGTGTAATATCCCTTTAAATTTCGTACCTGGGGGGTGTCTATAGTATGCCTGTAAAGGGGCGCATGTTTCCTGTGTTTAGAACAGTCTGACAGCAAAATGACATTTCGAAGGAAAAAACCCATTTAAAACTGCCCGCGGCTATTGCATTGCCGACAATACACATAGAAGTTCATTGATAAAAACGGCATGGGAATTCCCCAAAGGGAAACCACGAACCAAAATTTTTTAAAAAAAATGACGTAGGAGTCCCCTTAAATTCCATACCAGGCCCTTCAGGTCTGGTATGGTTATTAAGGGGCACCCCGGCCAAATTTTTTTTTAAAAAATGACATGGGGTTCCCCCTAAATTCCATACCAGACCCTTCAGGTCTGGTATGGATTTTAAGGGGAACCCCGCGCCAAAAAAAAAAAAAAAAAAACGGCATGGGGACCCCCAAAAATCCATACCAGACCCTTATCCGAGCACGCAACCTGGCAGGCCGCAGGAAAAAAGGGGGGACGAGAGTGCGCCCCCCCTCCTGAACCGTACCAGGCCACATGCCCTCAACATTGGGAGGGTGCTTTGGGGTAGCCCCCCAAAACACCTTGTCCCCATGTTGATGAGGACAAGGGCCTCATCCCCACAACCCTGGTCGGTGGTTGTGGGGGTCTGCGGGCGGGGGGCTTATCGGAATCTGGAAGCCCCCTTTAACAAGGGGACCCCCAGATCACGCCCCCCCCCTGTGTGAAATGGTAAGGGGGTACTTACCCCTACCATTTCACTAAAAAACTGTCAAAAATGTTAAAAATTACAAAAGACAGTTTTTGACAATTCCTTTATTTAAATGCTTCTTCTTTCTTCATTGGTATGCAAACTAAATGTCACTAGCACAAATGCTCTCATAAGTAAAAAATTGCAGCCGGGTAGCCCGTAGCGCAATGTGGAAGTAAACAGAGCGTCTGCGCTCCACCTGCGTTTCACCAGCCTAGTTTGTGGAAATGACGTAGCGTGCGTGGCGCCGTCGTACGCGTTTTATCATAGACGTCCTCAGGATTCGCTGAGGACGTCTATGACGAAACGCGTATGACAATGCCCATGGTGTGCGTATATATTTAGATAGTTTTTGCTGCTGTATTACTATAGCCAGCTGAGCTGGAATGTAGTATTTTTACTGAAAGAATTTTGTGTTGGAATAAATTTAATTTTAATTACTACACTATGGGAGTCCACCATTCCTTCTTTCTATATGAGTGACAAAGCTCCATCATCCTGTGTATGCTGAGGACCACCCTGGGAAATCCATCCATTACGCTGGCAGGGAGATCGTAGAGGTTACATCTATATGCGAATTACCTCTTTGGGGTGAATGGATCTGGTGAGTGGGGAGCCTTGAGGGGGAGCACTAAGTCACCAAGGACGTTGAATGCACTCAAGTCAGGATTTTTGTTTTTGTTTTTTATGTTTTATTTTTCACCGCGTTGAAGACTTCTTCACAACTATGGACTGTCTATCAATTGTGGATTGTTTATAAACACTCCAAAAAAGTGATTAAGATTTACAACTAACTAAGGTTTAAATGATTTTGTTCACTGAATATATTTCTAGGTGCTCAACCGTATGGTCAATTATAGGCTTACTGGTACCTTTGTCATTTTGAGGTTATCAACACTTGTATTTTAGTCACAGGCATAGTATTACATAATATTGAAGTGTGTACACGTATACGATAGGTATACCAAATAAGGCACTATTTATGGTTTCACTCACATGTAATGTATGTTTAATCAGGGTAGGCATATCTACCAACACTATCACTTAAGGCGAGGAGGCTGTAATAATTTTCATTATTATACTATTTCTTATTATTCTCTATTTTTATTTATTTTGCACACTCACGTATGCTGTATATATCTCAGAGGGAGTATTGTTACTTCACTGTTGTGTGATTTATATTTATATAACTTACCCTGGTGGGGTGACCCGCCGTGGAGCCAGTATATCGGTCCCAATTACTACTGGTATTCTATATCACTCACCTGCCCAACCAAAATTTAGGGAGCGCCACTACCCCATTTATATATATACTCAATCCTGAAACACCTTGGGGAATTTCCTTAGGGGGGCTGCATACCTTTACACCATCCTAAGCGCAGTCATCATACTTTATTCATACAGCCGGCATGCCTGTTATGATCCTCTGTAATGGGGGATCATTTATGTCCGGTAAGAAGTAACCCCTTCTATACTGGTGGTGTATTACATCTTTCGCTGCATAAAAACTGAAGATCTCCTTACGAATGGAGTTTTTGTAATTTGTGTTTTGCACGGGTGGATTATTTATCACATTGAGAGACTTTCTTTTCTTCTTTTTATTTGTTGATCACAAGCGCACATAATGTTGTATTAATGATGAGCATATAGATATTTATTGATAAGGTCATACCTATTATATCACATATTTTTGCATTCATTCTGCTCATCGTGTTTGGGATATATTAGATTCATCCGGCTAATTTTTATGATACTTAGTATCGCAATTCAGTTTTTTTCTATTTTCATTTTTCACACTTAGATTCACCATGCATTTCTTTTTCTGTTTTATTTTGCATTCACTCTCCACTATCACTATTGCTCACCTCGCACCTTCTTCCATTCCTTTTCCTTCCTTTCTGTTTTTGTCCAATTTTTTCCCATTCTTTCCTTCTTTTTAATTTTCTTTCTATCCTTTTTCTCTCCTTTCCCCTTCCCCTCCCCCTCTTTTTCTTTCCCCTTTTTGTCTTTCCCCTCACTTTCTATCCCTTCTTGCCCCTCTCTCCAATTTTTTTTTTCTTCCCATCCCCCTTTCCCCCCCACCCATTCTTCACGCGTCAGTTTTTGGTTCATCCTTTTTACATCTTTTACTTTCCTTTTTCTCCTCTTTTCCTTTTCCCTTCTATTCGATTCTTGTTTTCTTTTTCCTTTGAGTCTCACCACTATATCTAGATATACGTTAGAATTTTTGATTACTAAGTATACATTTCTTCTTCATGTCACCTGTTATGACAATCAGGTAAATTAGCCCAAACTTGGTTTAAACTATGATTATTACCATGAACCTTCTTACCCGATTGAAGTATACATATTTAGAGTTAAATCTCAACGATATTGCCTTCATAGGCACTAATTAGTGCTGTTGTTTGCTGTCTAGGTTGCAGGTGCTGCTGACCCGCACGCCCCTTACCAACTATAGGACATTTTCCACATTTGTAATCCATCGTAAGCTGCGCAGCTGTGCTCGGCCTTTTCTTTCTTTCCCCCCCTGGGGGTGTTGATGGGCCAGGGGTATTTGGGCCAGGGCCCTGTGGTGGAGGTTTTCTGAAAGCTTCAGATTTAGGAAAAATGGCTACACACTTGTGATTGCTAACTGTGCCTTAAACTGTTTTGCATCCTTATTTTTATTATATATAATTTTGTACATTTGCATTGATACAATCTTTGTGCATGTAAAACTTTTCTACAGTGCATCCATATCCTCTGAAGAAGACCCGATGGGGTCGAAATGCATCAGATTTTTTCCAAGCGCTTGACCATTTATATAGGTGTGTGTAGTTTTATATGCGCTTTTAAAATATCTCCTGTACCATAGCTCGTGTTTTTACTGTCTTCATATTTTCAATAAAATGTATCTTTTTTCTATTAAGTGTCATCCCCTTATATTCAATTTCTGCTGCCTAGAAAACCCCTTTCCTTGGGGGACAATTCCCTTGTTTCTGCTCTACTCGGGTTGTGCAGCAATTCTCTTCTCTCAAGTGTTCCCCTGTCTTCATGGCCATAAAGTATATATACTGCTGTTCAGAGTATATAGTGCCTGGGGTACCCCCATGTCAATTAAAAAAAAAAAATGGGTGCGGGGTTCCCCTTAATACCCATACCAGACCCAAAGGGCCTGGTAATGGACTGGGGGGGGACCCATGCCGTTTTTTTTAATGATTTTCATCTATATTGCTGGGACCCGACAATACATTACAGTCACCAGTAGTTTTAAATGAGATGTTTCCTTTAAAAATGTCATTTTGCTGTGGTATTGTTCTAAACATGGGAAAAATCTGCTACTTTACAGGCATACTAAGGACACCCCCCAGGAACGATATTTAAAGGAATAATTCATTTTTATTGTTTCACTTTAAGCATTATTAAGATCACTGCTCCCAAAAAAACATCAGTTTTAAAAACTTTTTTTTGCATTGATACATGTCCCCTGGGGCAGGACCCAGGTCCCCAAATGCTTTTTATGGTAATAACTGGCATATAAGCCTTTAAAATTAGCACTTTTGATATTTCGCGTTTGTGTCCCATGGGCTTTAACGGTGTTCACGTGTTCGAACTAATTTTTTGCCTGTTCGCATGTTCTACTGCGAACCAAACCAGGGGGTGTTCGGCTCATCCCTAATACCACTAATACCTGCATATATACTGCTACAGCCCACAGAGCTTAAAACAGGAACGAGAGGGAGAAGGAGCTAAATTAAAGCCTAGCACAGAACAATTATAACACAAGAACATCTTACAGATGCACGTAGCAATAGCCTCTACTAGCTAAAGGGAAAATCATAAAAGAAAAAGAGATATGAGCAGTGTCAAAACCTGTTAAGTTGCCCAGAAAAAGAAAGTTAAGTTAGGCAATTGTAGGGTTGCCAGCAGTATAAACTAGTCTAGCTTGGAATCCACCAAATTGGCAACTCTAGGAATCATGACTAACTCATTCTAATCACCTTTGGTGAAAGAAAAGAGCAGAACAGAGGATAATAGAAGAGCATGAAAATCACAAAGCCAAAGTTCACAAGTAACTGAAGATGGTTTAAATTTGAATAACTTTGGATAAAATGGCAATCCATACCATAAAGACCACCACAAGAACTTAAATGTTTGAAGAGCTGTAATGTTGTCCCTACCCACTAGGTGGCATATGTATTGTAATTTTGTATACAGTATAACTAATACTCTTTGCTGTAAAACTTACATGGGTCAACCTCCAACTGAATATCCTAATATTTACCACAAATCATTGATCATTGTTGCTGTTTATATTATTTAGATTCATGTTCAGAAAACACTATAGTGCAGAGACATCAGGCTAAACTTTACTAACAGAACCTAAAGGTAGTCTTTTTTTTTTTGCTGTAATATATAAACTTTACTACCATAAATTACTAGAAAAAAGTAACAGATCATGCTTTTTGTTACTAACAGAACCTAAAGGTAGTCTTTTTTTTTTTTGCTGTAATATATAAACTTCACTACCATAAATTACTAGAAAAAGTAACAGATCATGCTTTTTGTACTGAAAAGGTTTGGCCCTCTTCAGTAAGATTTTTTTGTTTTTACAATTTAAGTGGTATGAAAATATAATTTCAGACCCATAGGTGTGCGCAGCCTGTTGCAAGTGCAGAGTTCAGGTGTACGCTGTGTATAGAGTGTAGCGTTCTGGTGTACGCTGCTTATAAAGTACAGAGTTCAGATGTGTGCTGCGAGAGTACAGAGATCAGGTGTGCACTGTGCACAGAGAGCAGAGTTCCTTTAGAGTGCAGAGTTCAGGTGTGTGCTACCTATGGAGTGCAGAGTTCAGGTGTGCGCTGTCTATAGAATGCAGAGTTCAGGTGTGCGTTGCCTATAAAGAAGCCAAGTTGAGGTGTGCGCTGTCTATAGAGAGCAGAGTTTAGGTGTGTACTGCACATAGAGTGCAGAGTTCAGCTGAGAGGGGGAGGAGGGGGGGAGAGATGGGGAGAAAGGGGAAGCATGTGGGGGAGACAAATTGGGAGAAGGGGGTTGACATATGGGGAAGAAGGGGAGGAGGAGGGGACAGATGGGAGATTAGTGGGGGAGACAGATGGGGAGAAGGGGGGACAGATATGGGAGGAGGGGGAGACAGATGGGGGGAGAAGGGGGGAGTCAGATGGAGGAGAAGGCGAGAGGGGGGAACTGATGAGGGTTTGGAAGGTGACAGATGGAAGAAAAGGAGAAGGGGACAGATGGGGAGAAGGAGGGGATAGATAGGGGGAGGGGGAGGGGGAGGGGGAGGGGGAGGGGGAGACAGATTGGGGAGAAAGGGAGACAGATGGAAGAGAAGGGAAGGGGGAATTGATGGTGGATTTGGGGGTGACTGATGGGAGAAAAGGAAGAAGGGACAGATAGAGGGGAGGGGGAACATATGGGGGAGAAGGAGGGGACAGATGGGGGAGGGAGGGGACAGATTGGGGAGGGGGGAGACAGATGGGGGAGAAGTGGGTACAGATGGGGGAGAAGAGGGGAGATGTGGAGAGTTCAGTGAAATACTCATTCACCCCAGGCTGGTCTCTGCAGGCTCAGGCATCATTTATGCAGCCCTGATCTACCTGAAGCTGCTGTAGTTCCAATCTCCCACCCACATGTCCCTTTCTCAGACAGCACTGGCTGCACACACAGGGATTGCAATGTGGGCAGGCAGACAAAAAGATAGGGGCAGGAGGAGCAGACTGAGCCATCTCTCCTCTTCTGTTCATGGAGCGGAGGGGAGGCGGCAGGTGGAGTGTGTTGGCTGAAAGCTGGGCATTGTGGGTGATAGCTGTTGTAGTTCTAGTAGCTTCTGCTGATATTGACGATGTGCAAACCTGTCTGGGCACAGCATCTATGAGAGAGGAGAAATGTTTGGGGGTTGCAAATGAAATCTGGGGGTGCTTAGCCCACCCCAGCACCCCCCTAGATCCAGCCATATTCCATAGGAGAGTTCAGGCTGCAGGGAGGACACAGGCTTCACGACGTGCTGCTTCCAGGCTAGCGTGGCTGTGCACATCCGCCGCCCAATCCTCTGCTTTCACTGGCATGGGACAGGAAACATGGAGGGTTCAGTGCAGGCAGCCGCTGGGAGAGAAGCATGTCAATTGTTGACACAGAAACCTTGCTTCTGTGTTTACAGATGACAGGAGAATGCGGAAAGTGCAGGGAGTACCTGAGGTAGTTTTGGCTGAAAAAAAAGCCCAAAGCCACCACACAGAGCGATATGCATGCGGGGTGACCCGGCAAACCCCATGTGAACTCCTATGTTCAGACTAAAGACACATAGGCATATTTCAGGAATATTTACAATAATTTTCTGTTGTTTTGATCTGCAGCCAGCAAATAAATGTTACTAAAATCAGATATAGTCTCTATGTGTACAGTATACAATACTTTTTACTGAATAACTTACTGTGACAATCTCATCCTCTGCCACGGCTGTCACGGCCACTGCTGCTAAGGTAGCTGATTCTTTAGCAACCTTCATCATAACTTTTTGAATCTGGAGATTGGTAAAATAATTCACTGCAGCAAACTCAATGAGTGCAGAGAATACGAAGGCAAAACAGACAGCTATAAACCAGTCCATTGCAGTTGCATATGATACTTTTGGGAAAGAGTGCCTTGCACTGATGCTTAAAGTGGTCATTGTAAGAACTGTTGTAATCCCTTTAAAATAAAGAATAAATGATATTATTCACTTTTATTATGCTACTTCTATACGCACACACGCACAAAGAAGAAATGCCTAATCTCCTAATGCCACCCCCATCAAATCATTCTCTGCAGCTATTACCTTTTGTACCACCACCTCCTCTCCCTTTAGAATGTAAGCTCTACGAGCAGGGCCCTCCTGTACCTTTTGTATTGAACTGTACTGTAATTGTGTTGTCCCCCCTATACATTGTAAAGCGCTGCGTAAACTGTTGGCGCTATATAAATTGCGTATAATAATAATAATAATAATGCTAAATATGTAAAGCATTATTTTGGCACATGAAAATTAACTAGGATGTTACCTAGAATGAGTGCTCATATTTCAAATATCTTAGAATTAACTGATTTATTATTACAGACATCTGCCATTACCCCATCCATTGGCAAAAATCATTCAATCTCTTCAAACACCCTACAGCCAATCAAATTACTAGGTGGTAGAATAAATTGTCTGGGATGACTTGATGTCCGCCGGTGACGTGTGATTGTGGCACGGAGAGGCAGAACGGGGAGATGTAAACAAGGCATTTCCCTGTTCTGCCTAGCAAGATGACAGGGATCTACTGCTCCCAGTGATTGGAAGTAGTGATCTCTGTCATATTCTAGTGAGCCCATTCCCCTACAGTTATAACACACTGAGGGAACACACTTAACCCCTTGATCGCCCCCTAGTGTTTAACCCCTTCCTTGCCAGTGACATTTACACAGTAATCAGTGGTTAAGGATAAGCCTAACAACATAGTCATCTATGTGGTGAACAGCTGATAGCAGCATACAGTATCTCACAAATGTGAGTACACCCCCCACATTTTTGTAAATATTTTATTATCTTTTCATGTGACAACACTGAAGAAATGACACTTTGCTACAATGTAAAGTAGTGAGCGTACAGCTTGTATAACAGTGTAAATTAGCTGTCCCCTCAACATAACTCCACACACAGCCATAAATATTTAAACCACTGGCAACAAAAGTGAGTACACCCCTTAGTGAAAATGTCCAAATTGGCCCAAATTAGCCATTTTCCCCTCCCGGTGTCATGTGACTCGTTAGTGCTACAAGGTCTCAGGTGTGAATGGGGAGCAGGTCTGTTAAATTTGGTGTTATCGCCATCACTCTCTCATACTGGTCATTGGAAGTTTAACATGGCACCTCATAGCAAAGAACTGAAATAGCAGGATCTGAAAAAAAGATTTGTTGCTCTACATAAAGATGGCCTAGTCTATAAGAAGATTGCCAAGACCCTGAACTTGAGCTGCAGCACGATGGCCAAGACCATACAGCGGCTTAACAGGACAGGTTCCACACAGGACAGGCCTAGCCACGGTCGACCAAAGAAGTTGAGTGCATGTGCTCTGCGTCATATCTGGAGGTTGTTTTTTGGAATTAGACATATGAGTGCTGCCAGCATTGCTGCCGAGGTTGAAGGGGTGGGGGTCAGCCTGTCAGTGCTCGGACCATACGCCGCACACTGCATCAAATTGGTCTGCACATCGTCCCAGAAGGAAGCCTCTTCTAAAGATGATGCACAAGAAAGCCCACAAACAGTTTGCTGAAGATGAGCAGACTAAGGACATTGATTACTGAAACCATGTCCTGTGGTCTGATGACACCAAGATAAACTTATTTGGTTCAGATGGTGTCAAGCGTGTGTGGTGGCACCAGGTGAGGAGTACAAAGACAAGTGTGTCTTGCCTACAGTCAAGCATGGTGGTGGGTGTGTTCACGGACTGGGGCTGCATGAGTGGTCCTGGCACTGGGGAGCTACAGTTCATTGAGGGAACCATGAATGCCAACATGTACTGTGACATACTGAAGCAGAGCATGATCCCCTCCCTTTGGAGACTGGGCCGCAGGGCAGTATTCCAACATAACGACCCCAAACACACCTCCACAGTGGCCACTGCCTTGTTAGAGAAGCTGAGGGTAAAGGTGATGGACTGGGCAAGTATGTCTCCAGACCTAAACCCTATTGAGCATCTGTGGGGCATCCTCATACAGAAGGTGGAAGAGTTCAAGGTCTCTAACATCCACCAGCTCCGTGATGTCATCATGGAGGAGTGGAAGATGACTCCAGTGGCAACCTGTGAAGCTCTGGTGAACGCCATGCCCAAGAGGGTTAAGGCAGTGCTGGAAAATAATGGTGGCTACACAAAATATTGAAACGTTGGGCCCAATTTGGACATATTCACTTAGGGGTGTACTCACTTTTGTTGCCAGCGATTTAAACATTAATGGCTGTGTGTTGAGTTATTTTGAGGGGACAGCAAATTTACACTGTTATACAAGCTGTACACTCACTACTTTACATTGTAGCAAAGTGTCATTTCTCCAGTGTTGTCACATGAAAAGATAGAATAAAATATTTACAAAAATGTGAGGGGTGATATACTGTACGTATTTACCGTCATGCTCATAAGATTGCATACCCTGGCAGAAATTGTGAAATTTTGGCATTAATATTGAAAATATGACTGATCATGCCAAAAAAACTGTCTTTTATTTAAGGATAGACCAATTTTCAGGTAGACCAATTTTTCTTGGTCTACATGACCTTGGCTTGGTATCAAAAGTGCACCTAATTTTCCTCTTCTTAATAAGTGATTAAACAGTACTGACTGGTATATTCAAGGCTTTTAATATCTTTTTATATCCTTTTCCATCTTTGTAAAGTTGCATTACCTTGTTACACAGGTCTTTTGATGGTTCTTTTCTACCTCCTCATGGCTCAGTGTCTAGCTTAATGCATCCATGTGAGAGGTAACAAACTCATTGACTCTTTATACACAGACACTAATTGTAATTTTAAAAGCCACAGATGTGGAAAATTAATCTTCTAATTGCCATTTTAAACTGTGTGTGCCACCTTCTGTATCTGTACCAAGGGTAAACATTCCAGGGTATGTAAACTTTTTATCAGGGCCATTTGGGTGATTTCTGTTATCATTATGATTTAAAAACGATCCAAAAAACTATGTGATAATAAAGGGCTTCGTGTGATTGCTATCCTTAAATAAAAGACATTTTTTTTCTTACATGATCAGTCATATTTTCAATATTAATGCCAAAAGTTCACAATTTATGCCAGGGTATGCAAACTTTTGAGCACAACCGTATGCCAGGATCTTCAAGTTGCCCTGTCATGTCTCTGCTACCCTTAGAATTAATAGAATTTCACTGCAAGATTTGCTGACCATTTGTCAAGCAACACCTAATGCATACATTGCTAATCAAAATAAATTGGAAATTAAGTGTCTTCTGTGCAATTTCTTGGTATTCAAAACAATTTATGTGTTCATTTTTTTCACTGGTATAGTAACAAGCCAATCTTATTTTTTTAAATTGAGCTAATTGATTAAGGCAAAGAGGCTTGTACAAAGGTGATGTAACCTATAATTACAAATCAGCAATATCTAAATAGATAATTAAATGGCTTGATCACTTTCAGATGTGCTTGATATTGTGTTGGATAAATAATTATCACACCAAGGTTTGTTTAATAAGTAAGTGCAAAGTTCAAGCCATAGCAACCAATCATTTTAATCTACTGTAGTAGATTTATAAAATGTTACTGTGAGTTATTGTGAAAGTTAGAAACAAGCACCACTCAGGATTCTTCCACTGTGACAACAATAAAATTTGCCTTGTTTTATTACACCAAAAGCAAGGCGAGCTCATTATACAGATTCATTTCAGAAGAATTTTTAAGTCATGTGTAAATCTAAAATCTAAACAAAACATACAGTACCCCACTGTTACTATATCCATGCAGTCATTAGAGAATACTAAACTCACACCTGTGATAGATAGGAAGGGTAAGCTACAAATCTTACATTTAGATACACAGATACAAAATACACAAAACATATACAATTCAATAAAACAAGTTGCGATACATTTGTGTCTTTCTGCTCAACAACACATTCCATAAAAAAATTAAAAAAAAAAATATTAATTAAACATGGGTCCAAAAGCAAATGGAAATTAAGATTAGGTTTAAGAAAACATAATAAATTAAAGTGACCTAGTGCACTGTGTCATTTGAATTGCAATTAATATAGTGCTCCGATGCTTATTTTATTATTCCTCCAGCTGATGTAAGTTTTTTGAGAGCTTTAACTGTCTAATTTTGGCACTGGTACAAATAATTGAAGGACTGATATGCTTGGCTTCTGATACTTTCACAAGTGTTATAATAATTCACTGGATGGTTTACTTTGTTACTTCTTCAGGGCTCAAAATCAAACTCATGGCTGCAGCTAGAGCCAATTCAAATTAATCATATCTTTATTATGGTATGGAAATAAACTCCATAGGTCAAACTTTATAGGTGACCATAACATTGGATATTCAGTACATAACAATCTCTATGTGCAAAGCACCTTCCACCAACCAATGTATTATCTCACCTTGCACCATCATCATCTTCACATTTTTACTGTCTTATTCAATAATGTAAAAATGTATGAAGTGTTCAGCGTTAGATATTAAAAAAGGTATTGCTGTTAAAGGTGTAACTTTCCTTTTTTTGTCTCCCTGTTTACAGGAACTTACAGCATTATCCAAGGGTAAGATGATGTGACAGACATGTCTTGGGTATAAATCTCCAGCAACATAAGGTACGTATTTATTTAGCTATATATAGGTTCTAAAAAATAAGCTAGGTCCATACCCGCAACAGTCCTTGCTGGAACTGATTCTTTGTTGATCCAAAACACAACTTGAGACAACACAACAGTCATGCTGCATGGAATGTATGTATGGATGATGTAATAGCCTATTTTCCTTCGTAGGTAAAACAGGACAATTTGCTGTGAATATTCACCTGTGACAAATAGACAATGAAATGATAAATGAATAATGAAATGGGAGGTAAAGGGTGCATCAATTCCAAGGCATACCAAAAACTGTTCTAGCCGGAACAGATTCTTTGTTGATCCAAAAAGACACCTGAGAAAGAATGACGGTCATTATGCAAGGGATATATGTCTGTATAACAAAATATCCCATTTTTCTTTGCAGGTGGAAATGCACTGTCATTACAATGTATTCACCTGTTGATTAAAAAACAAACATATAATTAACTCAAAGGATACAAATAAATGTAACAAATATTACCATTATTAACAGATACTGTTTTAATTTTACAGTGGGATCCACACTGCTAGTATTGTGGCTGGACTAAATTAATAAAGAAAGGGGCGTGGCCAGCAGCCGAGGAGTATGGCTCTTAGAATTAGAACTCTATTTCACAGCGGCAAACCTGAGCTAATCCCGCAGTCCCTGGGCCTCGGAACACAACAATTTCACCGCCCAGGCTTTCGGGCACTTGTAGACAACATGTCTAGGAAAAGAAAAGAGACAGAAAAACTCGGGAGGATGACAGACTTTTTCCAGCTGCCCCGCCGCCAGCACAGCCAGGATGGGGCCGGTAAGCACATAGGAAACCCGCATGGCAGATCTCGGGCAAACAGAGATAGCTCCCAACGCTTCTCAACCAACAAATCCTGACTTCATACAAAGAGCAACATTCACTCCCAATCCTCCTCATCTTCATCCAGCCCTGTGAGGGCAAAACAGAAAAACCGTCAGCAAAATATAGATGAAGGAGACATGGGAGATGCTTCTCTTAATGATACAGGGGAATTACAAGATTCTTGAAATTACATCTTAAAGTTTCCTACTAAAGACCAGCCTGTATTATACACGACATTAAAAGACATGCTTGTCTCACTGCGCAGCACAATACATTCAGATATTCTATCCCTGACAAATCATTTCAAAACTGACTACCTAAACCAAGGCATTGTTCAAATCAGCTACCAAGGGACATGATTGTCCTCTTATATTTCTAGACAAATTCCTTATGCGCACAAGAAACCCAGAGAATAGGCCTCCATGCACTCAATGCATCTCATTCTTTCCAGTCCTATCTGTATACACAATGCAAAGGAGAAGAAATATGGCTACCATCACTAAATCTTTGTGGAACCATCAGATCATATACCAATGAACTGATGGGTGTTCACCGGTCACCATCGCCTTGTTAGATGAAGAAATCCGCCTCCTGAAAGATTGAAACATTCTGGAATCCGACAAAGGTCCTCAATCTGCATCTTCCTCACCACAGCCTCAGTCACCTACCTGGCAAAGTGCAGAGATTGGATGAAGGCCCAGGATACAATATAACCTTACTTCCTCATCACAGCTCCAGTAAGCTCATGGAAAATACCACAGTTTTGTTTTTGACCCCTTCACACAAGTGGGAATTCTTCCCCTCAGATTCTATTCTATATCCTTTTTTACTATTCTACACCAGGAATAATTTTTGTTTTTTTTACTGGTGTTTAGCAACAATTTCATTGAGTTTGAATAAGTGTTCAAGCATTTCAGGATGCTAACATTCTCACGTTAAACCACAAAACTAACCATATCAATTTATTAAAAAAAATATTTTCATTGAATTTATTAATAGTAAAAGTAAAGATTGTTTTAAAAAATAGTAACAAATAGACATTGAAAATGTTAACGCCAGTGAAAATGAAGAAAAGGCCAATTACATTTAGATTTGGTCCTATTAAGTCCTATTAAGTATAGATGAGTGAAATGACTTGAGAACTTGATTCAAAGTAAATTGGATGTAGTTACTAAAGGCATAATTTAGAAAATATTTTATAATTCATGGGGTTGATTTGCTAAAGACAAATAAGCTGTTCCTTTAACCACTTCAGCCCTGGAAGGTTTTATCCCCTTGCTGACCAGGCCATTTTTTGTGATACGGAGCTGATAATTGCGCGGTCATGTGACACTGTACCCAAATAAAATTGTTGTCCTTTTTTTCCCACAAATAGAGCTTTCTTTTGGCGATATTCGATCACCTCTGAGGTTTTTATTTTTTGCGCTATAAACAAAAAAAGAGTAGCAATTTTGAATAAAAAACAATATTCCTTACTTTCTGCTATAAAACATTGCCAATAAAAAAAAAATTAAAAATCTAATTTCTTCATCAGTTTAGGCCAATATGTATTCTGTTACATATTTTTGGTAAAAAAAAACTCCAATAAGCATTTATTGATTGGTTTGCACAAAAGATATTGCGTCTACAAACTCTGGGTTAGATTTATGGCATTTGATTTATTTTATTTTTTTTTTACTAGTAATGGTGGCGATCTGCAATTTTTAGCAGGACTGTGACATTGTGGCAGACAAATCTGATCCTAAGTGACACTTTTTGGGGACCAGTAACACCAATACAGTGATCAGTGCTAAAAAAATGCACTGATTCCTGTATAAATGACACTTGCAGCGAAGGGGTTAACACTAGTAGATAAGATAATTTTTTGTTGTTGTTGTTTGCTTGTTTTATGTTGTGCCTTGTTTTCTGTTTTCCTTCTTCCAAATGGTTTTTGTTTTTCCAGAGTTTGCATTAGGCTTAATAATTTTTCTGCGGGTCAATAATTTAAAATTAAATTTGAAGTTCTATCCCTTTGGAAGGGTATGTGGGTGTAGAGCAACTGAGCAACTGTGATAGGTTTTGTTCACTTTTTTATATACATATTTGGGTCTGACCAGATGTTGAAGGTTGTTTCATGGAATGTGAGAGGAGCAAATAGTTCTCTGACACACAAAGCAATTTTGATACTTTTGTAGTCTACAGTAGATGCATGCACCCCAGAAATATATTTCCTGTGGAGGTGGATAGGCACAGGAAATATATTTTTTTGTGTTGCAGACTTTTAATAGGCATTTTGTGATTACTAATGTATATACCCCCCCCCCCCATATTCATGTGAGGTAATACAGTTATTTATAAAGTTTGTGGCTGATATAATTCCGCTCCCAGTCCTTATGATGGGCAATTTTAACAATGTCTTTATAATTAAACAGGATAGGTTTCCATGCCCTAGGAATGCTAATGTAGAATGCTTGACTCCATTGGGCAAACTATGTGGGGATTTTGGTCTGCACAATTTGTGACAAAAGTTATATCCTTGGAAAGTGCAATACTCGCGTTACTCCAAGACCCATAAAACCTTATCCCGCATCGATATGATGTTGGGATCCTATAAAGTATTTAGGTATATCTATTCTATTGATATCTTGCCTAGAGGCGTGTCTGACCATTCCCCCTTGCCACTCTTGAGGACAATACTATCGGAGTAAAGCGATCTATGTGGAAACTTAACCCACTTTGGCTTCAGATAATTTCTACACATGATCATATACAAAAGGCCTTAAATATTTTTTTAGAAATTAATTTGACCACTGCATCTCCCTTGATTGTCTGGGACACTATGAAGGCCTATCTTAGTGACCTTTATATTAAAGTAATTAGTGTGGCCAAAACAAAAAGTAGAAAGGAAGTTAATTTGGTAAATGAGATGATTACGACTTGAGGCAGCATATGTTCAGGATTCAACTCCTGAAAACTGTTTCCTATGGGTAGAGGTGCAATCTCAACTCAAACTCCTTATGGAAAAAAGAGCGCAGGATAAGCAATTTTTCAATAAATGTTTGGTGTGGGCAGAGGGGGGAAAAGTGGGGAAACTTCTAGCTGCGATTGCCCAATCACAAACGAATACTTCTTTTATAAATGTTATAAAATCAAAAGACGGCATGCTTTGTACTAAAACACAAGATATCTTGATGGTTTTTAAGTCCTTTTACCAGGAGTTATGTAGTTCAAGAGCCACTTATTCATATGCTGATCTTTCTAAATTCTTAGATGACATTAACCTTCCTACTCTGTCCTATTCTGATAAATGTTTGCTGAATGATCTAATTACTATAGAGGAATTGGAAGCTGTTGTTGCGACTCTTCCTAAAGGAAAAGCCCCTGGAATAGACGGTATCCCCAATGAGGAGTATAGCCAATATGGTAAAACTCTTTTACCCCTTATGCTACAGACCTTAATGCTGCTCTAAGGGAAGGTTGTCCATCTCTGTCTATGACAGAGGCTATAATCATGGTTATACCTAAGAAAAGGAAAGACATGCTATCTCCTGTCCTGACTCTTCCAGGCCAATATTGTTGTTTAATACTGATAATAAATTACTAGCTAAGATTATGGCCAATAGATTAAAGAGAGTTATCAAATCGATTATTCATACATGTCAGACAGGTTTTATGCCCAACTGCTATAAATGTAAGACGTACCTTTTTAAACATATAAACTCCTGTTGATAACTTAACTTGTAGAGTTTTGCTGTCTTTAGATGCCGCCAAGGCATTTGACAGTATATGGTGTTATATATGGGAAGTACTTAAACGTTTTGGATTTGGCAACATTTTTTTAAACTGGGTCAAGCTTCTATATACAACACCTAAGGCCTTTATAAGAGTTAGCGGGAATGTGTCTGACCTCTTTAATCTCTCCCAATGTACTAGGCAAGGGTGTCCACTATCACCCTGTTTTCAATAGTGATAGAACCCCTTGCAGTTATGTTGAGGCAAATGGAGGGGGTGAGAGGCTTCTGCAGAGGTAAACATGAGGACAAAATAGCTCTGTATGAAGATGATATCTTGCTATACTTAGTTGACACTCAGGAATCACTGGTTGATGCAGTGTCTGCTATAGAAGTTTGGTGTCTTTTCTGGTCTTGGGATTAACTGGAATAAGTCAGTACTGCTCCCATTGGACCCTCTCCGGGACCCTCTCCCCCCGCAATATCACAACTTAGGGTGGATGCAGAAGTTAAATACCTGGGGGTGACTATCTCTCCCCAACCTAAGGAATATATTTCCCAAAACTTGCTACCATTAATTCAGAAATTTAGATCTCAAAATGTAGTTGGGTGTAAGCTGCACTTTCTGTGGCTGGTTTTGCCAATCTCTTGAAAATGATATGGATGCCACAATTATTGTATTATTTACATAATTTGCCTTGCTGGATTGTGCAGAAATATTTCAAGAGATTTGGTACAATCTTTCGGAGCTTGATATGGCAGAATAAGCCAGCTAGAATTAAATATGAATATCTACAATATCCTAATGCTCAAGGTGGGCTTTCAGCTCCTAATCCTTGGATATATATTCCTGGCGGCTCAACTTCAACATTTTGCGGGTTGGGAAACTCAGGGCTTTAATACATCTTCTTTTGATATACTTAGCACCTTATTCGATAATGACAATCCATTACTCTCTCTTGATTCTTCTATTTTACCTTTTAATCAATATACTTACCCTACATTTCATCTGATATATAAGGTCTGGCAGTCTACCAAAACAATATTGGGTATTCCAGGACATAGCTGTACTAGATATTCTCTGTTATGGTCTAATAGGGCGTTTTCTGAAGTTTACCACTTGGAAGGATTTTCTAGATGGGAACTTGCAGGGATTACTAACTTGATGCAATTGTACTCCGATGGAGTGCTGAAAACTTATCAGCAGCTTTGTACCGACTATGGTTTGCATAAAAGGTGTTTTTTTCAATACCTACAATTAAGACACGCTTTAAAAAACAAGGTATGGCCCCAACAATCCCCTTTTACAAAATCCCTGTCTTGGACAGTGTAGTACAAGCAAACAACACAAAAGGGACTCTCTAAAGTATATATGAAATTATTATCTGAACTGCTTCTTAAATTTCCGATTCCATGTAGTCAAAAATGGGAGATGGATATTCATGTGGATCTAGAAGAAATATGGCACCCAATAATGAAGAATGTTCAGCCTGTGTTGATATCCCCAACACATAGAATGACCCAACTTTTTATTTTGTACAGGGCATATCGTACCCAGAGTTGCTGCATAGAGTAGGTAGATTTGTTTTGGAGATGCCCAAAACTGCATCGATATTGGCAAGATGTGATAGATACGATAAATTCCATATATGACATTTCACTTACTCCTGATCCTGTCCTGTTAGAATATAAATTCTAAGAATTTAGTATATGATGAGACAGTGGCCATAATCCAAAATGCTTTTTCTGGTGTGTAAGTTAATAGCCTCTCGATGGATTTCATCTAACCCTCCTACCCTTGGGGAATGGGTAAAGGAAAAGGATGTACTATTTGAGAAATATACTTATCTTCAATGTAATGCATCTTGGAAATTTCAGAAAATATTGGAAAAAATGGATAGATGCCCCATATTCCAACCTAGGTTGAAAATGAAGAGTGGGAAATAGGGCTGAGCCTGATGTTCAAGTCGAACGTAAGTACAACTCGAGCATCTGGTGTCCGCCTGTTTGCCGAACAGTGAACATTATGCGCATAATGTTCGCGGCAAATTTGAAAGCCGCGGAACACCGTTAAAGTCTTAGGACAATAACATGAAAAACCAAAAGTGCTCATTTTAAAGGCTTACAGTTTATGCAAGTTATTGCCATAAAAATTGTTTGGGGACCTGGGTCCTTCCCCAGGGGACATGTATCAATGCAAAAAAGGTTTAAAAAACTGCCATTTTTTTGGGAGCAGTGATTTTAATAATGCTTAAAGTGAAACAATAAAAATGAAATATTCCTTTAAATATCGTGCCTGTGAGGTGTCTATAGTATGCCTGCAAAGTGGCACAGTTTTCCCGTGTTTAGAACAGTACCACAGTAAAATGACATTTCTAAAGGAAAAAAAGTAATTTAAAACTGATCGCGGCTGTAATGAATTGTCGGGTCTCGGCAGTATAGATAAAAATCATTGAAAAAACAGCATGGGTTTCCCCCCCCAGTCCATTACCAGGCCCTTTGGGTCTGGTATGAATATTAAGGGGAACCCCGAACCAAAATGTAAAAAAAAAAATTGCGTTGGGGTCCCCCCAAAACCCACACCCGGCCCTTCAGGTCTGGTATGGATATTAAGGGGAACCCTGTGCCAAAATAAAAAAATAAATGGAGTAGGGGTCCCCCCAAAATCCATACCAGACCCCTATCCAAGCACGCAACCTGGCAGGCCACAGGAAAAGAGGGGGGATGAGAGAGCGCCCCCCTCCTGAACCGTACCAGGCAACATTCTCTCAACATGTGGAGGGTGCTTTTGAGTCACCCCCAAAGCACCTTGTCCTCATGTTGATGGGGACAAGGGCCTCATCTCCACAACCCTTGCCCAGTGGTTGCGGGGATCTGTGGGCGGGGGATTATCTGGAAGTACCCTTTAACAAGGGGACCCCCAGATCCCACCCCCTCCTATGTGAAGTGGTATGAGGTACATTGTACCCCCACCAATTCACAAAAAAGTGTCAAAAATAGTCAAAGAGACAGGGGACACTTTGTGACAAGTCCCTTATTAAAAAATAAAAAAGTAAAAATGTCCAGTGATGTCCATTCATCTTCTATCATGAACCGAAAAAAGAAAATAAAAATGCAACAGCTCTGCCTCCATGGGAGGCTCCTGTCGAGTGACACTTCTTCTCGGTGACAGCTGTTATATAGCTGAGGGCGGGGCCACTTGGTTATGTAAACGTGGAATCCGCCTTCCTCTGACATCACGCCCCCAGAGCTTAAGTGAGGTTCCATTGCAAAGTGCACAACCTATTTGTCTTTAGTAAATCAACCCCATGTGTCCAACTAAAATTATTTTTGAATCCCTTTGATTAGTTCAATAAAATGCTACAGACCTCAACTTTCTGCCAACTACCAACTACTTTATAGTTCACACTCTAGAATGTTGTCCATATTTTTTTAAGATGGCATGGTACACTCATGAGAGCTGGTGCTCCAGATCATTAGTTTGCTACAATCTGGATCCTGACCAAGGTCGTGGTCTGGATCCTGACCAAGTGACTGTCTCATCTTGAACAGTGGTCACCACTTAGGAGCAAGCTCTTTCCCCCACCCATTGCTGCTGTGTGTATAAACAAAAAAATATCAACAATTTGGAAAAAAAATTACATTTTTAACTTTCTGCTATAAAAAATATACCCAATAAAAAAGTTTTAAAAATCAAATTTCTTCATCAATTTAGGCCAATCTATATTCTGCTACATATTTTTGGTAAAACAATTCCAATAAGTGTATATTGGCTGGTTTGTGCAAAAGTTATAGGGTCTACAAACTATGTGATATTTTTATTAATTTCTTTTTATTTCTTTTTTTTACTAGTAATGGCGGTGATCAGCGACTTATAGCGGGACTGCGATATTGCATCGGAAAATCGGCCCTCTAACTAACACTTGTTTGAAAAAAAATGGAGATTTCCCCATGGGGCAAGTATTAGTCAAAAAAGTTCATAAGAATCACTCGTTTTATTATCAAAAGATAGTTGGACATCAATAAAATACAAAAGTTAAAATATGAGCTCTGGTATACACAGTGCGAAACAGTTTGAATTGGGAAGGAAGATCAATCAATTGATGATACCATGTGGTTTGGTTTTTAGAAAATATACAACAGAGAATGTTTCCCCACAGTGTTATTAATTATAATGATACCATCCCATGTTTAGGAAATGCCCCAATGTATTTCGACCTTAAAGGTTATGGTCTTCTTCAGGGAGTTCTTACATTTCTATGAGTACATGAAAAAAGACAGATTTTCAGTATTACATGGTATGATGTACAATCACATTTCATTATACATTATCATATGTTAGACTTGGTAATCATGTATATATATTTACCCTTTCCACCAAATGGGCTCGCTTATCCAGAGATGACCCAGTCAGGGAATTGTCCTCGCCTCTACCCCAAAGGGGGCAACCCCAGGCCCGTGGGGCTTACAAGTGGTCACAGGTTAATGTGCCCTCCACAGGGGAAATGTAAGGGGCGAGACACCTGAAAATTGCTATAATTGTGACAATTAATGTGCTGTATATATATTATATTACAGTTATGGCATGGGTTATAACAGTTCATATATAGGGAGAAGGGGGGACGGACATTTGTGGTTTTTCAAAAATGATGACAAAGTAAAGCACTTTGTCTCTCCGGTCCCTTCTGTCACTTTTAAATGGGCCTCATCCCTTAAAGACAAACTGGTAAAAAGTGAACACCTTAAGTTCAACAAAAAACATTGTTCAGTGTATGGCACTTTCCCATGTGGAGACTGTGCCCACTGTTCATTGATTAGAAAGAAGAAAGTATTTGCCCTTCTCAATGGTCAGGTGTTTAAACCCAAACACTTTGTAAACTGCCAAACTCCTGCAGTGGTCTACCTAATGACTTGTGAGTGTGGTTCATTTTATGTGGGCAAGACCAGACAGAGGTTTTGGTGCAGAACGTTCAAGCATGTCTGTGGCATGGAAATAGGTAACATCCACCTCCCCCTAGGGACACATGTGGTCACACAGCACCACTACAAAATGGCAAAAATTTATTTCGCTGCCTTAGACCGGATTCATTTTCCGGGTCGAGGCGGCGACTGGAACAAAAGACTACTACAAATTGAACAAAAATGGATATATAGACTCGGGGCCACAATATATTCTGGCCTCAATGAGTCAATTTCATATGTTCCCTTTTTGAAGGGCTTCAATTTGGGTAAGACTGGCTAGGATGATGAGGCTAGGTGAGCATTGATATAGAGGGAGAGGCTGGGGAAACATTGTTTCTTTGAATACCATCTTAGGTGCCACTCCTCGATGGAGAGGGTATCTTTTGGTATGTATATTAGACTGAGGCACTGTTCCTCATAAACCTGGGTATGAAATTACCTTTCCCCAGGTATAATAAGTACATATATATATATACACATCTTTGATATATAAATATAGATAACAAATATTCCCCATGTCCTCTATCCCCCTTCTATGCTGCCATGCCCATTTATTCCTGACTGGTCTTTAACCCTTGGAAGTAGGCCCAAAGAAATATTATTTTGTATTTTTTTTTTTATGTATGCTCAGATTACCAGCCACATTTTTCACAATGTACCTTTTCTTTCTCATTGCAAATAATGAATTAATAAATATGATTATATATGTAAATATTGACATTATTATGTTAGACTGTTGGTCATTATGACAAAATTAATGAGTAAGGTAAAAAATCCAAGAGTTTATATTTATTGTTTTCTCCATCAGACCCTGGACTGCTGCGGTCTTGTCCTCTCCTTGCCCCATCCATGGTGATCTTGAGTCTGGGCGGCTTCCCGGCAAGGTAGGGAGACGTGTCTCACACGTATCTCCTATTTAAGTAGCACCTGTGGTTTTAACATCTGCCACTGTGGGGAGCTCTAACCTTGCTGGCACGTTCTGAGATCGCCTTCGGACGGGGAAATGTTGTCACGTGCATGCGTGATATGATCTCCGCACTGTGCGGGGATTCTTCCTGCCGTGCATGCTCGTCGCCTCTCCTGAGTCACGTAGTTAAGTTCCACCCAAAAATGGATCTTCCACTTTTTGGATTCCTCCCCCTCCGGTGTCACATTTGGCACCTTTCAGGGGGGAGGAGGGAGCAGATACCTGTCTAATACAGGTATTTGCTCCCACTTCCTGGCATAGCTCACCGCAGCGCTTGCGGTGACCTATGCCACTTCCGGCGCCTACCCCGTCCTCCCCCGCTGTATTCTGTGAGACTCAGAACACAGCAGGGACCTGAGAGGACGCGCAGCGCGACTTGAGCATGCGCAGTAGGGAACCAGGAAGTGAAGCTGCATGACTTCACTTCCTTATTCCCTTACCGAGGATGGCAGCAGCAGCCGAGAGCCGAAGGACGGATCGGCTTCAGCTGCCGACATCATGGGCTCCCTGGACAGATAAGTGTCCATATATTAAAAGTCAGCAGCTGCAGTATTTGTAGCTGCTGGCTTTTAATATTTTTTTTTCAGCGGACCTCCACTTTACGTTGGAGGCGACGGAAGAGTCCGGGGCACATCCGCCTTCTGGAACACTGAAGTGGCCACAGAAGGTGTCGCTTTCAGCAGCCTGATGGCCCTCTCCTGTGAGGATTGACCTGCGACGAAATTTTACACACCTGTTAGTGATCAATAACGCTCTCTATCAGGGTTTCTCAGTTGATCCCTGACGAGAGCGCAGTGACATGCACTTCCAGATGAATGGGTAAGGATGGACATCAGCAGACTGCTGTGCTGCACTAAGTTGTTTGTTTAGTAATCTATTATAAACTTCTCCCCAACTTAGATCCGGCACTCATATGCTCCTGATCTGAATATATAGACACTGTGCATCTATTCATGGATGTTATGGTGTCTTAATAATTTCAACATAATAACCAGGTTCTTACCATCTATTTGCTAATGGATCTAACTTTCCCACCATAGCACTATTTTGCCCTCATTTCCTCTGGCAGTCTCTTCTTTAGATGCACACCATAAGATTATACAACTTAAATCTCCTGTCACTATCACTCACTATAGCACTTGCACTCGATCATAATAACTCTCTCTTTTTGTTCACTTTCACACAAATCCTTATGGCATATTAAAAATCTTGTTCTTTTGTTCTTTCTGAGTTTTTATTTCATTTTTTGTACACCTTTTCTTTTTACTACATATGTTCACACCATGTTTTTCTTCATTTATTGAATTAATTTTTGGATATGCATTAAATTAATGCATTGCACTTTTTAGATTATTAGTGAGGGGGTGATATATATTATGAGCACCCCTCCTCTATCGTTTACATTGCACTCTTATTATCTTATTATGTTATCCCATTAGCTTAACATCAAACCCAATAATTAATTTTAAATGGCCACATTAGAGCCTAAGTGGGGATTAAGCATAATTCCCACAATATGGAAATCTATATATAATGAATAAAAATAATAGGCAATCATTTGTTCCTGGCAGCACTTATAGGGCGATTCTCATTTTTGAGATTTCCCCTTTTTTTTTTGAATAACCACAAATGTCCATCCCCCCTGATCACTATATATGAACTGTTATAACCCATGCCATAACTGTAATATAATATATATACAGCACGTTAATTGTCACAATTATAACAATTTTCAGGTGTCTCGGCTCTTACATTTCCCCTGTGGGGGGCACACTAAGCTGTGACCACTTGTAAGCCCCACGGGCCGGGGTTGCCCACTTTGGGATAGAGGCAAGGACCATTCGCCGATGGGGTCCAGGGTCATCTGTGGGGGAATCGTCTGTTTTTGTTTGTGTTTTTTAATAAAGAGAAGTCTCTGGATAAGCGAGCCCATTTGGTGGAAGGGGTAAATATATCATGATTACCAAGTCTAACATATGATAATGTATAATAAAATGCGATTGTACATCATACCATGTAATACTGAAATTCCGTCTTTTTTGATGTATTCATAGAAATGTAAGAACTCCCTGAAGAAGACAATAACCTTTAAGGTCGAAATGCATTGGGGCATTTCCTAAACATGGGATGGTATCATTATAATTAATAACACTGTGGGGAAACATTCTCTGTTGTATATTTTCTAAAAACCAAACCACATGGTATTATCAATTGATTGATCTTCCTTCCCAGTTCAAACTGTCTTGCACTGTGTATACCAGAGCTCATATTTTAACTTTTGTACTTTATTGATGTCCAACTATCTTTTGATAATAAAAGTAGTGATTCTTATGAACTTTTTTGACTCATACTTGCTGCTAAAAAGCCCCATGGGGAATTCTCCGTTTTTTTTCAAACACTTGTATCGGGGTGTGCAGCCCTATCAGACTCCCATATATGTGTTATTCTATGTTATAGTTCTAACTAACACTTTTGACACTTTTTGGGGACCAGTGACACTATTACAATGATCAATGCTAAGAAATATGAACTGTCGCTGTTCTAATGACACTGACAGGGAAGGGGTTAACATCAGGGGCAATCAAAGGGTTAAATGTGTGCCTGACCAGTGCTTTACTAATGTAGTACTAGAAGAAGGCATGGATTGGTGCCCCTGCTTAGCAGAGGCACAGGATCCATGTCTTCTGTACTGACAACTGCGATCTGACTTGTTTACAAAGGCAGACCACCGGTGTGCCTCTGTACTGCCATACCGGCCAATCAGCTCCCCCTGTGTTTACTCACAGTGGAAGTGGGCTGCCAGCGGCACGCATGCGTGCCTCAGACCCAGAAGTGCTGGATCACGTACTAGGTACAAGAGCCACCTTGCCACCGTATATTTACAGTATATGGTCGGCAAGTGGTTAAAGGTTTCAATCATGTTTTCCCTTTCCCTTTGTTCCTCCAGACTGTACATGGGTAAGTTCCCGAAGTCACTCTTGATATTTTTTATCCCTCAGACCTTTCACCATTTTTGCTACCCATCTCTGGACTTGTTCTATCTTATCAATATCTTTTTGTAAGTGAGGTCTCCAAAAAAGGACACTGTGTTGTAAATGAGGTCTCACTAAAGATCTATATAGAGGAATCAAGACCTCCTTCCTCCTGCTGGTGATCCCTCTAGTGAGGCATCCTAGTATTCTGTTTGCTTTTCCCACTACCTGGCCACACTGTTTGCTCATTTTTCAATCATCTGAAATAAGTACTCCCAGACCTTTTACTTCTGTAGTGCTGGCTAACACTGTACCCTCAATGTTGTACTCTCTCAAATAATAATTTTTCCCTAGGTGCATTATTTTACATTTACAATTAGACGACAGGGACATAGCATTGTCATACTTTAACAGGAAATGTTTAAACAAGAACTTTATTATTTTAATTAAAGCTATGGATATAAAAATATTAAACTTTTGAAATAATATTACTATGTTAATGCTTATTTTATATCTTAGTAACTTGGATTCTGTATACTTTAGATATATTTCCTTTTTGCATTTAACACAGTTTTTTCCAACTTTCTACCGGGGAAATCGCTGTAAAATAAAAGCTTCCCACACATTCTTTAGCCAAAAGATGGCTACAGCATGGTTCTCCAGTTCTGGGAGGGCTTCCATGGATGTCCTCCTAGAACCGCACCTCTCGCATGCCCCCTGGGGCCCACCTCAGGCATGCACTGTGACTGCTGTGCATTTTGGTCACAGCTGATCACAGATCGCAGTAAAGGGCCAGTCACAGCGGCCCTTTACCATGTGATTACCTGTGTCCAATCCCAGCTGGTCACAAGTAAACAGACTTGCCAGTTAACGGCAGTCCATTCTTCACACGCTGCCTCTGTGTGAGGAAGGGAGTGCCGATAACCGGCAAGCCTGACAATACATTGCTTACACTTATAATCAGGGCACTGATCAGGGCAGCCCCATCAGTGCCAATCAGTGCCCATCAGTGCAGATCAGTGCAGCTTATCAGTGACCATCAGTACAGCTTATCAGTGCCCATCGGCGCTGCCTCATCAGTGCCTCCTTATCAGTGCAGCTTATCAGTACCCATCAGCACTGCCTCATCCATGCCCACCAGTGCCACCTCATCCGTGCACATCAGTGCAGCCTCATAAGTGTCAATTAGTGCAGCCTCATTAGTGCCCATCAGTGCAGCCTCATTAGTGCCCATCAGTGCACATCAGTGAAGAAGATAAATTGCTTATTTTCAAAACTTTATAACGGAAACTAAGAATTTAAAAAAAAAATTCCGGTCTTTTATTGTTTATTTAGCAAAAATATAAAAAAACAGTGGTGATTAACTGCTTCCAGAACGCCCCACGTACATTTACTGTGGCAGGGCGGCCAGGGTGCGCAAAATCAGTGGGAGCCAATCAGCGGGTCCGGCCACCGCGATGGCTGCCACAACCTGTTGATCATTCACAGGAGAGACAGATCAGTGGTGTGCCGATGCAAACAAAGCACACTGCTGATCTGTTAGGGAGGAAAAGTGAGAGATCGTGTTTCAGCCAAGCTGAATCACTATCTCTCTTTTCCTCCAGTGAATTCACTCCCCCCACAGTTAGAAACACTTCCCAGGTAACACCTTTAACCCGTGATTTCCTCCTAGTGTTTACCCCTTTCCTGCCAGGGTCATTTATACAGGGATCAGTGCATTTTTTTTAGCACTGATCACTGTATTGGAGTCACTGGTCCCTAAAAAGTATCACTTATGTCCTGTACACATGATCCGACATTGATCGGACATTCCGACAACAAAATCCATCTGATTTTTTCCAATGGATTTTGGGCCAAACTTGTCTTACATACACACGGTCGCACAAAGTTGTCAGAAAATCTGATCGTTCTGAATGCAGTGACGTAAAACACGTACGTCCGGACTATAAACGGGGCAGTAGCCAATAGCTTTTGTCTCTTAATTTATTCTGAGCATGCGTGGCACTTTGTGCGTCGGATTTGTGTACACATGATCGGAATTGAAACAATCGGATTTTGTTGTTGGAAAATTTTATATCCTGCTCTCAAACTTTGTGCATCGGAAATTCTGACAGAAAAAGTCCGATGGAGCCCACACACAATCATAATTTCCAACAACACAATCCGATCGCACTTTTTCCATCAGAAAATGCGACCATGTGTACAGGGCATTAGTGTCAGATTTGTCCACCGCAATGTCGCAGTCCCGCTAAAAATCGCAGATGTCCCTAAATCTATCCCATGGTTTAACGCTAAAACTTTTGCGCAATCTAATCAATATACGGTTAATGGGATTTTTTTACCAAAAATAAGTAGCACAATACATATTGGCCTTAATTGATGAAGATTTTTTTTTTTTGGATATGTATTATACCAGCAAGTAAAAAAATATTTGTGTGAATGGACACACAGAGCAGCAGCTTGGTAGAGAGCCTACTCGAGTGCCCCCATCGCAAGCTGCTTACAATGGGGGCACTTAGGAGGATCGAGGGGCTAGGAGTTCCAGCAGGGGACCCAAGAAGGGAAGGACTGGGGCTGCTCTGTGCAAAACCACTGCACATAGAAATATATGTTATACTTACCTGCTAACTAAGAAAAGGCTGCCTCTAATAATATGTAATGCTAACATAAAATCACACAGATAGGTTGTACTTGATGGACTTGTGTATTTTTTCAACCTTGCCCCTATTTTGTAGACACTATAACTTTTGCGCAAACCAATCAATATTTGCTCATTGGGATTTTTTTTACCAAAAATATGTAGAAGAATACATATTGGCCTAAACTGATGAATACATTTGTTTTTTTTACTTATTTTTTTGGATATTATAGCAGAAAGTAAAAAATATTGTTTTGGGTTTTTTTTTCAAAATTGTCGGTCTTTTTTTGTTTATAGCGAAAAAAAAAAAACTGCAGAGGTGATCAAATACATCCAAAAGAAAGCTCTATTTGTGGGGAAAATATGTTTTTTTCCCCCACAAATTTGTTTGGATACAATGTCGCACGACTGCGCAATTGTCAGTTAAAGCGATGCAGTGCCGTATCGCAAAACATTGCCTGGTCATTAAGGGGGTAAATCCTTTCGGGGCTGAAGTGGTTAAGGCTATCAACATTCTTGAGATGGCAGTTGATAGTTCTAACCCAAATGTAATATGAGTATTCTCATTCAACTTGGGTTAATATATACTATCTTCCATGTCTTTCAATCCAAATAAAGAACAATTCCTAATGGGTATTAAATGGCATTTTGTTCTGAAATTGTGTAAAACTTAATAAAGCTCTCTTCTCTTGATGTGATGGGAAAAGTTATATTAGTATAATAGTGCCTCCAAATCAGATTTTCCTAAGCATGCCTTTAAAGCAGTAATAAACCGCTGGGTGTTTTTCTTGTTTTCTTTTAAAAAAAAAAAACCTTAAAGCGGAGGTCCGCCAAATTTTTTTTTTTTAAAGTCAGCAGCTCGGCAATACCTCAGGCCTCTTTATTTCCAACACAAAATTTAACACAATTATTCATCTTACACAGGGCACATTACACACCACAGAAATTATTCAAATGGAAACACAGAGATACAGACCAATGTCCTAGATGTAAAGGGAGAGCAGCCAATCTAATACACTTGCTATGGAGATGCCCTAAACTCTATCGTTATTGGTCGGGGTGGTATCTACAATTAATAAGGTATTTGAGAGTGGGATGCCTATGGAGCCTGGGGGATGCCTTCTAGGTATACTTGATGAATCAAGAATTCCAGCAGAATATATTGTTTCAATAAATAGAAGTCTATTCCAGGCTCGTAAACTCATAGCACTAAAATGGTTATCATCATATCCACCTACTGTAGCAGAATGGAAAATACAAGTAAGGGAAACATTAATTAATGAAAAATATATTTTCCTACATAGAGGCAGGGTAGAAAAATTTGAAATAATTTGGAAAAGGTGGTTTGATACCTTGGAGGTATAACGAGAGAGGAGAGGATCCATGTATGAGTAATGGGGGGAGGGGGAGTGGGAGCATGGGTGCCAGGGGTGATTTTTTTTCTTTCCCCTTTTCCCTCTTAATACAGGCTGGGATTGTAGGTTTGTCCCTTTTTTTTTTTTTTTGCTGTGTGTTTTTTTTTTCCTTCCTGTTTGTGTGTGTGTGTGTATATAAAATGAATAAAAAGATGATTTGATTAAAAAAAAAAAAGTCAGCAGCTACAAATAATGCAGCTGCTGACTTTTAAAATATGGACACTTACCTGTCCAGGGCGCCCACGATATCGGCACCTGAAGCTGATCTGTCGCTCGGCTCTCGGGTGCTGCCGCCGCCATCTTCGGTAAGAGAATCAGGAAGTGAAGCCTTGTGGCTTCACTTCCCGGTTCCATACTGCGCATGCACGAGTCGCACTGTGCAATCCAGATGGTCCCTGGTGTCTCTGGGACCCATGTGTTTCCCAGCTGACAGCGGGGGGGATGGGAAGAGACGTAGACTACCGCTGGAGTCTACGCCCCTAAGTGGGTGCAAATACCTGTATTTTACAGGTATCTTCACCCCCTCCCCCCTGAAAGGTGCCAAATGTGACACCGGAGGGGGGAAGGGTTCCGAAAAGTGGAGGTTCAATTTTTGTTTTTACCCTTAAAAATCTCTATAGGCGACGTGAACAACATTTCTACAGGTTCTATGTTTTGAGTTACAAAGGAGGTCTAGGGCTAGAATTATTGCTCTCGCTCTACCAATCGCGGCGATACCTCACGTGTGTGGTTTGAACACCGTTTTCATATGCGGGCGCTACTCACATATGCGTTCACTTCTGCATGGGACGGGGAGCATTTAAATTTTTTTTTTCCTTACTTATTTTACCTTTTATTTTTTTATTTTTACACTGTTCTTTAAAAAAAAAAAAGTGTCAGTTTTATTCCTATTACAAGGAATGTAAACATGACTTGTAATAGAAAAAAGCATGATAGGACCATATTTACATATTTACTCATATTTACACTAAAATGCATTAAAAAGAAAAAAAAATGTCATTTAAAAAAAATAAAATTAAAAAAATGTGTCCCTTTAAGAGCTATGGGTGGAAGTGATATTTTGACATCACTTCCGTCCTGAAATGGTATGGAGATGGTTGGGGGCCATCTTCCCCTCACTCATCTCCATGCCCAGGAAGGAGAAGCATCCCATCGTCTCTTCCGCTACCGACGGCTCCGGTAAGCGGAGGAGGGAACCGGGAGCGGCGGAAGGGGGGCCTCTCTCCTGCCACCGATAAAAGTGATCTTGCGGCGAATCCGTTGCAGAGACCACAATTATCGGAAACGGATATATATAATGTTTGGGGGTTATAATTAATTTTCAAGCAAAAAATTGTGATTTAAACTTGTAAACAAAAGGTGCCAGAAAAGTCTTGATCTTCAAGTGGTTAAACTTACAGCATACGAATCAGACCATGAATTCACATAGTGACAAGGATGTATAATACATTTCATTTTAACACTAGTACATAGCAGCTTGGGAAAAGCTATGACAACACAAAAAGTCAAATGTGACTAAAATAAACATTTGTTTTGTAATAGTATCAAAAGGCAAGAGCAGGGGGAAATGCTCGGGGAGTGATCAGCAGTTGGGCCCCCTTTGCTGCACCAATACCCTAGCCCAAAGTCCAGAGTTTTCAGGAACTTCGCTTCATACTGTACGCTATACTTTGCCCAATTCTGATAGCTATGGCACACTCTTCTTCAAAGTAACACCAGAGTTGTGTCCCACTGTATCCTATATATTCATATTTGTGTCCCTATATGTTTTATTTTTAAAATGATACCATTTACTGAATCTAACTATTTTAGTTTAGTCATTCAGATCAGTGAAAATGTTTTCTGGCCAGCTTTGTGCAGTGGTAGTCTAACCAAGCTCATCAGAGCTCCAGCTCAATAAGAATGCTGATGTTTTCTCATGTGTACGACATGAAGAAGGCATTGGAGACATGTGACCATGTGGCATATGGAAGAACATCTCCAAAAACACATTACCAATAGTGTGCTGGTAAACCAACTGGGGAAATGTGGGCTTATGTAATTTAGTGCTTGAAAGTTCTAAAAAAAAGTTCTAACAAAAAAAAAAGCAGCTTGGTATGGGGGCACCACGGGGGGCATGAGTCACAGCTCTCTGTGTCCATTCAGCCACGGAGCCCCTGTTCAGCCCCACCCCCTCTCTCTCCTGATTGGCTAACTGACTTTGACAGCAGTGGAAGCCAATGGCGCTGCTACTGTGTCTCAGCCAATCAGAAGGAGAGTCCCAGACGGCTGAGACACTTGTGGACATTGCTGAAAAGAGATGGGGCTCAGGTAAGTATTAGGGGGGGGGGGCTGGGATGGCTGCTGCACACAGGTTTTGTATCTTAATGCACAGAATGCACTAAGATAAAAAAAATCTTTACAACCACTTTAAGTGAAGCTTCACTTTGCAAAGAATACCCAATCGCATGCAAAGAAAAAAAAAAAGCATTTTTGCTTGCACATGATTGGATGATGGAAGTCAGCAGAGCTTCTGCTCACCTATTAATCACTGGATCAACTGTTCTTGCAAAGTGCAACTGCACTTTGAAAATTGCACAGTCTATATGCCTTTTAGTAAATGAACTGCTTTGTATCACAGTGTATTAAATAATTTGTAGAAACAAAGCAAAGATGCTCTAAATGAAATCAAATGGAGCCATGCGTATAGGAATGGCTATAAAAAATTTTTTAAAATAAAATGGCCACATGACTAAAGAAAAATATGGTAGAATACCTGTATTAGATTTCATTGTTTCACTTGAAACTGTTTGCCCAACAAGATCATATTGGAGAAGACTTGAAGATTCTTCTGGTACCTCAACTGAGTATAAAGGTCCTTTCTTCCACGTATAAACAATTTCACTTTTTGGATATGCATCTGTTAAATTGAGTTCAGAACAGAGAAAAAGAATAAACATAAAACATGACCCTGGCAAAGTAGCAATGCTAAACCATATTTCTTCTTCATATTCCAATTCCTGATGGGGGAGAGGGAAGGTAGGGTATGTGTATGAGGGGAGGGGGTGCTAACAAAAGCACTACAACTGAATAACAGAAAAATGTAATTCAGTTACAGTTTCAAGATTTTTATAATGAGCTTGCCTTGCAGGATTGTAAGGCAATAACCTGCATTCTCAGTTCAGTGTTATAGAAATGTCAGAAATCTTGTCAGCTGATAACATCCTGTGCTTTTTGTATGTGCTGCATTTTAATCTATTACATTGATTCCAGATATTTCTGTGGACTAACACACACCCTATGTTATGGAGAGGGAGTGTGGAGGAGAGGACTTTGTGTTCTCTCCAGGGATAGCAATGCTACTACTCCATAGATACAGTACAATACATGTGCATTGTCACTCTAGTGTGGGAAGAATGTTACTGGCAAAAGCAGCTGGTGAAAATAAAGGAAATAAAGCCTAAAAGGAAAAAAAAAACAAACAAAAAAAACAAAAACAAATTCAGCTACCACATCTAAGGACAGGTAAGATGGAACATATTAATTAAAATAAACATTTTTTTTTTCTTCTTGGTTTTGATACACAATAATAGCAAACAATATTGGGTTTTTGTTATTCCATTTTCAATGTAGGATTTTAGGATAATTTTATGTTCTAGGCTTGGGATAATGGAGTAACTCAGGGATAAATGACTGAGTAAAAGGGTAATATTGACTGAGAAAAAGTAATATTAAAAGTTTAGTGAGAATTAGATATGATACCCTCTGTAGCTTTCTGTGTAGCTCTCCCTCTTTCTCATTCTTCTATAAGAACAGATGAAGACACATTTGTATAAAAAATATGATATGCATCCACAAGCAAAGTGGATAGCGCCTTTAAGGGACATTTATCACTGTAATGGAGCATGCTTTCATGCTTCTTTCACTGCAGCATTTGTACAATGACAGAAAAGGCAGGCAAAGTTAACGTAACCTTCTTACAAGACATCTGCTTATACATAGGAAAGGCCTAGTTCAATAACTTGTAAGACAGTAAGGAAATCACTGTGTTCTAAATATTCCGAAAAAGATGACTACAGCTGAATGTACTACCTTTCTGAGCAGCAACATCACTACTAACACAAAACTTTTTCTCATGTAATCCATTAAAACAACTACTGTTTATTAATAAATAATGGTGTATAAATAACATATCGTGATATGTTTTCATAAAAAATATAATAAATTAATTCTACATACAGCTGCCAAACTTCAGAGGGCATGCATGTCCATCCATAGGAAAATTCATTAACCTCATAGGACATTCTGCTTTAATTGTCAATCTGAAAAAAATATATATTATGGCATTTTAACACAGTATACTTTATATCATGTTTTTTTTTTTTTTTCATTTTCTTTTTTTTTTTCTTTTTCTACCACTCAGCAAGGTAATTTCTCTGGGAGTCATTTTTCAATTGTCAAAAAATCAAAATTTGTCCCATTCTTTCTTCACATCATCGTGGCCGTAATAATTGCATTATTATACACCTCAAAGCTTATCTAGGTGGTATTTATATCTCAAATTTACCTTCACACCCACGTATTAATCACCAATCCCCCCCCCCCACCCCGAGACCGTACCTCACCTGTTCCCCCCCTCTCCTTGGACGTCTTCTCTTCTACCTCTGTTTCAGCCTCCCGACCCTCCTTTCCGCTGGTCGGTGGGTTTGCTGTCATTTCCTTCCTAGGAAGTCCATATCTCGGCAGCTCTCAGGGAATCTTTAAATTCTACCCATACTCTTCATTTTATTTCAAAGGCCCCCATTTTTATCCCTTCAATATACCTTAAATATTCTAAGCTGTGGATCTCATTGATTTTATTAAACCAGTCCCTCATTGCAGGTCTTTCTTTCCTTCTCCAGTACTTGGGTATCAGGCTTTTGGACGCATCGATGAGGTGCGGTAAGAGCGTTCTCTGGTAGGCTTTATTGGGCATTTCACTCATATGAAATAGACAGACCCAAGGGTCATCTAGTAGGTTAATTCCCGTTATGTCTTTAATAAATCCCCTCACTTCGCTCCAGAATATTTTGATTGTTGGGCATAGCCACCAGATGTGGGCCATTGATCCTGTTTCCTTACACCCCCTTTATATCATGTTTAACATTGTTTTGTGCTCTGCAAAAATAAATTATTCATTGAAGTTTTGTTTTGCCAAAGCAAACATTTTAAAGACTCAGATTGAAAGAGTTGCATTCATATTGCAGTCAGAAATTTGTTAATTACAGTGTGCCACCTTACATAATAGTTGCAAGATGTGCTTTCCTAAGGCCAATTCAGTGTTGACATATGGAGAAAGTAAAGTGAATTTAAAGGCTAAGTTCACCTTCTCAGGCAGAATTCCACTTTCTTATAAAAAAAAGAAGCCTTTTCTTATGTTTTTTTTTCTGCCCAAGCTATCCCAATATGCTTATGCTCTCACTTACCTTGTTCACGGACGCTTTGAATTTTCTTATCTATGTTCAACTTTTAAAAAAAAAGCTTTTTGGGAGCTGGCTTCCTGTCTCATAATTGTAACCTTCCGGGAAACTTCATATCCCATCATGCACTCCCCTATACATTACAGAATAAAGCATGTTTACCACTCTGGACCACACCTCCACCAACTGTTTTTTTTTCCATCTGCTTTCCTACTTCCATCTTTAAGAATACCATACGTGATACAATCTGAATGTAAAATTTCCTTTAGATCTATCAACAACTATGTAGTGCAAGGGCCCGCCTTAACAATTGAATGGATTGTTTAGGTAGGTTCTCCCATTACACAGTTTTGGTAAATCTAAAGGAAATTGTACAGAGATTGTACAATTCCATAGTGTATGGCCATGTTTATACAGTACACGTACATGGAAGGGAGACATTCAGCTGTCAATGTTCTTGTAATCCATGTCTAGCTCAGAGAGGGGAGGGTGTAAATACACAAATATCACTTTTAGGCCCTATTCCCTCCAGCATATTGGGAGGGCATGTTTTTTTTGTGTATTTTTCCTGTGACATGCATAGGGCAGCCCATTGATTTCAATGGTCTTCCCTATTCATGACAAGCACAGCAAAGTAGCTCATGGGACATTTTGATGGGTTTCGGTTTGCACTTTTTTTGCCTTACGTTTGTCGCACATTTTTGCACTTGACAAAATGTGCATTTGCTTCCACATTTGGGGTGCCATTAACAAATAATGGAACCGAAATTACAATTAGTTCATTTTATGTGCATATACTGTAAGTGACCATACACTACACAATATGATCGTGCAACCTCTTTTAGATTTACCAAAACTATATAATTGAAGGACTTGCCTAATCAATCTGTATCCACTCAGGCATGCCCTTGCACTGCATAGTTGAGGGGGTATCTAAAGGAGATTGCATAGTCAGACTCTATAGTGTAGCGTGAGATTTACAGAGTTTTAGGAACACACCTATCCTGTTTTCAATACTACAGCTCTGTTCAACATACACTGTTCTGTGATCACTACACTCCTGCACACACTGCTAAACGAACAAATCTATGCAAGAAAAAGGTACAAAACAGTCGATGGCTGTGTATAGATGGAGAACAGTGCTCACTGATAATGTCTGCATTGCAAAAGCATGAAACTACACAGGTGGGTGGGAACAATCCTCTGAAGGGGGGGGCAGGTGCAGAGTATGTTTTAACCACTTCAGCCCCAGAAGGATTTGCCCCCTTAATGACCAGCCCATTTTTTCCCATGCGGCACTGCTGTTGCTTTAACTGACAATTGCGAGACCGTGCAATTCTGTACCCAAACAAAATTGACGTGCTTTTTTTCCCACAAATAGAGCTTTCTTTTGGTGGCATTTGATGACCTCTACGATTTTTTTTTTTACACAAAAAAAATAGCAACAATTTTGAAAAAAAAACAATATTTTTTTACTTTTTGCTATAATAAATATCCAAATTATAAAAAGAAAAACAAATGTATTCATCAGTTTAGGCCAATATGTATTAGTCTACATATTTTTGTTAAAAAAAAAAAACGCAATAAGCGTATATTGGTTTACGCAAAAGTTATAGCCTCTACAAAATAGGGGATAGATTTATGGCATTTTTATTATTATTATTATTTTTTACTAGTAATGTCAGCGATCTGCGATTTTTAGAGGGACTGCGACATTGCAGTAGACAGATTGGACACTTTTGACACTTTTTTGGGACCACTGGCATTTATACAGCGATCAGAGCTAAAAATAGCCACTGATTACTGTATAAATGTCACTGGCAGGGAAGGGGTTAACACTAGGGGAAGATCAAGGGTTAAGTGTTCCCTAGGGAGGTGTTTCCAACTGTGGGTGCAGTGTAGTGACTGGGAGTAGAGAGACATCACTGTTTCTAATCACTAGAAACAGCAGATCTCTCTCCTCTCCCTGACAGAACGGGGATATGTCTGTTTACATTGACAGATCCCCCATTTCTGTCTCTCTCAGGTGTGATCGCGGGTGCCCGGTGGCCACGGGGCACAGGCATCAGCTCCTGCATCACACGGTGGACGCACCCGCTTGCTAAGGCTATTTAAAGGGCTGCTGTACAGCTAGGACGATTGGCCAAGGATAGCCAACCTGCCGCCGTAAAACAACAACGACTGGTCAGGTAGTGGTTAATTATGTCAGCTGCTGAACAACTTCCTTCTAACGGTTTTCAGGTCCTAATGGTCAGATAGTAGGAAGTAATGGAAGAGTTTTCTATCTGAAAAAGTAAAATAAAAAGAAAGTGTTTTCTTTTCTGCAGCAGAGGTACATTAATGGTATATTGGTAAGTAGGGAAACTGGAATCTTGCAAAAAAAGGTGAACTTAGCCTTTAAGTCTAGCTGCATAGTATATGCAATGTACGGTAAGAGGTAAGGTACTTCCTTGACTGATGCTGCAGGCCATTTCAGTTAGTTAAATACATCTGGAAATATCCCTCACTTCTAAGGCCTCTTGCACCCAGGAATAAAAAATGCTACATTTTGTTTACTGATTTGAATTGAGAGGCATTGTTGTCTATGGAACTATGCACACAGCTGAGTAAAGATCAGTATTGATCAGCATTGAGTACAGAGCCATAAAACAAAATGTGCAGTAATTTACTTGCATACCCATGTTTACTCATCTATAAGCATGTTTATGCAAGTATAAATGAGTATATCACAACACTGGCAATGAAGCATTTTACTTATCTATACACTTACTTACCTTTACTTGCCTATACTCAACATTAATAAAGGTATTTAAACACAGTTTTATTTTACTCACATACTTTCTGTCAATAAGATCCTGAGTAAACATCAGGAAAATATTACCCCCCTCTGCAACTGGCCTAATAGTGTTGAAAGATAACAATACAATTGGGTAAAGCCACTAGGGATAAGTTAGAGGTACAGTATTTCCTTTAGATTAACCACTTCAATACAGGGCATTTTTACCCCCTGCCTGCCCATGCAAATTTTCAGTTTTCAGCGCTGTCGCATTTTGAATGACAATTGCGCTGTCATGCAACACTGTACCCAAATGACATTTTTTATCATTTTTTCCCCCACAAATAGAGCTTTCTTTTGGTGGTATTTGATCACCTCTGCGGTTTTTATTCCTTGCGCTTTAAACAAAAAATGTTATAGCTCCCGCCACATCACTCGGGAGATGGTGCGCATGCCCGGCGGTCGCGGTGTCTGCTGGGCACCCGCGATTGTGGGTAACAGAGCCGGGACGTGGATCTGTGTGTGTAAATACACAGATCCACGTTCTGTCAGGTGAGAGGAGACTGAGTCCCAGTGCTCCCAGTACAGAGGAACACTTATCGGTCTCCTCCCCTTGTGAGTCCCCTCCCCCTACAGTTAGAATCACTCCCTGGGTAACACATTTAACCCCTTGATCGCCCTGCGGACATCATTTGACAATAGCCGGGATGTGAAGTGGTTAAAAGCTGAGTTAGAACTACTTGTATTTCAGCACACAGATAAATGAATACTATGTTCCAACACCCGCTGCATAGCACTACTTTGATGGAACTAGCTTCCTCCTACCTGCTTATGTCAAATATTCTGGTATAAAACTTGCAATCCGATATCTTCTGAACTAACCTTTTTGTCATGTGTATTGCTTTTGTTTACATTGAAATATACTCAATAAAATATTTGAACAAAGGAAATTAATAGTATGTTATTTATACCAATTTTATCCAGACAGACAAGTTAATTGCACTAAACTGGATTTGATAAATTATTAAAATTTTATTTGGATGATGTCACACTGGACTGAATGTTAAATAATGTTTCATCATTCACATTTTGTTTTGTTTTTAAATTTTTTTCTGTATCGGATTTCAATTGTAGGTTGCATTGCAAAGTCCCTATAGGGGACTATTCCTTTGTGATTAAGTCTGAGCCAACTATCAGTATTATTTAGACTCACAAAGTGTACAAACACTCTACTTTGGAATATTAATTAAACGGGAGGTCCACAATATCCAAAGTCATTCCAGCTGACCTATTTTTGCTCTGGCTTATTACACTAATTATCAAGGTCAGCTAAAGTTTAAAGACATGAGAGATTATGATGACATTTAAGGGTGATTTGGTATGTTGGATGCGATAATGTCAAATAAAATGTGCAAGCATTTGATGGGTTTTAGGTACTTGGCAAATTGTAACCAAGTTCACTAACACATTTATTATTTAAGGTAATACCCTCTCTTACCTCATAGTATAGAGGATTGTTCCATTCTGCATAATTCGGAACAGTTTATTGGGTGTCGTCATATTATGAGAGATTGACCTTTTCCCATTTCTAAAAAAAGTGTCTGGTGTCCAAATCTTACTGACCATTAAATTATTTAACCTAAGTATTTCTGTAGGACCATCAAATTTTAGCCGTTCGTCAATCCATGTCTGCCGGAAAAAAACATCCATTGTGTATTCCTGTAGGAAAATTAAGACCATTAAAGGTTTCAGGGCAAAACACCAGACCAAGTAATTTAATAGACAACTTAACTAGCATGTTAGCCACACTTCTGTCACTGCTTAATGATTTTAATCCTATTACCATTAATCAGTTACTTAAAAAAGCTACTATAGGGGGAGGGGGAATGTGCTTTTACTTAACGTCTCACTGAACAAAAACTTAATCAAGCAGTATAAAATAGCTTGAATGTTCTAAGGCAAATTACCTGAAAACCTGTAAAAACATTGCATGCAAATATATAATACTTAAAATAAAAAAAAATGTAAGAAATGGATTGAAAGCACTAATATCAAAATTTATCTTTGGAACAGAATCGTAATGCTAATTAAGTTGAATTAGTTATGTGCAAAATTTGTTGTTTTTCTTATTACAACATAGTGTGAAATTAAGTTACTGCTATAGTAATATTTCTTCAAGACTATGACACTAAGGTAAGAAAATTTGAGGTCAGTGTAAAATAGAATGTTCAGAAAAAGCTATCATGCTGACATGGTTTAGTTCCATGTGGGAAGATTTGTAAAAGTGGGTATATTTTAATTAGCTATTATGCTATGTGATAACATTCATGGCATTTTTATAGAATTGACTTACTGTATGTATGTGCAGTGACCTACTACATGCTTCTACTCGATTACTCACATGTTTGCATATAGATCAATCATATCTTAAGGTGCTTCCTTTTGGATCAAAATTGTGCAGCATATGCAGTTGGTCAATTATGGATAATAAAATGAGTGTTTGGTGTAACCAGTAAGTATAAGGAAAAATTACGTTTTTTACTCATAGCAACCAATCCAATTTTATTTGTTTTTAAAAACAAATAGATATGGTTGCTAAATGGTTGCTATAGCATGCTATTTAAACTAAGAGGCAAAATATTTACAAACCAGTACTGATAGACTTGGCTTTGTGAGGTTCCAATCTGTTAATGTGCTGGAAACAGCCAATGATCCAATCAGCATAAAAGCATACAAATTGGTAAATTGGCAAACTGCATTTTTTTACTCCAAGAAGATTTGCTCATTCTGCAAGGAATTCTAAATTTAACGATTCTCTGTAGATCAAACAGGTTAATGGTAAATCAAAGTATTCAGATAAGTCTAAATTCATTCATTTGCAGTGCTTCTGATTTATCAGGGGATGATTTACTAAAACTAGAGAGTGCAAAACCTGGTGCAGTTGTGCATGGTAGCCAATCAGCTTCTAACTTCAGCTTGTTCAATTAAGCGCTGACAAAAAAAAAAAGGAATCTGATTGGTTTCTATTAGGGATGAGGTTCGAGTTTGAGTCGAACTCATGTTCGACTCGAACATTGGCTGTTCGCAGGTTCGCCGAACAGCGAACAATTTGTAGTGTTCGCGGCAAATTCGAATGCTGCAGAACACCCTTTAAAAGTCTATGGGAGAAATCAAAAGTGCTAATGTTAAAGGCTTATATGCAAGTTATTGTCATAAAAAGTGTTTGGGGACCCGGGTCCTGCCCCAGGGGACATGGATCAATGCAAAAAAAAGTTTTAAAAATGGCCGTTTTTCAGGAGCAGTGATTTTATTAATGCTTAAAGACAAACAATAAAAGTGTAATATCCCTTTAAATTTCATACCTGGGGGGTGTCTATAGTATGCCTGTAAAGGGGCGCATGTTTCCAGTGTTTAGAACAGTCTGACAGCAAAATGACATTTCGAAGGAAAAATTCCATTTAAAACTATCCGCGGCTATTGCATTGCCGATAATACACATAGAAGTTCATTGATAAAAACGGCATGGGAATTCAACACAGGGAAACCCCGAACCAAAATTAAAAAAAAAAAATGATGTGGGAGTCCCCCTAAATTCCATACCAGGCCCTTCAGGTCTGGTATGGATATTAAGGGGAACCCCGGCCAAAATTTTTAAAAAAAATGACGTGGGGTTCCCCCTAAATTCCATACCAGACCCTTATCCAAGCACGCAACCTGGCAGGCCACAGGAAAAGAGGGGGGGACGAGAGTGCGGCCCCCCCTCCCGAACCATACCAGGCCACATGCCCTCAACATTGGGAGGGTGCTTTGGGGTAGCCCCCCAAAACACCTTGTCCCCATGTTGATGAGGACAAGGGCCTCATCCCCACAACCCTGGGCAGTGGTTGTGGGGGTCTGCGGGCGGGGGGCTTATCAGAATCTGGAAGTCCCTTTAACAAGGGAACCCCCAGATCCCGCCCCCCCCCTGTGTGAAATGGTAAGGGGGTACTTACCCCTACCATTTCACTAAAAAACTGTCAAAAATGTTAAAAATGACAAGAGACAGTTTTTGACAATTTCTTTATTTAAATGCTTCTTCTTTCTTCTAACTTCCTTCATCTTCTTCTGGTTCTTCTGGCTCTTCTGGTTCTTCCTCCGGCATTCTCGTCCAGCATCTCCTCCGCGGCGTCTTCTATTTTCTTCTCCTCGGGCCGCTCCGCACCCATGGCATGGGGGGAGGGGGCTTCCAGATTCTGATAAGCCCCCACCCGCAGACCCCCACAACCACCGGCCAGGGTTGTGGGGATGAGGCCCTTGTCCTCATCAACATGGGGACAAGGTGTTTTGGGGGGCTACCCCAAAGCACCCTCCCAATGTTGAGGGCATGTGGCCTGGTACGGTTCAGGAGGGGGGCGCACTCTCGTCCCCCCCTCTTTTCCTGCTGCCTGCCAGGTTGCATGCTCGGATAAGGGTCTGGTATGGATTTTTGGGGGGACACCACGCCGTTTTTTTTTTTTTGGCGCGGGGTTCCCCTTAAAATCCATACCAGACCTGAAGGGCCTGGTATGGAATTTAGGGGGACTCCGACGTCATTTTTTTTTTAAATTTGGGTTCGGGGTTTCCCTGTGTTGAATTCCCATTTCATTTTTATCAATGAACTTCTATGTGTATTGTTGGCAATGCAATAGCCGCGGGTAGTTTTAAATGGAATTTTTCCTTTGAAATGTCATTTTGCTTTCAGACTGCTCTTAACACGGGAAACATGCGCCCTTTTACAGGCATACTATAGACACCCCCCAGGTACGAAATTTAAAAGGATAATACACTTTTATTGTTTGACTTTAAGCATTATTAAAATCACTGCACCTGAAAAAACGGCCGTTTTTAAAACTTTTTTTGCATTGATCCATGTCCCCTGGGGCAGGACCCGGATCCCCAAACACTTTTTATGACAATAACTTGTATATAAGCCTTTAAAATTAGCACTTTTGATTATTCATGTTCGTGTCCCATAGACTTTAACAGTGTTCGCCTGTTCGAGCGAACTTTTTTCCTGTTCGCATGTTCTGGTGCGAACCGAACAGAGGGGTGTTCGGCTCATCCCTAGTTTCTATGCAGAGCTGCACCAGAATTTGCACTCTCCAGTTTTAGTAAATCAACCCCTCAGTGACTGTAAAGCCCCATAAGTTCATAACTCAATTCTGAACTGACTTTCAGAACATGTGAACATGTTAAATATAAGCAGATATATTTACTAGTATAAACAGATTGATATGTAATCAGTTTGCTTGTTATATTTTAAAATAGTAGAACAGAATTGGCTAAGTTCAACAAAGGCAAATAATGGAAAAACCCATTGTTGTTTTCATTGGCATTCACAAAATCTTTGTGAACTTTTACTGAATTTAAAGGTTTTTTTTTACTATTTGTTTGGAGAGTAGAATCAACTTGTTATATGCACTGTAAACAAGCAGATTATTAAAAGCTACTATAAGAAATGTGCATTCACTAACATCTTACTGAACAAAAATCAAGTAGTTGAATGATGCCCTCATTGGCTAGGAACCAGAGGAAGCTGGTAGAGTTTGTGTTCCTAGCTGCCCGGCAAATCCTGGCTAGAGCATGGAAACAACTGTTTCTGAATATTGATGAAGTTCATCCGAGGTTTGTGAGGATTCACACCAACTTTTGTAAAGTTTGGGATCCTTGAATCACCTATAATACAAAGGTGAACGTGGACAGGACCTTGCTCTCAATTTGACCTAGTTTAGCAACTTGCTGGTGCATCACTCTGGCTAAATCCTGTGGGAGAGACTCCTCCAGCCCCTCCCCTACTTCTGTTACCCTCTTTCTTCCTCTTTACTCCTTCTTCCCACACAAGTCTCCCCTGTAACTATTCTGACTTCTTCTATTTATCACCCCCCTTATTTTAGGGGGGGGGAGTTCCCTGTCTTCTTTGTCCATTGTGGAACATTGCAATTTTGACTATTGTCAGTGGAGAGCAGCACTCTCCACCTGATGTATCGTACTGATTTTCTCAACTGAGATTTTTATGCAAACTGTTCGGTTCAATATTTTACCTCTAACCTCACTAATATGGGCCACCGTATCATTGAAAACTTTGATACAGTGTGCCTTTCTTGTCCCAGTATTTGTGCCATTTCCCTGTACTTTTGACCACAGTTTATGCCTTTTTTTTCTATTGGAAAACTTGGAAAGCATAATAAAAATGTTCTACAACAAAAATCAAGCAGATGAATACTCCAAGTCACAAGTATCTTGGTGTTCTTTTGTACAGTAGTAAACTGACTTTCTGACTTTAAGCCAACTTTACGATGTGATAATTTTATAGGTATATTTCTTAGTAAATATTGAACAGTCATGTAATGATACTTTAATATGCAGAGTTACAGGCAGATAAAATTAAAATTGTCTAACATGCTACAATTATCCTTTTAAATGTAATTTCTTTATCACTTTGACAAAAAGTAATGAATTAATTAAATGATATATTATTAATATGATTATTATTATTAATATACAGGATTTATATAGTGCCCACAGTTTGCTCAGCACTTTACAAAATAAAGGCAGACAGTACAGTTACAATACAATTCGGTACAAGAGGAATTAGAGGGCCCTGCTCGTTAGAGCTTACAAGAGGGAAGGTCAAGTGATGCAAAAGGTAATAACTGTGGGGGGTGAGCTGTTGGAGAGATTAGGAGCATCAAAGAATGGGAGAAGCTCAGGAGAAGTTGTGTAGGTGAGCATTGCAAGGAGGTGGCAAGGGAGCTAGAGAGCAGGAGGTCTTGGGAGGATCAAAGAGAGCAGTTTGGACAATATTTTGAGACCAGGTTAGGAATGTAGCTGGGGCCAGAGTAGTAGATGGCTTTGTAAGTTGCTGTTAGTACTTTGAATTGTATTCATTGGGTGAGCGGAAGCGAGTGGAGGGATTGGCAGAGAGGGATACTAGACACTGGATGGTTGGTAAGATGGATGAGTCTGGCAGCAGCATTTATAATGAACTTAAGGGGGGATAGCCTATGTAAGGGTAATCCAATGAGAAGGGAGTTGGAATAGTTAAACAGAAGGAGGGAACTAATGCGTAAAACCAAAGTGAGCTGAAGCAATTATAAATAAAGAGATCAAAGAAGTCGCCAAACATAAAAAAGTGTTCCCACACAGAAAAAACAATCTGATTTTAAAAGATAAAGTGCATGAAAAGATCATAAATAATGTGATTAAACATAAAAATAATGACAATTCTTTGGTGTGACATCAATACACTAACAAAATCAAAGTGATAAAAGAATCCAATAAGAGTGCATAAGTCCAATAATACTCTAAAAGTGCATAAAGATGAAAAAAAAAATCGCAAAAAACACTAAAAAATTAAAAAAAATTGCATAGAGTTAAAAAGTTGCATATAATGAATAAAATTGCATAAAGTGGGGAAGGGGCACATAGGGGAGGAAATATTATGAACTTGGTTTTGGATAGATTGAGTGGTGTGACATCCAATCTGATATGTCTGTTAGTAAATACGTTTGGAAACTAATGGGATGAGCTGAGGGGTAGAGAGATAAATTTGGGTATTATCAGCATAGAAATTGTATTGGATACTATGGGAAGCTATCAGCTGATCCAGAGAAGAGGTGTAGATTGAGAATAGGGGAGGCCCAAGGACAGAATATTGGGGGACCCCAACAGTAATAGGAGAAGGAGAGGAGGAAGTATAGCTGTAGGTGACACTGAAGGTTTGGTGAGATAGGTGACCCCGCCCCCTCTGACATCACGGAGAAACCCATAGGGAAGTTCCTGTCAAGTCCCTGTGCGTCAGAGGGGGACGGGGTCACCGGGTGGCCCCACCCTCCGTTATTTAAGAAGTGTCAGAAGACGAGAAGCGTCACAAAGCAGGAGCCTCCCATCATAGATGCGGAGCCGCCTGAGAGTGAAGAAGGGAAGAAGATGCCACGGAGGAAGATGCCGGACGAGAACACCGGAGCAAGAAGCAGATGATCAGAGGAAGAACCAGAGGAAGAAGAAGATGGAGGAAGAAACCGAAGGAAGATAGAAGAAAGAAGATGGAAAGAAGAAGACTTTAAATAAAGGAATTGTCAAAAACTGTCTCTTGTCATTTTTAACATTTTTGACACTTTTTTGTGAAATGGGAGGGGTACTTTTGTACCCTTTACCATTTCACACAGGAGGGGTGGGATCTGGGGGTCCCCTTGTTAAAGGGGGCTTCCAGATTCCGATAAGCCCCCTGCCTGCAGACCCCCACAACCACCGGGCAAGGGTTGTGGGGATGAGAACCTTGTCCCCATCAACTTTGGGGCAAGGTGCTTTGGGGGGACCCCAAAGCACCCTCCCAATGTTGAGGGCATGTGGCCTGGTACGCTTCAGGTACGCGCTCTCTCGGCCCCCTCTTTTCCTGCAGCCTGCCAGGTTGCATGCTGGGATAAGGGTCTGGTATGGATTTTTGGGGGGAACCCGAGGCCATTTTTTAAAAAATTTTGGCACGGGGTACCCCTTAAAATCCATACCAGACCTGAAGGGTCTGGTGTGGATTTTGAGAGGGACCCCCACGCCATTTTTTTTAAAAAATTGGCGCGGGGTTCCCCTTAATATCCATACCAGACCTGAAGGGCCTGGTATGGAATTTAGGGGGACCCCCACACCATTTTTTTAAAAATTTTGGTTCGGGGTTCCCCTGTGGGGAAATCTCATGCCGTTTTTATCAATGAACTTTTATGTGTATTGCCGGACCGACAATTCATTAATAGCTGCGAGTAGTTTTAAATTACTTTTTTCCTTTGAAATGTCATTTTGCTGTCAGACTGTTCTAAACACAGGAACCATGCGCCCCTTTACAGGCATACTATAGACACCCCCCAGGTACGAAATTTAAAGGAATATTACATTTTTATTGTTTAACTTTAAGCATTATTAAAATCACTGCTCCCGAAAAAACTTCAGTTTTTAAAACTTTTTTTGCATTGATCCATGTCCCCTGGAGCAGGACCCATGTCCCCAAACACTTTTATGGCAATAGCATGCATATAAGCCTTTAAAAATAGCACTTTTGATTTCTCCCATAGGACTTTTAAAGGGTGTTTCGCAGCTTTCGAATTTGCCGTGAACACCCCAAATTGTTCGCTGTTCGGCGAAATGGCGAACAGCCGATGTTCGAGTCGAACATGGCTTTGCCTCGAACTCGAAGCTCATCCCTAGTCAGCAGTAAGGTATTCGTACATTGACATCATATCCCCTCTCAAGCGTCTGTTCTCCAGATAGAATAAGTTCAGTGCTTGCAATCTTTCCTCATAACTAAGATCCTTTATTAGCTTTCTTGCCCTTCTCTGTACTCTCTCCATTTCCAGCACATCCTTCCTGAGGACTGGATCCCAGAACTGGATGGCATACCCCAGGTGTGGCCATAACCATACATGTTCTGCTTCCACAATTAAGCAAGCCGCACAACAAACAATGACGTGTTGATTACAAACATTGGGTAGATGTCTTCCTGTCCATCCATCACATATAGAAATTTGCCAGTTACCCTATCAGCACAGTTACTTTTATATTAAACCACACCTGCTGAAAAAAAAAGCTTGAAAATATTTACCTTTCCAGACCATTTCTTGAAACTAGGGATGAGCCGAACACCCCCGGTTCGGTTCGCACCAGAAACTGCGAATGGACCGAAAGTTGGAACGAACGTTAAAACCCCATTGATGTCTATGGGACTCGAACGTTCGAAATCAAAAGTGCTCATTTTAAAGGCTAATTTGCATGGTATTGTCCTAAAAAGGGTTTGGGGACCTGGGTCCTACCCCAGGGGACATGTATCAATGCAAAAAAAACTTTTAAAAACGGCTGTTTTTTCGGGAGCAGTGATTTTAATGATGCTTAAAGTAAAAAAAAAAAAAAAAGTGAAATATTCCTTTAAATATCGTACCTGGGGGGTGTCTATAGTATGCCTGTAAAGTGGCACGTGTTTCCCGTGTTTAGAACAGTCCCTGCACCAAATGTCATTTTTAAAGGAAAAAATCTCATTTAAAGCTGCTTGCGGGTTTAATGTAATGTCGGGTCCTGGCAATATGGATGAAAATCAGTGAGACAAACGGCATGGGTACCCCCCAGTCCATTACCAGGCCCTTTGGGTCTTGTATGGATATTAAGGGGAACCCCACACCCAAATTAAAATAAGGAAAGGTGTGGGGCCACCAGGCCCTATATACTCTGAACAGCAGTATACAGGCGGTGCAAACAAGACAGGGACTGTAGGTTTGTTGTTAAGTAGAATCTGTTTGTCATTTTGAATGGGTACATTTTTAACGTGTTTAGCTCCAGCCAAAAAATCTTTTTTAAGCTTTTTGGAAAACATAGGGAAGGGTTATCACCCCTGTGACATTTGTTTTGCTGTCTTTCCTCCTCTTTAGAAGATTTCACCTCACTTTTTGTCCCAATGACAAATGTTTTTTGAGAATTTGGGTTTTTTTGTGGAACAAGGATTGGAAAGCATCAGTGGAAAGGAGAAATGTTTTTCTCATATTAACTCTTACAGGAGAGAATTTCCCTTCCTAGGGGTAGATTTCATCTCACTTCCTGTTGTCTCCTTCCGTTTGCAAGTAGGAGTCATTTGTAAGTTAGATGTTTGAAAGTAGGAGCCTGCCCTATATACTCAGCAGAAATTTGGGCCTTAGGTGTTGTTGTGGCCACAACAACGTAAGCCCTCACAGGGCCCCGCTGTGAAATATTAGATCAAGGATTGTAATTACATGCCCCTGTTGAACAGGGGCAGAAAAACTGGGCCTTTGGTGGTGGTGCTGGTGCCACAACACTGCAACCCCTCACAGACACTCTAGTTGGAACGCAGGAACGAGCCCTGCTGCAAAGTATTGCATCAAAAATTGTAATTACACGCCCCTGTTAAATAGGGGCAGAAAAATTGGGCCTTAGGCACTGGTGCTGGTGCCACAACACTGCAACCCCTCACAGACACTCTAGTTGGAACGCAGGAACGAGCCCTGCTGCAAAGTATTGCATCAAAAATTGTAATTACACGCCCCTGTTAAACGGGCTGAAAATTGTGCCTTAGGCACTGGTGGTGGCGCCCAGAACCAAAAATGTACTTACAAGCTATCAGCGTGATGATTGAGGAGGAAGAGGATAATTACTCAGGGATAGTCACTCAGCATCAGCATAGGCAGTCTTTGAAGGGATCTGAGATTTCAAAAAAAATTATTCGGTTACATCAGCATCAGGTGCTTGGTAGCTGGTGGTGATCCAAGACTGATTTATTTTTATGAAGGTCAGTTGATCGACCGAGTTGGTGGACAGACGCACCCTGTGATCGGTTACCACACCTCCAGCAGCACTGAATGTGCGTTCCGAAAGAACGCTGGATGCAGGACAGGCCAGTAGCTCAATTGCATACTGTGCACGCTCTGGCCAGTGATCCATCCTCAAGACCCAGTAACCCAGAGGATTTTCGGTGGGAAAGGTGTCCAAGTCTGATCTTGCCCCTAGGTATTCCTGCACCATGTAAAACAGACGCTGGCGATGGTTGCTGGAACCGATCATACCTTGGGGCTGCGGACCAAAAAAATTGTCTGAACGCATCGGTCAGATGGCCACCTTCTCCACCGTTCCTTCTTTGACTGACCGAAGCCTCAGCATCACGTTGTCCAGAAACAGGAGTTTGTAACCTCCCAGTCTCTGGGAACGCGTTGCACAGACCTTTCTGCAAGGCCTCCCGAAGATGTTTCATCCTCTGCTCCCTCTGCGATGGCAAGATAAGGTCCGCAACCTTACCCTTGTAACGTGTATCAAGGAGGGTTGCCAGCCAGTATTGGTTCTTCTCCTTGATACCACGAATACCAGGATCCTTACGCAGGCTTTGCAGGATCAGGGAGGCCATGCAGCGTAGGTTTGCTGAGGCATTCGGTCTGGAGTCCTCTGGGTCACTAAGGACGACATGGGAGCCACCTCCTCCCAGCCACGTACAAGTCCATGTGTTTCTTGGGACTGATCCCTTAAAGACTGCTGCTGATGCTGAGTGCCAGGCTCCACCTCCATACTGACACAATCTTCCTCCTCCTCCTCCTCCTCCTCTTCCTGTGTGATCGGCGGGCATGCAGGAACACTGTCTGGATAAAGGGGGCCTTGAGAGCTAAGGAAGTCCTCCTCTTCCTGCCTCTGTTCTGCCTCAAGTGCCCTGTCCATTATTCCACGCAGCGTGTGCTCCAACAGGTGGACAAGGGGGACAGTGTCACTGATGCATGCACTGTCACTGCTCACCATCCTCGTGGCCTCCTCAAATGGTGACAGGACAGTGCATGCATCCCTGATCATGGCCCACTTGTGTGGGGGAAAAAAACAAGCTCCCCGACCCTGTCCTGGTGCCATAGTCGCACAGGTACTCATTGATGTCCCTCTGCTGCGTGTGCACTTGCTGCAGCATGGCCAACGTTGAGTTCCACCTGGTGGGCATGTCACAGATTAGGCGGTTCTTGGGCAGGTTAAACTCCTTTTGGAGGTCCATCAGCCGAGCACTGGCATTATATGACCGGCGGAAATGCACACAGACTTTCCTGGCCTACCTAAGGACATCCTGTAAGCCCGGGTACCTGCCCAAGAACCGCTGCACCACCAAGTTAAGGACGTGAGCCAAAGAGGGCACATGGGTCATTTGTCCCTGTCGGAGGGCAGAGAGGAGGTTGGTGCCATTGCAGCAAACCACCATTCCTGCCTTAAGTTGGCGTGGCGTCAACCACCTCTGAACCTGCCCCTGCAGAGCTGACAGAAGCTCTGCCCCAGTGTGGCTCCTGTCCCCCAAGCACACCAGCTCAAGCACCGCATGGCATCTTTTGGCCTGTGTACTTGCGTAGCCCCTTGAACGGCTACGGAGCACCGCTGGTTCCGAGGACAAAGCACAGGAAGAGGCCATGGAGGAAGAAGAAGAGGAGCGGGTGGAGGAGAGAGGTGTGTCACAATCATTAGCATTTTGGAGGTGTGGTGGCGGAACAACCTCCATCACTACTGCACCTTGTCCTGCATCCTTCCCAGCTGCCAGCAGAGTCACCCAATGCACCGTGAAACTTAGGTAACATCCCTGTCCATGCCTGCTGGACCATGAGTCAGCGGTAATATGCACCTTACCGCTGACCGCCCTGTCCAGCGAGGCATGGACATTGCCTTCCACATGCCGGTAGAGAGCCGGAATCACCTTCCATGAGAAAAAGTGGCGTTTGGGTACCTGCCACTGAGGGACCGCACATTCCACAAACTCACGGAAGGGGGCAGAGTCTACCTACTGAAAAGGCAGCAGTTGAAGTGCTAGCAATTTTGCCAAGCTAGCATTCAACCGCTGGGCATGTGGATGGCTGGGAGCAAACTTCTTTAGGCGGTGCAGCAGCTGGGGCAGGGAAATTTGCCTGGTACAATCGAACGTTGGTGTACCAAAAGCAGACTGCCCACAAGTACTTGGCTATGACACACCTAATTCTACACCTTCATTCCTCTCAGTGCAGGTCTCAGAGAGGACTGAAGGTATAGTGGGGTTGGAAATCTCAGCTGATGAGGAGCAAGGAGAGGTCCTCTTTGTTCTTTGGTGTGGGTCTTTTAGATACGCTTGCCAACGAACTGCATGGCAGGTCAACATATGTCTGGTCAAGCACGTGGTACCCAAGCGGGAGATGTTTTGGCCACGCGAGATACGCTTGAGACATATGTTGCAAATAGCAGCGGTGTGATCTGATGCACTCGTCTCAAAAAAGTCGCACACCAAAGAACTTTTTGAATAACGCACAGAGACTGCAGCGCCCTGCACATGTGGAGCTTTGGGGTGTGATGCAGTCAATGTGCTGCCCTTAGGCTGGCCCCTGGAGGGCATCCTGCCTTGTTGGTGATGTGCCGCCTCCTCCTCCTCTCTCCTATCAGGCACCCACGTTGAGTCAGTGACCTCATCATCCCCTCCCTCATCACTGGAGCAAACCTGGCAGTATGCTGCAGCAGGGGGAGCATGACTGCCAGATTGCTGTCCTTCTTGGGCACCCCCTCTGTCCGTGCTCATGTTACTGCCTTCATTGAGCTCAGTATCATCATCAGAGCCTTCCAAACGCTGGGCATCCTCCTGGAGCATGTACCCAACACTGTGGTCAAACAGTTTGAGGGACTCCTCAGGAGGACATGGTGGGGCTAGGGAAGGAGTCACTGATGACATTGAGCCGAGGGAAGAGGCCGCTGCTTTGCCAGACAAAGTACCCTGGGCATGGGTGAGAGAGGATGAGGAGGATGAGGACAGCCTGGTCATCCACTCGACCAAGTCTTCCGCATGTTGCGGCTCAACACGGCCAGCTGCCGAAAAAAAGGCCAAGCGTGTCCCACGGCCACGTGCTGATGAGGATGCACCGTCTCCACGACCAGCACTAGACACAGAGCCTGCTTGCCCTCTTATTGGCTTGTGACTGTCTGCCTCTCCTTCTTGGCCTTCCAGACATACTAATGGCCTGTAGCTGCACTAAGCTGGGATATATATATATATATATATATATATATATGTACTGATACTGCAGCTAGCAAAATCAACTGCCTGCCTGTAGTATGAGAACACCACCAACCTTCTACAGGTAGCTTTAGCTGAACACTGTGAGGTGGACGCACCCCACTAACTTGTAGGTTTAGCTGAACACTGTGAACAGGACGCACCACACTAACTTGTAGGTTTAGCTGAACACTGTGAGCAGGACGCACCCCACTAACTTGTAGGTTTAGCTGAACACTGTGAGCAGGACGCACTGCACTAACTGTAAATAGTCTAGCTGCCTGACTGTGGTACTAATAGGATCAAAAGAACACCAGTAATTTTCTTCAGGTAGCTGTATATACTGTAACAAGACAAGCCTGCCTGTCAGTAAGAAGATAACAGGAAAGGATCTAGCTGAACACTGTGAGCAGGACGCACTGCACTAAACTTGTAGGTTTAGCTGAACACTGTGAGCAGGGCGCACCCCACTAACTTGTAGGTTTAGCTGAACACTGTGAGCAGGACGCACCCCACTAACTTGTAGGTTTAGCTGAACACTGTGAGCAGGACACACTGCACTAAATGTAAATATTCTAGCTGCCTGACTGTGGTACTAATAGGATCAAAAGAACACCAGTAATTTTCTTCAGGTAGCTGTATATACTATAACAAGACAAGCCTGCCTGTCAGTAAGAAGATAACAGGAAAGGATCTAGCTGAACACTGTGAGCAGGACACACTGCACTAAACTTGTAGGTTTAGCTGAACACTGTGAGCAGGACGCACCCCACTAACTTGTAGGTTTAGCTGAACACTGTGAGCAGGACGCACCCCACTAACTTGTAGGTTTAGCTGAACACTGTGAGGTGGACGCACCACACTAACTTGTAGGTTTAGCTGAACACTGTGAGCAGGACGGACCCCACTAATGTGTAGGTTTAGCTGAACACTGTGAGCAGGATGCACTGCACTAACTGTAAATAGTCTAGCTGCCTGACTGTGGTACTAATAGGATCAAAAGAACACCAGTAATTTTCTTCAGGTAGCTGTATATACTGTAACAAGACAAGCCTGCCTGTCAGTAAGAAGATAACAGGAAAGGATCTAGCTGAACACTGTGAGCAGGACACACTGCACTAACTTGTAGGTTTAGCTGAACACTGTGAGGTGGACGCACCCCACTAACTTGTAGGTTTAGCTGAACACTGTGAGCAGGATGCACTGCACTAACTGTAAATAGTCTAGCTGCCTGACTGTGGTACTAATAGGATCAAAAGAACACCAGTAATTTTCTTCAGGTAGCTGTATATACTGTAACAAGACAAGCCTGCCTGTCAGTAAGAAGATAACAGGAAAGGATCTAGCTGAACACTGTGAGCAGGACACACTGCACTAACTTGTAGGTTTAGCTGAACACTGTGAGGTGGACGCACCCCACTAACTTGTAGGTTTAGCTGAACACTGTGAGCAGGATGCACTGCACTAACTGTAAATAGTCTAGCTGCCTGACTGTGGTACTAATAGGATCAAAAAAACACCAGTAATTTTCTTCAGGCAGCTGTATATACTGTAACAAGACAAGCCTGCTTGTCAGTAAGAAGATAACAGGAACGGATCTAGCTGAACACTGTGAGCAGGATGCACTGCACTAACTTGTAGGTTTAGATGAACACTGTGAGCAGGACGCACCCCACTAACTTGTAGGTTTAGCTGAACACTGTGAGCAGGACGCACCGCACTAACTTGTAGGTTTAGCTGAACACTGTGAGCAGGACGCACCACACTAACTTGTAGGTTTAGCTGAACACTGTGAGCAGGATGCACCCCACTAACTTGTCGTTTTAGCTGAACACTGTGAGCAGGATGCACTGCACTAACTGTAAATAGTCTAGCTGCCTGACTGTGGTACTAATAGGATCAAAAGAACACCAGCTTTTTTCTTCAGGTAGCTGTATATACTGTAACAAGACAAGCCTGCCTGTCAGTAAGAAGATAACAGGAACGGATCTAGCTGTACACTGTGAGCAGGATGCACTGCACTAACTGTAAATAGTCTAGCTGCCTGACTGTGGTACTAATAGGATCAAAAGAACGCAAGCAATTTTCTTCAGGTAGCTGTAAATACTGTAACAAGACAAGCCTGCCTGTCAGTAGGAAGATAACAAGAACGGATCTAGCTAAACTGAATACAGTGTATATATATATATAAATATATGCAACACCTGGGATGCATATATATACACAATACACTGTAAGTGCAGCTAACTGACTGACTGTTCTGCCTAATCTATCTAACTCAAATCAAATGTCACTGTCTGTCTCTCTCTCTCTCTCTCAATGAACGCCGGAACACACACTACACAGGGCTGCCGTGCAGGCGGCCTTATATAGTGCGGGGCGTGTACTAAATCCCCTGAGCCATAATTGGCCAAAGCCTCCTTGGCTTTGGCCAATTATGGCTCTCTGTTCAGGCGGCGCTGTGATTGGCCAAGCATGCGGGTCATAGTGCATGCTTGGCCAATCATCAGCCAGCAATGCACTGCGATGCCGCAGTGAATTATGGGCCGTGATGCGCCACACGAATTTGGCGCGAACAGCCCATATCGTTCGCAATTCGGCGAACGACTGAACAGCTGATGTTCGAGTTGAACATGGGTTCGACTCGAACACGAAGCTCATCCCTACTTGAAACACTGTAACTTCACTGCTCCCTGGCTACTGAAGGTATTTCACACTTCCATGCATGTGGAATACCTACTACCCCATGACCCACAGTGTTAATTTACTGGCTGATACATACTTTTAGTACATAACATACAAGCTGGTGAGAGGAACCAGAGTGTGCTGTGGGGCAAACAGTAAAGCCGCGTACACACGAGCAGAAAAAGTCAGACGGAAGCTTTTCATCGTATATGCCAATCGTGCGTGTGCCTCATCTGACTTTTTTTTTTTTTTTTAATTCTGACGGACCTAGATATAGAACATGTTCTAAATATTTCTGATGGAATCAATCCCTATTGGGTAAACCGCTCGTCTGTATGCTGTTCCGATGGACCAAAAACGATGCATGCTCTGAAGCAAGTACGAGACGGAAGCTATTGGCTACTGGCTATTGAACTTCCTTTTTCTAGTCCCGTCGTACTTGCTGTATGTCACCACTTTCTGGATGGTTGGACTTTGGTCGGACTTTGGTTTGACCATGTGTAGGCAAGACCGCTTGAATGGAATTCCGTTGGTGTTCCGTCGGAGAAACCTTTGGAGTTTATTCCGACGGCAAAACCGGTCGTGTGTACGTGGCATTATTCAACCTCTTTGACCTGTTGAAAGCATGCAGCAGCCAGAGCACAGTAAAACAGTGATGATTCAAAAAATTATCCACTGGCAGGGTAAGTATATCCATGCTTCTTTTAGAAGGTATGGCTTTAATTAGAAGTGCCCATGTGCTGACAAGAAAACTTTAATCATGCTTACAGTACAGGCTGTAAGATAATCTGTGTATAAAAAATATCTGCAGCAATTTCTACCAGAATGTTAAAGTCTCCTTCCAGTGTACTGCTACATGCCTGGGTTGTGGGATTTGTTTTTGAACTTCTTTTTGTCATAAAAAAACACTAAATATAATGCAGATGAGAGGTCAGATACACAGGCATTTGCCGATAGCCTATACCAGTGATAGCGAACCTTGGCACCCCCCAGATGTTTTGGAACTACATTTCTCATGATGCTCATGCACTCTACAGTGTAGTTTAGGATCATGGGAAATGTAGTTCCAAAACATTGGGGGTTCCAAGGTTTGCCATCACTGGACTATACTGAATGTGGTAAAGGTAAAGTGTATGTAAACCTCAAACTTTTTTTTTTTTTTGCATAGAATGTGGAAAGATTAGAACCTCTATATAGTCTTTATTTCTGTCTCTTTATTGCTGTTTGGGAGATTCACCCACACTATTGGTGCCATTGACCATTGTCTTTGGTACAGAATGTAAGGGGAAATCCAACTTTTTTGAGTTGTTACAGAAGGTAAAGGGGAAATCTTCAAAGGGGGAAACCTGTTCTAGTACGAAAGGTCTAGGAGGGCATAGCCTCCATCTCTATGGGACAGGAAGAAAAATCAATACTCCCCAATGGTACACAGATCCAAAAGAAACCTAACATGGGTCTTAACAGTAACCATCCCATACTCTCTAACCAAAACCAAAAAAATACCTCCAAAAAATACTGAAATCAGACAAAACAGTATTTTTATTTTGTAATTTTAAAAACTAATACTAATATTAGCCACCGCCATTCAAGGAAATCTTTCTTGGGAGAGAGATGTAGTAGATGATACTGCAAACCACATTCTGCTATTTTGTCTCTTGATTCAGTATTTATAAAATTACTAAACCAGGCATAATATGCAACAAATATGAACTCAGAACCGACCCAAGTCAGTGACAGAAAAAATATTATGGCTAGTAGGTCAATGTGGCAAGCAGGCAAAGAGGCAAATCAGTAACATCAACCTATTCTGTATATTTCTCTTACTACATAATCTTTGTAATATTTGGCCCTTCTGTCCAGGCAGCAAGTAATCATGTCAGGGATTATGTCTTTAGACAGCCACTTGGTAATGCTCACAAAGATTAGGTCATAGTACAGATAGATTTCACATAGTTGTAATAGCAGAATTAAAAGAAACATTTCAGCTAGCAGATTTAAAAAAAATTACATTTAATGATAGAAGTACATAATTGTACTACAATGTATTTTTAAGCTTTGACCTGAGTTCTGTTAAATCCAGGAACATATGGGGGAGAATTACTAAAACTGGAGCATGGAAAATCTGGCTCTGTATAGAAACCAATCAGCCTCTAGGTTTTCCCGTCAAACCTTAATTGAACACGCTGAAGTTCGAAGCTGATTGGCTACCATGAACAGCGTACCAGATTCTGAGTGCTCCATTTTAATAAATCTCCCCCATGGCGTTGCTTTAGTATAGGAGTAGAGCATATTTGCTTTGCAAAGATAAAATTTACTTTGCAAAGTTTAATTTTTACATAGCTTAATGAATGCTGTGAAGCTAAGTTAAAGTTTGCAAAAAGAACTGAATATTATGCAAAAAAATAAAAAATAGATGTTTGCACACACGATTGAATGAATGAAGCTAAGTGAAAATTCACATTGCTTAGTGAACAGGCTATACTCCTTTAGTGTCCAGATGATACATAGAACAGCCATGTTTTGTACATCAGATAACTGTCCATCAATTTCTGTATACAGGCCTTCATGATCCCCTCCATTAGTTAAAAAATGATTTTCTAGGCTAGATTTTCTGATTTTAAGTGAATCTGTTCTGAGAGATTTACAGAGGCTCACATTGCTGAACTCTCCTTTTAAATAGTGTAGTTCCCTGGCTGTCATGGTAATGCTCACTGACCTAGAACAAGTATAAAGATAAGGAATTCTGACATGTTTCTGGTATTAAAGCAGTAGTAAACTATACCAAAAAAAAAAAAAATGGGCTCCCTGAAGTTAAAGTCATAATGTGCTAGTATGCATCTCATACTAGCACATTATGACAGATTTACCTATAATACTGATTCCTCCAGCAGAACATTATCACTGCTGTCAGGAATTCACCCTGTCTTCCTTCCGGTTTTGAACACTTTCAATGGCCAAACCACAATGATGTCACTCCTGCACATGCACGCTGCAGTCATGGTTATGGCAAAGCACTCTTACTGGACAGCACGCTTGAGCATGCCTTGCATTCAGAGCTCAGTATGCTTGTGCAGGTGATTCCACTGGCTGCTACGCATCTGAATATCTAAATACCTAAATGGTGCACATTTGAGAGATATTCACTTTACCTACAGGCAAGCATTATTCTTGACTTACCAGTAGGTACAAGGTAAAATACAGAGTTTACTACCACTTTAAGTATGTTTTTTTTTGGCCTGTGATTGTAAAAGTACTTGTCAGACACAGCCAGGCACCCATCATTTTCTTTAACAGATCAGTATGGGCAGCCCTGGTACTTCTTTCATGACAGAGTAACGTTAAATCCCCTCACAGTTATCAGAATTTCCTTTTTGATTTCTAAAATCAAGTTTCTAAAATCAAGTTTCACAGGGTATCAACAACCACTCTAGAAAAAACTCCAGAGTTTTTTTAAGTTTAGTTGACTTTTTAACCACTTCAATTAAGGGCATTTTCGCGTCCTTCATGCCCAAGCCAATTTACAGTTTTCAGCGCTGTCGCAATTTGAATGACAATTGCTTGGTCATGCAACACTGTACCCAAATTTTATAATTTTTTCCCCACAAATAGAGCTTTCTTTTGGTGGTATTTGATCATCTCTGCGGTTTTTATTTTTTGCACTATAAACAAAAGAAGAGCGACAAGTTTGAAAAAAAGTCACAATATTTTTTACTTTTTGCTATAATAAATATCCCAAATTTTTTTTTAATTTTCTCAGTTTAGGCCGATATGTATTCTTCTACATATTTTTGGTAAAAAAAATTGCAATAAGCGTATATTTATTGGTTTGCGCAAAATTTATAGCGTCTACAAAATAGGGGATAGCTTTATGGCATTTTTATTTTTATTTTTTTTGTACTAGTAACGGTGGCAATCTGCAATTTTTATCGTGACTGTGACATTGTGGCAGACAGATCGGACACTTTTGACACCATTTTGGGACCATTGGCATTTATACATTGATCAGTGCTATACAAATGCATTGATTACTGTATAAATGTCACAGGCAGGGAAGGGGTTAACACTAGGGGGCGATCAAAGGGTTAACTGTGTGTCCTAGGGAGTAATACTACCTAGGGGGTGGGGACTCACAAGCGGAGGAGACCAATCATTGTTCCTCTGTACTGGGAACACATGATCGTTCTCCTCTCACCTGACAGGATGTGGATCTGTTAACACACACAGATCCATGGTCCTGCTCGGTTAATGGGCAATCGCGGGTGTCCGACGGACATTGTGGCCGCCGGGCACATGCATAGGGTCCCGAGTGATGCCACCCAGACGGCCGGGAAGCCCAGGACATCATATGATGCCCGCCCAGGATGGGAGATCCCTCCTGTGGATGTCATATGACCATATGCGGGATGTAAAGTGGTTAAGGCCATTTTTATTTTAATACTAGCAAAAGAGTGGTTATCTAATCACAGAATGTATTTGGTGATGGAATGAAATTTTACTTTTAGAACTTTAAATATTAGTATAAAGTTCATTTTGATACTCTACATAACATCTAGTATTGTTTTTAAAAAAAGACCCATCGGGTTGCGTTTCAATCTTATATAGTACTGATCCATTAAAATAATGATCACATGGGACAAGAAGTAAAGAGAAATCTACCAAATAGAACACAGATGGCAAGAAAAAAAAAACCCTACGGGTGTTATAACCCCCATTACTCTATCCAAAAGGAAAAAAAATGCCTTCAGTTCTACTTTAAAGTCAGTGGCTTAGAACATATGAAGTCAAAAGATCAGCAAGACAGCTTGTAATATGGAAACTCGAGTTCACCGGCCAGCTGCTTGTAAAAGTAAATAGCCCCTTATTAGTCTCTCAAAACAAGCAAATAAAAACAGCTTTTTTCAGTAAAAGTGACGAAAACTGTTCATTGTCCAGATATAAACAAAACCACACAACACAGCTCACCACCAGTATCTATGTCCCACACTGGGGTTTAGGGTTCCCATTTGTTTCAGGTCACACGACAAGCTGCAGGAACCCAACAACACAGAGTTCGGGTCTCCAGAGGGTCCACACTTGTTCACAGCTTTGGACCACTACCCACCACTTATATACACATGTTGCTTCCTTCTTGATGCTTTTCAAGACTCCCTTGCATGTGAAACCCTTCAGGACCAAAATCCATGTAATCAGGGACATTACAAGTCCCAAATGAGGACTCTTCTCTCCTACTGGCAAATAAACTGCACTTTGCAAGTACAGTTGCACTAATTTTACCCAGAGTTTAGTAATTGTGGTGAAGCTTTGTTGAATTCTATCATCCAATCATGTCTGAACAAAAATGCTGTTTTTTTTTATTTTCTTTGCACCTGATTGGGTGTTTTTTACAAAATGAAGCTTTTCCACATTTTCTATGCTCTTGGGAAAATGAGTGCAACCCCCTTGCAAAGTGTATGGCCTATTTTCTTTTATTAAATCAACCCCACAGTCTCATAACTTTTAACTTTTGATGCTGGCACTGATATTAGAGCTTTAAAAGTGTTTAACTATTTGAATGTATTTTACTTTGTCATAGTTCAGGATTTATATTCAATCCAACAGTTTTAAAGAGATTTCTGTAGAAAGAACAACTAAGTACGTATATAGAACACTAGTACCTTCTGTGACATACTATGTATTGACAAGAAGAATATACAAAGTAATCTGCTCTAATCACTCTGCTTGTACACTGTACAGATATAATGTAATGTAAGACACACTAGTAATGTAGCACAAATAATCACTATAATATATATATATATATATATATATATATATATATATATATATATATATATATATATATATATATATATATATATATATATTGTAAATAGTTTTAAGGAAAATAAAGCCAAATAACCCTTACCATTTCAACATCTGAAACTGGACCAAAGCTAGTCACATAGATATCAGTTTTGACTTCAGTTACAGGACCTGATAGACATGTTAAGAAATTATAATAATGATTACTGTAATGTACTACATTTTATCAAATTAAATATAAAATAACTAAACATATCAATTATATATAAGATCCAAAAATACCTTCTGTTAAACTAGGCACTGCAGTATAATATTTTATATAGTTTAACTGAAAGTTTTTTGTTTACAGAATTTACCTCCAAATCCAGGACGGAGTCTGTTATCATAACCATCTAGTAGCCTATCCAAGATGCGAGTTATATTTTCAGAGTATATATTGTCATGAACTGTGTATCCACCAAGACCTGTGCTTGCCCTACAATATTGGAAAGCAATTGCTTTTAACTTCTTAAGTCAGATTAAATTTTAGTCAATTTAAGTATAGAAAAAGGACACAAGATAATGTATGCATATATAATACAATACACTGACATAATACTGTAAGATAATACAGTATTAATAATAAAATAATAACAATAATTATAAAATAATAACATGAATATCTTAATTAGTAATATTAACTTGCTTACCTTAAATTAACGAAGCATAACCAGAAGATCATCCAAGCCATGTCTCTGTGCAGTTAAAATGACCAGTGAAATCTTTTTACCCAATTACCCGTGTTAAGTTTCACATGTCATTTTTTTTTTTTTTTTTTTTTTTTTACTTTTTCTCAATAATCCAGTTAAAATTCAGTGCAGAAGTATTTGATGCAGATGGAAAATATCCCCCCTCTTTTTGCTCTTTGACTTCCGTATAACGGTTAAGACTCAACTGACTTGTTTAGCTCAGGGAATTAGGTGTTTGAAGGGACAGTACACGCTTGGACAGCATTGACAGTAATCGAATAAGGCATTATGGGAGATTAAAAGGAAGACATCCACAGCTAGTTTTGGCAAAGAATTAGCAGGGACCTGTTAGGAAATCTGGACAAGCCACGGTTTCTCGCTGATACAGAACGGCCCTCGCTCGTGCCATGTGTACTAAAAGTCATGTATATATATATATATATATATATATATATATATATTTATTTCAAAGTTATATGATCATTGTAAAATTAAGAAAAAATGCTTTAATTTCTAATTTGAATTTAAATATATTGCAGCCCTTGGAAAACAGCCACTAAATAGTATTCAAGGTCTGAGCGGTCCATGCAATTAGCATGAAAAACATGGATTCATTATTTTTTTTTCCCATTGAAATAATCCCTTAAACCACAGTAAACTAGAGTCATTAACCCTAAGTAAAGAGATATAAGACGATTAAAAAGTGCATCAATTACAAATTCCTGTCAATTATGCCTATGTGTCGTGATAGTTAGAACTTAATAATAGGGAATAGAATCATTAAACACCACAAGTATAGTTCATTAGGTGGGTTATTACACAGAGTCCATTGCAAACCCAGGCAAAGAGTTGTACTCATTTACCTCAATTAATGATGTAAAATGCAGGACCATTTTGCTTGCATTAGAACAAACCAGCTGGAAATTATATTGTGAAGAATGCAGACAATGATAAACAGCTAATTAGTATTTAAACCACATCATTCATTTCATTATGATGCTACAAAGCATATAATGCTATTCCTTGAGAGAATATAAAACTGATCAGCATTGTTACTGTAATATATTATTACATTTCTGCATAGTAAATATTTGCATTAAAACTGGACTTCAAGCTAACTGCTAAATCCTATAAATAAAATATAAAAAGGAAATGTTTTATGTGTCAAAGGGTTGTATTCCTATAAATCTATATAGTCCTGTTATTTACACCTCCATATCAGTCAACCCATCGATGTTGGCAAGCTGATTTTTCTCTCCCTAGTAAACAAAACAGCTTAGTCACATCATCTGCTCAACCTGTGATTGGACAGTGAAAGAGCAACAGATAAACTGATCCTCCCGCCATGTTTTTGGTTAGCACGAGTGCATACAACACACCTTATTAGCTACTCATGCTGGCCCTGATTCATCTGAGTACTGTTGTACAGGGAACCATTGGCAGGCTGATACCAAGTAAAAGCCAGGTATTTGAGCTAGAAAAAAAAACTTACATTGATGTTTAATGAATATAGTGTGCATTTTTTTTGTGTTCTCTGTTTCTGTCTGTAGCTCAAGCTTAAAAGATTTTGAGGTTGATTTACTAAGGGCAATAGGCTTTTCAGTTTGCAAGGTAGATTGCATTTTGCAAGGGGATTTACCCCAGAACTTAAAAAATGTGGTAATGTTTCACTTTGCAAAGAATACTCAACCATGTGCAAGAAAAAAAAAACACATTTTACTTGAACATGATTGGATTATGAAAGTAAGCAGAGCTTCACCTCATTCACTAAGATCTGGGGTGAATTCATCTGCAAAGTACAACTTGGCTTACAAAGTGAACAGCGTATTTGTCTTTTGTAAATCAATCCCTTTGTCTCCAAGACAGTGCTAGCATCACAGACCAGGCTGGGACAAGGGGTGGCAGGGGGGCAGGAGGGGAAGGAGGGGCAGCTGCCCTGGGCATAGTGGTGCAAGGGGGCAAAGAATGAACACAGGGCAATAAACATATTCTATAGCATGCATTAACATGAGGGGAGGAGGCGCTGTTCTGCATCCTTGCCCTGGGCGCTAGAAGAACCTGTCCCGGTACTGATCATTGAGTGGACACTGGAGGGCTCTACATCCTAAAACATATATTAGTGCATCCCAACACATCTGGCTGCTAATGCCATAAGAAGGCTCCCAATTTAGGTGTGCACATACAAGGAAAAATTTTCGTCCTACCTCCCCGTGTGATGTAACATATCACATGATGCAGAAACACAAGAAGGAAGGGACACTTGCCTTTATTTAGTGGGAATGCTTTAGAAGTCCCACTATTATTATTAGTTTTTTTATTTATTATTAGTGGGAATGCTTCAGCGGTCCCTCTATTGTTATGCTTTTTTATTAGTGGGAATGCTTCAGCAGTCCCACTATTGTTATTCATTATTTTATTTATTATTAGTGGGAATGCTTCAGCAGTCCCACTATTGTTATTCTTTTTTATTAGTGGGAATGCTTCAGCAGTCCGACTATTGTTATTCATTTTTATTAGTGGGAAAGCTTAAGCAGTACCACTATTGTTATTCGTTTTTATTTAATTCAGCTATTCAGCATTAGGGATGAGCTTCGAGTTCGAGTGGAACTCATGTTCGACTTGAACATCGGCTGTTTGCAAGTTCGCCAAACAGCGAACAATTTGGGGTGAAATTCGAATGCTGCGAACACCCTTTAAAAGTCTATGGGAGAAATCAAAAGTGCTAATTTTAAAGGCTTATATGCAAGTTATTGTCTTAAAAAGTGTTTGGGGACCTGGTTCCTGCCCCAGGGGACATGGATCAATGCAAAAAAAAGTTTTAAAAATGGCCGTTTTTTAAAGGGGGAGTGATTTTAATAATGCTTAAAGTCAAACAATAAAAGTGTAATATTCCTTTAAATTTCGTAGCTGGGGGGTGTCTATAGTATGCCTGTAAAGGGGCGCATGTTTCCCGTGTTTAGAACAGTCTGACAGCAAAATGATATTTCAAAGAAAAAAAAACTCATTTAAAACTACTCGTGGCCGACAACACACATAAAAGTTCATTGATAAAAACGGCATGGGAATTCCCCACAGGGGAACCCCACGCCAAAATTAAAAAAAAAAATGTTGTGGGGTCCCCCAAAAATCCATACCAGACCCTTGTCCGAGCACGCAACCTTGCAGGCCGCAGGAAAAGAGGGGGGACGAGAGAGCACCCCCCCTCCTGAACCGTACCAGGCCACATGCCCTCAACATTGGGAGGGTGCTTTGGGGTAGCTCCCCAAAACACCTTGTCCCCATGGTGATGAGGACAAGAGCCTCATCCCCACAACCCTGGCCGGTGGTTGTGGGGGTCTGTGGGCGGGGGGCTTACCAGAATCTGGAAGCCCCCTTTAACAAGGGGACCCCCAGATCCCGGCTCCCCCCTGTGTAAAATGGTAAGGGGGTACAAAAGTACCCCTACCATTTCACTAAAAAAACTGTGAAAAATGTTAAAAATGACAAGAGACAGTTTTTGACAATTAATTTATTTAAATGCTTCTTCTTTCTTCTATCCTCCATCTTCTTGCTCTTCTGGTTCTTCCTCTGGTGTTCTCGTCTAGCATCTCCTCCGCGGCATCTTCTATCTTCTTCTCCGGCCGCTCCGCACCCATGCTGGCATGGAGGGAGGCTCCCGCTGTGTGACGCGTCTCCTCTTCTGACGATTCTTAAATAATGGGGGTGGGGCCACCAGGTAACCCCGCCCCCCTTTGATGCACGGGATTTCCCTGTAGCATTCCCCGTGACGTTACAGGGAAGTCCCGTCAAGTCACCATGCATCAGAGGGGGCTGGGTCACCGGGTGGCCCCGCCCCCGTTATTTAAGAACTGTCAGAAGAGGAGACGCGTCACACAATGGGAGCCTCCCTCCATGCCAGCATGCGTTCGGAGCAGCCCGGGGAAGGAGGAAGGAAGGAAGGAAGGAAGGAAGGAAGGAAGGAAGGAAGGAAGGAAGGAAGGAAGGAAGGAAGGAAGGAAGGAAGGAAGGAAGGAAGGAAGGAAGGAAGGAAGGAAGGAAGGAAGGAAGAAGGAAGAAGATAGAAGAAAAGAAGAAGCATTTAAATAAAGGAATTGTCAAAAACTGTCTCTTGTCATTTTTAACATTTTTGACAGTTTTTTAGTGAAATGGTAGGGGTAATTTTGTACCCCCTTACCATTTCACACAGGGGGGGTTGGGATCTGGGGGTCCCCTTGTTAAAGGGGGCTTCCAGATTCCGATAAGCCCCCCGCCCGCAGACCCCCACAACCACCGGCCAGGGTTGTGGGGATGAGGCCCTTGTCCTCATCAACATGGGGACAATGTGTTTTGGGGGGCTACTCCAAAGCACCCTCCCAATGTTGAAGGCATGTGGCCTGGTAAGGTTCAGGAGGGGGGGCGCTCTCTCGTCCCCCCCCTCTTTTCCTGTGGCCTGCCAGGTTGCATGCTCGGATAATGGTCTAGTATGGATTTTTGGGGGGACCCCACGCTGTTTTTCTTTAAATTTTTTTATTTTGTCGCGGGGAACAGGGGGGTGCTCGGCTCATCCCTATTCAGCATTCCCACGCATTTTCCCCAGGAAATGCATTTTCTAGTTAGTGGAACTGCTTTAGCAGTCCCACTATTTTTATTTTATTTTATTTATTTTTATTAATTTATTAATTTTATTATTCAGTACGTTTTTTGGCTCTGCGAAACTTCTGCATACATTCAGCTATTAAAACCATTCAACTTTTAAAATGTTCATCTCTTTCAGCTGATGATGGTACTTTTTCAACTTTTTTTCTACTATTTATACTTTTTAAAATATTAAGCTTTTTAACACTTTTTTTTTACCATTGAAGTCAATAGGAGCATGCTTCAGATCCTTAAAATCTTCTTCCGCTCCCAAAAGTTTCATACTTTCCACTACAGATGCCAAACAAGCTTTAAAATGTTCACAAAGTATTCAGCTATCAGGCTATATCTTTTCAGTTTGATATCTTTTAAAGTTTTTGTGAAAAAGCTTTTGTTGCCATGGTTACCAAAGCTTCTGTTATACACAGTGATGGGCAGTGGGGGAGGTGGCTGGAGCATCTCAGCTCTGATTACAGAGCCTGGGGGAGGGCACAGACACACCATGTACTGATTTATAATAGAGGAATATGACGGGGCAGTTTTGATGGTGGCAATATGATGGGGCAGTTTTGATGGGGCAATTCTGATGGGGCAAATCTGATGGGGCAATTCTGATGATGGCAATATGATGGGGCAATTTTGATGGGGACAATTTTGATGGAGCAGTTTTGATGGAGGCAATATGATGGGGCAGTTTTGATGGGACAGTTTTGATGGTGGCAATATGATGGGGCAATTCTGATGGGGCAGTTTTGATGGTGGCATTATTTTGGGGCAGTTTTGATGGGGCAATTCTGATGGGGCAGTTTTCATGGTGTCAATATGATGGGGCAGTTTTGATGGCAAAATGATGGGGGCAGTTTTGATGGCAAAATTATGGGGGCAGTTTTGATGGGAGCCGTTTTAGCAATTCAGCTATTCAGCATTCCCACGCATTTTCCCCAGGAAATGCATTTTCTAGTTTAGTTTAGTTTTTGGCTCTGCATAACTTCTGCATACTTTCAGCTATTAAAACTAGTCAACTATTAAAATGCTCGCCTCTTTCAGCTGATGATGGGACTTTTTCAAATTTTTTTCTACTATTTATACTTTTTAAAATATTAAGCTTTTTAATGCTTTTTTTTAACATTGAAGTCAATGGGAGTATGCTTCAGATCCTTAAAATCTTCTTCCGCTCCCAAAAGTTTCAGCTCCTACATACTTTTACCTACAGAAGCCAAACAAACTTTAAAATGTTCACAAAATATTCAGCTACCTGGCTATATCTTTTCAGTTTGATATCTTTTAAGTTTTTGTGAAAAAGCTTTTTGTTTAATGGCTAACATTTCCTGAAATGACCACTAATCAGAGTGTACTGTGTTGCTTTTATTGCCATGGTTAACAAAGCTTCTGTTATACACAGGGGGGGAGGTGGCTGGAGCATCTCAGCTCTGATTACAGAGCCCGGGGGAGGGGACAGACACACCATGTACTGATTTATAAAAGAGGAATATGATGGGGCAGTTTTGATGGGGCAGTTTTGATGGGGCCATTCTGATGGTGGCAATATGATGGGGCAGTTTTGATGGTGGCAATATGATGGGGCAGTTTTGATGGGACAATTCTGATGGGGAAGTTTTGATGGTGGCAATATGATGGGGCAGTTTTTATGGGGCAATTCTGATGGGGCATTTTTATGGGGCAATTCTGATCGGGCAGTTTTGATGGGGGCAATATTATGGGGCAGTTTTGATGGGACAATTCTGATGGGGCAGTTTTGAAGGGGACAATTTTGATGGGGCAGTTTTGATGGCAATATGATGGGGGCAGTTTTGATGGTGGCAATATGATGGGTCAGATTTGATTGGGCAATTCTGATGGGGCAGTTTTGATGGTGGCAATATGATGGGGTAATTCTAATGGGGCAGTTTTGATGGTGGCAATATGATGGGGCAGTTTTGATGGTGGCAATATGATGGGGCAGTTTTGATGGGGCAATTCTGATGGGACAGTTTTGATGGGGCAATTCTGATGGGACAGTTTTGATGGGGCAATTCTGATGGGGCAGTTTTGATGGTGGCAATATGACGGGGCAATTCTGATGGGGCAGTTTTGATGGTGGCAATATGATGGGGCAGTTTTGATGGGGCAATTCTGATGGGGCAGTTTTGATGGTGGCAATATGACGGGGCAATTCTGATGGGGCAGTTTTGATGGTGGCAATATGATGGGGCAGTTTTGATGGGGCAATTCTGATGGGGCAGTTTTTATGGTGGCAATATGACGGGGCAATTCTGATGGGGCAGTTTTGATGGTGGCAATATGATGGGGCAGTTTTGATGGGGCAATTCTGATGGGGCAGTTTTGATGGTGGCAATATGATGGGGCAGTTTTGATGGGACAATTCTGATGGGGCAGTTTTGATGGTGGCAATATGATGGGGCAGTTTTGATCGTGAAAATTTTTGTGGGGCAATTCTGATGGGGCAGTTTTGATGGCAATATGATGGGGACAGTTTTGCTGGGGGCCGTTTTAGCAATATAGCATTCCCACGCATTTTCCCCAGGAAATGCATTTTCTAGTTCCATACGTTTTTTGGCTCTGCGTAACTTCTGCATACTTTCTGCTATTAAAACCATTCAACTATTAAAATGTTCGTCTCTTTCAGCTGATGGGACTTTTTCAACTTTTTTTCTACTATTTATACTTTTTAAAACATTAAGCTTTTTAACACTTTTTTAACATTTAAGTTAATGGGAGCATGCTTCAGATCCTTAAAATCTTCTTCCGCTCCCAAAAGTTTCAGCTCCTTCATATTTTCACCTACAGACACCAAACAAACTTTAAAATGTTCACAGAATATTCAGCTATCTGGCTATATCTTTTCAGTTTGATATCTTTTACAGTTTTTGTGAAAAAGCTGTTTGTTTAGTGGTCATTTCAGGAAATTTTAGCTATTAAATAGAGTTTACTGGGTTGCTTTTGTTGCCATGGTTACCAAAGCTTCAGTTATACACAGGGGGGAGGTGGCCCGGGGGAGGGGACAGACACACCATGTACTGATTTATAATAGAGGAATATGATGGGGCAGTTTTGATGGGGCAGTTTTGATGGTGGCAATATGATTTGGCAGTTTTCATGGGGCAGTTTTGATGGTGGCAATATGATGGGGCAGTTTTGATGGGGACCAATTTTGATGGGGCAATTCTGATGGGGGCAGTTTTGATGGGGGCAATATGATTGTGTCAATATGATGGGGCAATTCTGATGATGGCAATCTGATGGGGCAGTTTTGATGGGGCAATTCTGATGGGGCAGTTTTGATGGTGGCAAATTTGATGGGGCAGTTTTGATGGTGGCAATTTTGATGGGGCAATTCTTATGGGGCAGTTTTGATGGCAGTATGATGGGGCAGTTTTTATGGGGGCCGTTTTAGCAATTCAGCATTCCCACACATTTTCCACAAGAAATGCATTTTCAAGTTATTATTTAATTTTATTCCGTGCGTTTTTTGGCTCTGCGTAACTTCTGCATACTTTCAGCTATTAAAACTATTCAACTTTTGGGGGCGGAGCCAGCGGCTGGAGCTGATGGAGCAGTGAGGAGAGAGCTCCGTCACACCGAGTGCTCAGAAGCTACTAACAGCGGCTGATAGTGAGCTAATAACAGCCACACGAACGGCGGAAACAGCTGGGAACCGAGCCGCACTAATGGCTAAACGAAAGGAGAGAGAGCCGCCTCGGAAGCTGACCGACTTCTATACGACGGTCCCAGCTAGCCTGTCACAAGATGGCGCCGGCGCGACATCTCCTCACAGCAGAGTGGCAGAATCTGCAGCCAGTGAGTCATCTGCCACTAACACTGCACTGAACCTTCCACACTCAGCCCCATTAAGCAAAAGAGAAAGCTAAACTCCCCAGATGACTCTGATGCTGTACAGGTCAATGAGGAAAGTGACATGGAACACACTAATGAGTACAGTCAGAAGCTGGATGCTCTCCCCACCTCAGGTCTGCCCCTGACAGATGTCACTATGAAAGAGATGATTCTCACATTAAGGGGGGGCATACAACAAGACATCACTAATGTAATACGCTCCACACATAAGGAAATGACTGCACTAGGTAACAGGCTGGATTATGTAGAAACTAAAATGGATGATTTCTCAGCAGCTCATAATGAGCTAGTGGATGCGCACGTGGATCTGGAGGATGAGCTTAAAGCCCTCAGGTTAAAGGTCGCTGACCTCGAGGACCGTTCACGAAGAAACAACGTGAAATTTAGGGGGATTCCCGAATCTGTGAAACCAGCTGACTTAAGCTCATTCCTTCAACAACTTATGATGAAAACTCTGCCATCCCTATCACCAGCAGATGTCATCATTGATAGAGCCCACAGGCTGCACAAGCCCCCGCACCTCCCAGAGAGAATTCCTAGAGATGTCATTGCTAGGATCCACTTTTTCCATATAAAGGACCAACTCATGAGATTTTCTAGGCAAAACAACACCCTCCCGGACCCAGTCAGCCAGGAACAACCTGATCCCGATTACTAAATCTCTACGGAATCACAAGATATTGTACTGATGGGGCTTCCCAGCCAAACTATTCATTACTCGGGGCAACGAATCTTACACCATCTCATCCTTAGAAAAAGGCCTGGAATTGCTGAGCAAGTGGAGAATTCTCCCTACCGCGAACAACTCAGAGGGAAAAGGCCCGGAGACCTCCAAAGCAGGTTCTAATATGCACCGCAACTACAGAGGGAAATACGATGGATGACCGTCTTTCTCCGCTTACATGAACAGAAATCTACACGCCCATACTTTTGGCAAACCCACCTTGTGGCATCACCCTAAACACCAAGCTTCACTAAAGCTAATACAAGTAGCACCGGATGTATGGCTGTACCGAAAGATACATACATGACTATACCCTACTCGGTATTCTGGGATATTCCCGAATTCACCCAGTTATTGTTGACTGTTCTATTTTTTCAATTCCAGTTCTCTCAGTTCTATTACTTACTCCTTCATCTTACTGGAGCTTTCCACTTACAGGTACGTCAAGCAGACAACCCCTTTCCACTGCCCTAGAGGCTATATCTCTCTTACTGCAAACAACGACTTACACCATTAGATGGCTCCTAAGCACCACCAATGAAATGAATGTCTCTTAGACTAATGTCTCTCAATACTAGAGGACTCAACAGCCCATTTAAACGCAGAATGATGTGGAACACAGCCCTGCAGAATAGCTGCGACATTCTCTGTGTGCAGGAAACACACTTTTCAGAACTAAGCATGCCTAAATGCACCCACATCAGGTTCCCACACATTTTTACAGCAAATAACTCTTGCAAACGCAATGGGGTATTAATTGCCATTAAGGACTCTGTCACTTTTAAACTTCTAGAGCAATACACTGATTGCCTTGGTAGGTATATTATCTTGATTGCTGAAATCAATAACGATACATACACGTTGGTAAATATATATGCTCCCACGAAAAGACCAATGAGACTCATACACAAAACCTTAAAAAAGGCTAAATGTTTGCGAAAAGGCAAATTATTGATATGTGGAGATTTCAATGTACTCATGAATAACGAAATGGACTCCTCCTCTGTGGGGCAGAAACGCACGCCATCCCTGGGCCACTACTGTCTATCAGAAGAGCTATACGACCCATGGCGGTGCCTCCACACCACAGAGAGGGACTATACATACTTCTCACCACTACATAAAAGTTACTCCAGAATTGATTTCTTTCTTACAGATAAGTTCACCTTACAAAATGTGGTCAAAGCGAATATCCACAATATCACCTGGTCTGATCATGCCCCCATTACAATAGACATTATGGATACCCACAAAGCCAACCTCGCTCCCATATGGCGTAACAACACTTATCTTCTTTCTCTACCCCAAATTAGGGAGGAAATGCAAACAAAATTAGAAGAATATTTTACATTAAATGAATACCGGGGGACCCGCCCTAGTACAGTATGGTGCGCACACAAGGCCTTCTCTAGAGGGGTGCTTATACAAATAGCTGCTAGAGAGAAAAGGAAAAAAATACGGCACATAGAACGACTACATAACAACATCTCGGATCTGGAAACCAGACACAAACAATCGTCCAACCACTCCCTACTCCTCCAACTAAACACCTGCAGAGAAGAACTCAAACAAACACTACAACATGATTACGATGTATACTTTAAAAGGCTTAAACTCTCATACTACTCCCAGAGTAACAAAGCGAGCAAACTTTTAGCCTCACAAATTAAAAAACGTCAAACCAGGGCAAATATCTCAGAGATTAAACACCATGGGAACAATAGAATTTATACCAACCCCAAAGATATAGCAAACGCCCTCAAAGACTATTATGACTCTCTATACAATCTTAACCAGGATAAGAACATTTATCAGCCCACAGATACAGATATCACAAATTTTCTCCAGAGAATTAATCTTCCCGCGATAGATGTGAACACACTACATACTTTGAACAGGCCGTTCACTGAAGCTGAAATTGAAGCTGTGATCAAACGCCTCCCAAAAAATAAATCCCCCGGATCAGATGGTTTCTCAGCTGAATATTATCAAGCATTTTCCCCCCTTCTGATACCTAGATTAGTAGAAATTTTTAATAAAGCAGCAGAATCAGGTAGCTTCCCGAAAGAAATGTTACAGGCCATAATTGTAACTATACCAAAAACAGGAAAAGACCCCTCCCATCCCCAAAACTTTAGACCCATTTCTCTATTAAACTCAGATCTCAAAATATATGCCAAAGCAATCGCCAATAGATTACTGGATATCACCCCTACCCTCGTAGGACTGGAACAGGTGGGATTTGTTAAAGGCAGACAAGCCCCAGATAGTACCAGAAGAATGATAAATCTAATAAGACACGCTGAAATAACTCGCACTCCCAGTATATTTGTAGCCTTAGATGCAGAAAAGGCATTTGATAGGGTGCACTGGAACTACCTATCTAAAACACTAACTAAATTTGGTCTACAAGGATTTGTTCACACGGCCATAATGGCCCTATATTCTAACCCCACAGCCAAAGTGTATACCTCAGGCATGCTATCCGACCCCTTCAACCTGACCAACGGTACGCGCCAAGGATGTCCACTTTCCCCAATTGTATTTTCTCTAGCTATTGAACCGCTAACAGAAAATCGGGCCTTTTTGCCGACGATGTCATACTAACACTATCTAAGCCTGAATCTTCCTTACCCACAGTTAAAAAAAACCTACATGAATTTGGAAGCATGACTTACCATAAGATCAACACCACTAAATGCTACGCTCTCCCTTTAAACCTCCCCACAAAAAATATATCCAAACTTAAAGAGATATTCCCTTGCACCTGGGATCTACCTTCTATTACATATCTGGGTATACAACTGACCCATCTTACCTCTAATCTGTACACCGCCAATTATCTACCCCTTCTATCACAAATACAGAAAGAATTCACTCAATTATCAAAGATTCACTTAACATGGGTGGGACGCATTGCAGCTTACCAAATGCAAACACTCCCCAAATTGCTCTACCTCTTTAGAACTCTCCCAATTCCCATCCCCACAAAATTCTTTACTGACTTAGCCTCAAGCCTGAATAAATTTATCTGGCTAAACAAAAAATCCAGGGTAGCCCTAGCCACTCTTTATAAACCTAAGACACTAGGAGGAGGAGGACTACCCAAGGCCCATGCGTATTATCAAGCGTCTTTACTGGACCAGGTGAAATATTGGTTCTCTTGCCAAGAGGATAATCTATGGTCTCACATTGAATGTGCCATCACCCCGGGACACGACCTAACGGCACTGCTCATGGCCTCTACTATTCATCACAAACCATTTACACCACCCTACCCTACCATACAAGCAACACTCACAGCCTGGTCATTATTGATCAGAAAGCAATTCCCTAATGAAACACTCTTACAACTTAACATACCCCTAACGACCTATGAATTCCTTATACAAAATTTTTCCACACACCACTGGAAACAAAAAGGCCTCCACTTCTCTACGGAAGATATAGTGAACCCAACTACCCTAGACAATCTTATGATTCTGCAAATTAATCACTACAAACAAAAACATCCACTCCCAAATACGAAAATACCACTTTCCATTTGGAATTTTCTGCTGAACAAACACAATCCCAGTATTAAAGGCATATCCTTATGCTATAAATTTTGTAACTCCCACTCCTCCCATGTTAAAATGCCAACGATGGAGAAATGGGAAACTGAACTGTAAATGTCTTTCACTTTACCACAATGGCTGCTAGCAATAAAGCACAATAGTACCTCTTCGGCATGTGTTGACCACTGGGACAACTTCCACAAAATGTTTCACAGATGGTACTTGACTCCCCTGCGTTTACATACAATAGACCCCACACTATCGCCACTATGTTGGAGAGAATGCTATCACAAGGGCAACCTCCTACATATCCTGTGGCACTGTAAAGCCCTACACACCTTCTGGAAAGATGTGTTCTCCCTGCTATCGAAAAATACCGATACTATATGTACACCCTCTCCAGCACTAGCTTTATTAAGCATAGGGATAGAATCTTTTTCCCCCCTGCATAGGAAGGTGATAATACACATTCTATTTGCAGCACGCGTCTCAATAGCAAAACGGTGGAAGACAATTTCTCCCCCCAACATCACAGAGGTTATTGCTAGAGTGAAATCACAAAGCCTTATGGAAAAAATGCTAGAACATAAAGAAGGCAGGATAAATTCTTATTTTAAATATTGGGAAAGTTGGTTAAACATCCAAGATAATCTCTAGTGTTGAGCTTGATAATACTTACTACACTCGATTATTGAAACATACAGCGCATCTAAGGTGCTTTAGCAGTCACAGGGCTAAGGGATTTATGGCTAGAGCTATAAACTTGAAGACGTATTATGGTTATGGTTATTGTTCAGATTTAGTACCAGCAATTTGTATTTCAGATAATACATACTAGGAAAGGTTAGAGCTAATATTACTTGGTTCCGAAACAAAAGTATTAATTATACTACATGATCTGCTTCAAATGACCGCCTTCTGGGTCGCTAACACAGTTCCTCAGAGAAAAACTGGCAAACCTGCTCACAGAATGTTCCCGAAAGGGGTGACAGGCTTTTCCCTCCAATGCCGAATACTCAAACGGTTTTATGAGGAACCATGACATTCCATATGTTCTCAACTGTTGATGTAATGAACCAAGAATACTCAATTTTACTTTTCTCTTTTTCTTTTTTTTTGCTCCATGTAAATCTGTATTCCTTTCTCTTCTGTACAACTACTTTGTATTCCACTACACTGTATCTTGTATAACCTGAAAATCTAATAAAAATTCTCAAAGTTAAAAAAAAAAAAGAAGGGAAAAAAAAAACAAAAAAAACATTCAACTTTTAAATTGTTCAGCTCTTTCAACTCTTTTTCTACTATTTATACTTTTTAAAATATTAAGCTTTTTAGCACTTTTTTTAACATTGAAGTAAATGAGAGCATGCTTCAAATGCTTGAAATCTTCTTCCACTCCCAAAAGTTTCAGCTCCTTCATACTTTCACCTACAGACGCCAAACAAACTTTAAAATATTTACAAAATATTCAGCTATCTGGCTATATCTTTTCAGTTTGATATATTTTACAGTTTTTGTGAAAAAGCTGTTTAAGTTTAGTGATCATTTCAGGAAATGTTATCGATTAACCTGAGTGTCTATTGGGATGCTTAGAGTGGATGATGTCATACCTAGAGCACAGAGCCTTAAAAAAAAACAAAAAACAAAAAACAAACAATCTTAGTTCCTTCTCTATAAATTGCTCTCACACCCACAAGATCTACTTGTCATACACAGTTTATACACCAAAATGTAGGTATTTTTGTCTAGTTTCGGGCAATGTGCTTAGTTTTGTGATACGCCTTTTACTTTTGGCTGGTTGAGCTTCCAAATGACAAGAGTTCTATATTTTCTTCCATTGACTGTCCTGTATAAAATTCTTCACATTTCCCAGCGAAAAGCACAGCCAACTTTTTTTAAATTGCTGACATGCCCACATTTTTAAGTTTATCAACATAAATTTTATACGATACGTTCACAAAGGCTGTGTGTCTCTAACAGGGAAGTTGCTGTTTCGATAGCATGTACTGTTGTGGATTTATTAAGGCTTGTTTGAAGGGTTCTCTCACACTGTCTCTTACTCCGGTAGATAGTGAGGAGAGGTTTTTTACAGTGTGTTCAGGGGACAGGCAGCTAGCAGATAGGGAGATGCTATTCAGCATTCCCAAGCATTTTCTCCAGGAAATGCATTTTCTTGTGCTCAATAAAAGGCTTTTTTTGCACACTCCAATCCCTGATATATACTCACATCTGCATATAGAATTTTCAATATTTTCTTCTATAATGAGGATATCCACTCTCATTAAAGTTACAATGATCCCCTTCTGGTCAGTGTGTGGAACTGTTTCTGCTCCAACAAGCACACATTTTAGTCTGCAGTCTGTGTTTGTATAAAAGAACATTAAAAAATCTTTTATACAAAAGCTGCAGCTTTTTGAATAGCTATCTTTAATGTCCATATTGAATTTCAGTTTAAAGACCCCAGAATACCCTGGAAGGTATCATAAACTATTACTGATCATTTTGATGATTGAGGGAGAAGTAGTGGATAATAATATATAAACTTTTATTCTTTTATTGATTAACTTGTTTAATTTGAAGATTTCATACAAAACCATTGATCTTACTACTGCCAATGAACTCTGTTTTTGCTAAGTATCACTGAAACCACAGACAGCAACAAACTCGCCAGCTAAAATGTACCACAATATCTGCATTTAAAACCAACTACCGAACAAATTTCTCCAGAGTCAGGGTAACAATACATTTTTTAACAAAACAACATACCTTAAAGCTTAACTCTAGTAATGCAGCTACTTTGTAAACAGTGCATGAGCTAAGTCCAATGAGGTACATGCCACCTCCTGGACTTGTATCTATTATTTACATCTGAGAGGTTTATTGAGCTCCTGGAAGACAGCTTTTGCTGTTTATAGTTCTATTTATAGTTCTAGGAGCTCTCATACTAGACCTCCTGGTCCTAGCTCCTTAAGCAAGTGAGTCAATACAGCTGCTATGCACACCTCTCCCCCTGCCCAATCACAGAAGCCTTTGTGGTATGTGAACTCATTCACAAAATACAAAGGCTTCTATGAATGGCCAGCAGAGGAGAAGGTCAGGCAAAGCTGCTGTGTGTGCTTCTCCCCACTCTGAGCCCCAGGTGTCTACTCTGGGAGCAATATAAACCTCTCTGATGTAAATGATAAAGATTAGTCCAGGGGGTGCCATGCCCCTCTTTGGACTTAACTCACAGTATGCCTGAACATATTATAAAAGTAGCTACATTCCTGAAATTTTGGGGTTTTTGATTTTTGTTTCTGTATATAATGACAGAAAGAGGCAAAAATGTACAAGTACTATACGTACAAATGTCAAATGATATCAAGAAGAACAGCAAAATTGAAATTCCGTTTTAATGCACTGTTTAATTATTAGAAATGTGGCAAATGAGGTTTCTTGTATTAAAAGAGGTATAGACTCCAGAGACATAATTGTGCCCATGTACAAATCATTAGTAAGATCTCATCTGGAGTCTGCGGTTCAGTTTTGGGAAGCAATTCACCAAAAGTATAATGAATTGGAGAGAGTGCAGAGAAGGGCAACCAAATTGATAAGAGGTATGGAGGAGCTCAGCTATGAGGAAAGATTAGCTGAGCTGAATGTATTTTCTCCTCAAAAGAGGCGATTAAAGGAAAATATGATCTCCAGTATGAATACATAAGTGGCCCATTCAGTTAACTTTGTTTAGAGTTAAAAGGTCATTATAAAAAGGACAAGTAGGCGCTCTTTAAATTTGGAGGAAACCTCCACATATGAAAAGGCTTTTTTTCAATAAGAGCTGTGAAAATATGGAATAGAATTCCTCAAAAACTAGTTATGGACAGCTCAGTAGATTGTTTAAAACAAGAGCTAGATGCATCCCTAAATGCAGAAAATATAACTAGATTGATACTGGGAACAGCTGATTGACTTCTGGGTGATGAGGAATGAATTTATTTTCCTCCCACTGGAGTAAATTGGACCATGCTTTATAGGGTTTTGTGCCTTCTTCTAGATCAACTGTGGATATAGGATTCCGGATATGAAGGTTTTCTATTTATTTATTATAATTCTTTGTTTTCTATTGGTTGAAATATTTCAAGGGCACTAAAAAGGGAATGGAGCACCATATATGATTTTTAGCTAACAGTTTACCATTTAATGAGTATGCCATGCTATTGTATGTTCACAATCCCATCTTTACAACAAATAATCATAACGCAGAATTGTAACTTGCATTAAAATGTATTATAATTTTTAAAATACTAACAAAGCAGTGTAAGTTTTCATCTATTTATTAGATTTTTTTTAGGCAGTTACTATGTCACTTTACTGATCATTTTAACTATAATTACATAGTAAAATTAAAATCATTCAACTTGGTTCAATGAATATCTAAAGTAAACGTAGGTTAGAAAACAAACATTTAGTCACTCCATATATGTAAACAGGGTCATTACTACTGTGCTGCTTAAAGCACAAAAAGTATCTTAATTGGTAAAAGAAAGGACACGAGTAATCATGACTTTCAATTAAATAATATATAGCTTGTTTAGCTTGTTTTGTGTGCTGTATGGAGAAGACAGTTTATGGTTCTTCCCTCTTCCTGATGATACTGTCTAAAAGTATTTTGTGTTTAACTGTTTTCCTCTCACTAATCCTGTCCTCAGGACCCACTAACAGGCCAGATTTTAAGTATTACCTTGGGGAGATACAGACTAGAATACTGCAATCGCTGAGCAGCTAATGATATCACCTGTGATGTATTTCAGTTATCTTGCAAATCTGGCCTGTTAGTGGGTCCTGAGGACAGGGGTTGAGAACCACAGCACTAAGCTCCCCAGCAGAAGATCACTTTTTTGCTTAGGGCAAATACAACTCTTACCACTGAAAGCATACACACAACTCTGTAAATTGCAGAATAAAATTCAAAATGAGTAACTAAAATGTATTTAAGATAGTTTTCCGTTTTGTCTAAATAAAGTGGATGTGTCACATGAGGTAAAAAAAACAGCTTTGTACAACAGAATGAGACACTACGCAAATTGCTTTTACTTTTTACATTTATTTTTCCCTTTGTGGGGTAATCAACTATGGTAAATTGGCTGTTACGGACACTTTTTTACACATTTCTAATATCTTTTCAGGAACTGTTACTAGTGCATATCGAAGTATTTTCACATCATTCTCTCTTTAAGAAGAGCTGAAGTCATTTTATCTCATAAGGCATAAGTTCCCTCCTCCCCGCATTTCACTAAAAACAATCAGTTCAGCATACATCCTATTTATTATGTCTGGTTGATTTTCCTAGACACACACCTCCTTTTTGGTATCACTCTTCTTTCTCACCGTGCCAAAATCTGCCTATAGACAGCCAACTCCAAGAATGATCGGTGGAAAAATATGTGCTTGTCCTTGAATGAGTTGCTGGAACTCTAAGACCAAGAGACGTGGCCAGTGATGACACACAGGTGGTAAAAAAAACAAAAAACAATATATGTTTTACTTTTTGCTATAACAAATATCCCCAAAAAATTTTCTAGAAAAAAAACTTTTTTTCTTCAGTTTAGGCCAATATGTATTCTTCTACATATTTTTGGTAAAAAATAAAAAATAAATTGCAATAAGCGTTTATTGATTGGTTTGCCAAAAGTTATAGCATCTACAAAATAGGGGATAGTTATGCCATTTTTATTAATTTTTTTTTTAACTAGTAATGGTGGCGATCTGATTTTTATCGTAACTGACATTATGGCGGACAGATCGGACACTTTTGGCGCTATTTTGGGACCATTCACATTTATACAGCGATCAAAGTGATTAAAAATGCACTGACTACTGTGTAAATGTGACTGGCACTGAAGGAGTTAACCACTAGGGGGCATTGCAGGGGTTAAGTGTGTCCTAGGGAGTGATTCTAACTGTGGGGGGGCTGGGCTACATGTTACACAACACTGATCACCGCTCCTGATCACAGGGAGCGGTGATCAGTGTCAATGTCACTATGCAGAAGAAGAACGGGGAAATGCTGATGTAAACAAGCATTTCCCTGTTCGACGATCGCGGGTATCCCCACAGACATAGAGTCCATGGGACCCGTGATCACACTCACGGAGCTCACGATGAGCGCGCGCATGCCCACAATGCCGCGTCTTAAAGAGCAACGTACAGGTACATTAGCATGCCTGTACGTGCCCTTCTGCCGATGTATATCAGTGTGAGCCAGTCGGCAAGGGGTTAAAAACACTCACTTACAGTAACCCACAACAAAAATTACAGGTGCCGCTCAAGGCTCCTCCGGTTCCTCGTACATTAAGTTCAATGCTTCCAAGCATGCGTTGGATTGTTTCCGAGCATGCATAGGAATTTTGCGCATCGGGATTGGTTCAGATGTTTGGAATTTCCGATAGAGAACCTGCTCTCAATCTTTTGCCGGCAGGAATTCCACCAGCAAAAGTCCGATGGAGCATACACAAGGTCGTAATTTCCGACCAAAAGCTTACATTGGACTTTTGCTGGCGGTAATTACGATTGTGTGTACGGGGCATTAGTATTGTGCTTACTCCAATCCCCTTAGACAAAACCAACTATTTAACTGTGGCAATGCGGGGAGGAGGGGGGGGGGATTGGGTGTAGGGAGAAGAGGAGTGGCAAATGAGAATGATATAGCCAATGCAGGTGATAACCAATGCAGTGGTATAAATCTCTTGGCCTCTAGTAGTATAAAGGAAGCAAGCTTGTTTAAAGGTTTTCCAATTTAAGGAAAAGGAAGGCCTCGAGGATAATGTGGTGGGTCCAGCGAGGCAGGGAAATCTAATACTCGCTGGAGCAGAGACATTACCTCAGTCCAAAAAGGCACAATAACTTCACACTGCCCAAAAATATGAACATGGGTGCCCCTAGCCTTACCACAGCACCGAGGAGAGAGGGAACGATCTTGACAATGTAAGACTACAGGAGTCCTGTACCAGAACATTAGGATTTTATAGGCTGCCTCTCTCTGCGTGATGCATCTGGATATTTTAGATGTGGACAACCATATTTTGTACCAACAAGGGAAAGTGATAGGATGTTGCAGGATAGAAAAACATTTACACATATTGGGGTGGAAATCTGCAGTAACTGGGAGTAGCATCATGAAGTAGTTTATAGATAGAGGAAATTAAATGTAACTGGTGGGGGCCTTGAGCACATATAAGCTCAAAGTCAGTGGGCTTGGATATTAAAATAGAGGGTGAAAGTGTGGAGAGGTAGTGTGTATTTTGGAGGTAGAAAAAGAACTTGTGTCTAGGAATGTGGTATGTAGTCTGGAGATCTTCGAACGTACGAAATCTGCAAGTAACTGGATGGACAAATTGGCGGAGCTGAAACAAGCCGGCCTCGACCCAGGAGGATATATGGGCATATGATAAGCTGTCAGGGATGATGGGATTGAAAAGTACATTAGATAAAAGAGGGCATGTCAAAGAGAGAGAACCTAGTGGTGCAAGAACGTCAAATCTTCAAAGTAAAAAGCATCGTGGCTAAACATAACCCTAACAATTTAGGATTTTGGAGTAAAGAAGGGGACTAAAGCAAGGATCTGGGAGGCGCAGAGTAGAGGGAGCCCATTTCGGGAAGACCAAGATGAGAAGTAAAATAATATTTAAGAACATCGGGAGCACCTAGACCACCACAGTGCTTAGGAGAGTAGACCACAGAACTGGCCACCCAATGTGCTTTATTGCTCCAGGAAAAAAAAAATAATTGAGAAATCATCATTTAAGCACCTTTAATTGAGACATAGGGAGAGGCACTGGCAGAGTTTCAAAATAGTAAAGCAGTTTATGCATAATAGACATTTTTAAAAAACATTTATCCTACCCAACCATAAGATAGGATATGCACTCCAACATTGCAACATGTCACCGATATCAATAAATAAAGGCACATAATTAGCCAGGTATAAGGATGGGTAGCTAGGTGTGATTTGTATACCCAGATTGTTAAAGAGGAAATGTAGTCTGCTCACATAATTTGTAATAAAAACATCTTTGCCATTCTGAAGCTTCCCTCCAGCCACTTTGAAATTTTTTTTAAATATACTGATTCTGTACTTGCCAAATATGCTGCAGAAATCTCCCTCCACTAATTCTGGTTGCATCCATTTTAACTGTGGGCAGCTGAAGATAATGAATGAATGATTGCAAGTGAGGGCCTCTTTGCTATCGTAGTAATGAAAACGTACCACGGGCCAGTGACCTATGGGCTCTGTACAGACGCCAGTCTATAGCAGCAATATCAGGTGCAAGAAAGTTGAAAAGACCTAGGAGATAGGCACAGAGCTTATTGTCATTCACAGTTTCTGACACCCTACAAATGCGTAGGCTTTGGCATCTCTCCCTGTTTTCCAGGTCCTCCTGGTGTGGTTGTAATTGTGACACTGAGTGTTTAAGGGAGGAATTCTCTTCTTCCAGGGCATGTACATATTGAATTAGATCATCAAATTTAGCTTCCAACATGTCCGTGCATTATCCAATCTGATCTATCTCTCCCTGCAGTTCCTGAGATAATTTCCCAGCCTCCTGTAATATGTTGTGGGTTAGCTGGAGTAGCAGGGCCTGGAGCTTTTCATTCAGCAGCTCTGAGGTTAATGAATTGGAGGAGGGGGCCATTTGCGAGGAAGTCTCAGTAATGTGTTAATACTCTCGGCAAGGTTGTCCTCAGAAATCGAGACCGGTTATGCAGGCCTAGTTAAAAAGCGCTCCATAGTGTTAACAGGCTGTGGCTCAGCTTGGGACCAGGGGTAAGGATTTGATAACCAATTTTAAACCTAGGAGGGTCCATAAGGGGATTGTGGGCTGTAATCACGCACCCTTGTAGCGAAACAAGGTGTCTGCAGCTGTGCAGGGGCCACGGAGATCACAGCGGGACCAGAGCTCACTCAATGTGCGTCCACCACCTTGAAGAGCCACGCATGCGCTCCTCTGTTTTGTAAAACAAAAATGCCAAATTTGGATCTATTGCAATTATGCAAGCGCTTTTGCTTGTTGACTTTTTATAAGAAAGTTTTCTTAGCTCCAACACAGATACATTCATTTTCAGCTCTAGTAGTTCTTGGCCCAGCTTTTTTTTGGCATATAAATGCCTTTATCTAAAACCTAATATAAAACCTAACCTCTTTAACCACTTCCCGTCTGGGCCTTTATCAGAATGACGGCCGGGCAGTGGTTACATTATCCTGACTGGGCATCATGGGGGCCGTGGCGATCGGTGGTGCGGTGCATCAGTCTGACACACCGCTACACTGATCTCAGTAAAGAGCCTCCAACAGAGGCTCTTTACCACATGATCAGCCGTGTCCAATCACAGCTGATCACAATTTAAACAGGAAGAGCAGGTGATGGGCTTTTCCTCACTCGACAGACACGAGTAGAGGAGAGCCGATCGGCGGCTCTCCTGACAGGGGGGTCTGTGCTGATTGTTTGTCAGTGCATCCCCCCCACGGATGCCCACACTGGACCACCAGGGAAGCTGCCAGGACCACCAGGGAGGTACATAACATGTGGATGGCCAGGTACATCCCCCATGGCTATCCACATTTGCAAATTAATGCCATATCTGTGCCAATCAGTGCCCACATATGGGCACTGACTGGCACCATTATGTAACAGAATAATTAAGTTATGCCGAGCAATGCCACCCATCAGTGCCACCTATCAGTGCCCATCTGTACCACCTATCAGAGCCACCCATAAGTACCCATCAGTGCCGCCTACGAGTGCCCAGTGCCGCTTATGAGTGCCCATCAGTGCCGCATACCAGTGCCACCTATCAGTGCCACCTCATCGGTGCCCATCAGTGCTGCCTTATCAGTGCCAGTCAGTGCAGCCATATTAGTGCCCATCATTGAAGATGGAAAAACGTTTAAAAAAAATTTAACGGAAACAAAGAAAAACTTGTTTTTTTCAAAAAAGAAAGCTCTATTTGTGGGAACAAAATGATAAAAAATTTGTTTGAGTACAGTGTAGCATGACCGCGCAATTGTCATTTAAATTGTGACAGCGCAATTAGACACCTTCCTGCCCCGACTTGCTTAAATCTATCCATAACTCCTAATCTCCCCTAAAATGGAATTCAAGCCTAATGCTGCGTAAACATGGCCGGACTTCCCGACAGAAATAATCCGATGGGAGCTTATGGTCGGACATTCCCACTGTGTGTATGCCCCATCTGACTTTTGCTGTCTGCATTTCCGATGGACTCAGATATAGAACATGTTCTAAATCTTTCCGTCGGAAATGGCAATGGAGTTTAGCCCGTTGGCAAGTCCGGCCATGTGTACGCGGCATAACACTAACCATTTTCACTTAAACCTGCAGCTCTGGCTTTTAGTTCAATCAGGACTTGTTTCGTATCTCTAAGATACGCAGGAGTTTTAACAACCAGGTCCTGAAGGAAATTATCAGTGTATTCCCCTATTCTTGCCATTAATGATCCTATACCACTAATGATAGCGCCGTCAGGTGGGTTATTGGGTCTTTATGTATCTTAGGTAAGCAATTTATTATCAGTATTTGTGGAGATTTAGGAACCAGATAACTTTTTTCTTTCTTATTTAGAATACCTTGCTTATGACCTCTCTATTAATGGCTTTTCATTTTTTTTTTAAATTCGCTGTAGGGTCTTTGTTAATGGGAGATAAGTGTTTCTATCATGTAATATTTTGTAAATTTCTTTGAACATACTTGTTTTTATCCATTATTACAATAGCATCTCCCTTGTCAATTGGGCGTATAACAAGATCCTTATGTTCTAGCAGATTCATTCCCAAACACAAAGATCTCTCCTCTTTTACCTCTTTTTTTGCATACTTTCAAACGTTCCAGATCTTTTATAACCAGTTCTTTAAAAAACAATATATGTCCACTGTTATTGGGTGGATTGAAGAGGGATGCTGTCATGTACCTGGTCCTGAAGCCGAAAAGCTGAGAGAGCTCTCCTTGTTTCCTTAAGAAACAAACTTCAGACTTCGGACACTGAGTGGAAGCTTGCTGGATAAATTATTTTAAGTCGGGTTGCGCTAGCAAAAGCTTTTGTGATAAGATGGAACTGGGGAATTCCACTTCAGGGGTCTCTAGGAACATTTGTGAAAATGGGTCTGTGAGATTGAGTTCGTTCAGACCGCCTCTCCCATAATCTGCGGTCAAGCCGGAGTTTGCACATGGGCCAGTTAATCTTTGAGTGCCTTGGATAGCCCAAGCCAGAACTGGTACTTGAGTGCATTCCAGCCAGTATCTGCTGACCATTTGCAGAATTCGACCATATAGTCCTCCACGGGTCGGCGCCGATGTTGGAGTGTGTGCAGGGCTGCCTCAGCCATAGCCATTCGCTGGGGATCATCATAAAGCTGTGACATGGCTTCAAGGAAGGCTGAGACGGAGTCAAGGATCGGGTTCTTTTGCTCCATAAGATGGGCCCAAGATTATGGTTCATCTGTGAGCAAGGAAATAATGAAACCAACTTTAACCATGTCAAGGGAGAAAATCAGCGGTCACAGAGCCATGTATAACTGACATGTGTTTTTGAAAGCACTACATTTTCTTTGGTCCCCAGAGAAACGTCCTGGTATGGGGACCCTTGGTTTGGGTGGAGGCACCACTACTGTGGGTGTGACAGTGGTGTGTTCAGAGGCAGCAGAAACTGGAGAAGAGGCCACATGTGCAGGGTTATGGTCGGCAGGAAAGGACAGAGGGTATGCTCTGCAGACGATCTTTCAGTTGAAAATAATCTTTTTGTAGGTTCTTTATGGCTTGCGTGAGGGTTGTGACTTGTTGGCACAAAGCCTCCAGCGGAGACGCACCTGTGTCAGCTTCAGACATCTTTTGGCTGATTGGTACTGTCACTTACTTGGTCCTGAAGCCGAAATGCTGTGAGGGCTCTCCTTGCGGCTGAGTGCTCAGTGCCCCTGAAGGTGGTAACAGGGGACACGAATCTCAAAGAAGCAGGGGTTGCCATCTGTGCCACAGATAAGAGGTGGTGGTGTGGAAATCTCTCTGCAGGTGAATCCCAGATGAGGTGTGCAGTAGGACCAAGGAGAGCTGTAGATGGTGCAGACTGCACATAACAGGAAGCAGGTTGCAATGGCAATAGACTGGATACAATAGGTAAGTGATGCAGGCTGGAGCAACAAGCGAGTACTGTAGATAGGCACTGCAGGCTTGGTTCAGCAGGTAGGCACCAAGGTGGATCACAGCAGTCTGGGCACAGCAGAAGGCATAGTTGGGGACAGTAGCAGAGGTCAGGAAGCCAGTGATCCACAGATCAGGTATTAGAAGCGTGGTTAGGCAAGCCGGGGTCATACACAGGACAGGAGACAAGAGAAGATCTGTGAGCAATCCGAGGTCAGAGCAGGCAGCAAGACAAGAAGTATCCAAGGGCAAGCCGGGTCGGTAACAGGTGATCAGAAACAGCAGTAAGCACAGGAACAGGAAGCTGAAGACCAGTCAGCAATGTCCATGTGCCACCGTCATCCTTTTTTAGGCCTGAGGGTGCCACAGGGTCTTAGGTGCATTGCGTGTGCTGACACACACACACACACACGTGTTCCCCATGGCGTGCGTGCATTTACAATACGCGTGCGCGTATTAATGTGGGTGCGGCCATATTGGGAATTGGCTACTGTGCCAATAACTAACCTCTGGCTTATTCCCTGACAAATGCATTCCTAAGAGTTGTGTGTCTATACTCTGGCAACTGATTGCTAGAATCAGATAGAACGTGTCACACCCACAGTAGTGGTACCTCCACCCAAGCCAAGGGTCCTCATACCAATTTTGAATTAAATATCTGTTCATATTAAATTGTTTAGTGAATTTCTGAATATCTATGAAGGTTTGAAACCTATTAAGCTTAGCTTTAGGGGCAAACTTAAGTTCATCAGCATTCAATGTTTTTGAGCTGAGGTTGAAGACACCAGTATTAAAACCTAACTTTTCCTTTTCTTTGGGCCTGTTAATTCTCTGACCTCACATCTTCCTTCTCGATCCTCTACACTTCTTTTCCTACCTCTGCTCCACCCTAAGAAAAAACTATCCCCATGGTTATGATGGGGGGCTGTGGCGGAAAATACCCCCTATCTTCATATCTACTGGGGCTTCTTTGGTCTTCCTAGCCAATTTTCCTGACAGAACCCCTTCTTTGTGAAGGGTGATATTCTCTAGATTGGGGGATTACTATTAGGGATGATCTTTCTGTTTGGGTCGAACATGAGTTCGACTCGAACATTGGCTATTCGCCCGTTCGTCGAAAACCGAACATTATGGGCCGTTCCTGCCAAATACGAGTGGCGCCTAATAGCCCATAATACACTGCCGGAGTGCAGTGCATTGCTGTATGATGACTATAAATATCTAACAAAAGATATCGTAAAAAACTTAGTACATATAAATCGGTCCAGTATGTATTAATATAGAGCAGATATGGATGAACAAATATTGTACCATAACATAAAATGAGATAAAAAAAAAAAAAAAAGAGAAAAGGAAGGAGAAGAAAGAATAGATAAAGGAGTAAGTTCACAACTTTGGTCCAGGTACCACAGCATGGTTCTGCGTATTTATTCCATGTAAGAATAAAAATGTGGTTACACGGTTTTGTTAAGTAATCAGATAATCAGTTAAATAATCAATTACCATGGCTGAAGGACTGAATCATTGAAATTTGGGGGTAAATGAGTCTATCCATGGATTCCATATTTTCTTGAATCTTTGGAATTTGGTTGCCTTTCAATAGCCGACATTTTAGCATGAGACATTGCAGAATTCATTCTGTTCTTGGTTTCAGCCAATGACAGTTTTGGTGATTTCCATGCTTTTGCCATTGTTTGTTTAGCAGCGGTTAAAAGTTGAACAAAAAGCTCAAAATTGGGAGAATGTTAGTTGGTCTGGTTTTAGATTAAGTAATGCAATGAAAGGGTCTGATGTTAGCAACGTTTGGAACATTCTGGAGCCTAGTTCAAATATTTTCCCCCAATAAGATCTCGCTATTGGACATGTCCACCATATATGTAGGTGTGTACTTGGATCTGTACAATCCCCGAAACAGAGGGCTGAATGATTGGGGAGTGTATTTAGCCATTCTGGCAGGTACAAGGTACCAGCGGGTTAGAACTTTATAATTTTCTTCCATCGCAGTAACATTGAGTGAGGAAGATTTAGTAGTTAACCATATTTCAGACCATTCTGCATCGTCCAGTTTTTGTCCCAAATCTTCCTCCCACTTTTGGACATAGGTTCATTTATCAGATTTTGATTTAGTCAAAAGTTGTGTGTAAAAAGATGATATCATTCCTTTAGCAAGTGGGTCATTTTTGCACATTGATTCAAAAGTGGAAAGGCGAGGTAAGGGTGATTCAGCATTTGTAAGGGCTGGTGTACTTTTTCTAATAAATTTTTAGGCAGGCAGGTTATTCAGTTAGCTGCAGTGTGTGTATATATGTGTGTATATATATATATATATATATATATGTGTGTGTGTATATATATATATATATATATATATATATATATATATATATATATATATATATACATATACACACACACACACACATACATATACATTCATACATACATATACATACATAACATACATACATACATATACACACTGTATCCAGTTTAGCTATATCTGACTGTAGGCCATTCTTGGTGTACTTTTTCTAATATACTTCAGGTGGTGTACACGATACACAGTACTGTGCACCCATAGTGCAGCTGCTACTATTCTTGTGGTGTACACAATACATACAGTTCACCCATAGTTATTACACTTCTGGTGATGTACACAGTACTGTGTACCCCTAGTGCAGTTGCTACTACTTTTCTGGTGGTGTACACAGAACACACATAGTTGATATTACACGTCTGTTGGTATACACAGTACCGTGCACCCGTAGTGCAGTTGCCAGTGCTACTACTTTTCATGGTGGTGTACACAATACATACAGTGCACCCATAGTTATTACACTTCTGTTGGTGTACACAGTACCGTGCCCCCCTAGTGCAGTAGCTACTACTTTCCTGGTGGTGTACACAGTACCCAATACAGTGTGGTGTTTTTTTTGCTAAACAAAATTTACAGCATGTCCGGAAGGCCACCAAGGAGAGGCATTCACAGGCCACTAAAAGAGGGCAAGCAGGCTCTGCGTCTACAGTCGATAGTGCTGGTCGTGGACACTGTGCATCCTCAGCATGTTGTCGTGAGGCACGTTTGTCCTTTTTTTTTCTGCAGCTGGCCGTGTTATAGAGCCACAACATGCAGAAGAGTTGGTGGAATGGAAAACAAAACCCTCCTCATCCTCCGTCACCTAGGCTCAGAGCAGTTTGCCTGCCAATGCAGCTGCCAAAGTGGCCTATTCCATCGGTTCCATGTCAACAGTTACTCCTTCCCTAGCCCCACCATCATGCACAGAGGAGTCCCCCGAACTATTCAACCACAGTGTTGGGTACATGCTGCAGGAGGATGCACAGTGATTTGAAGGCTCCAATGATGGTACCCAGGTTGAGGAGGAGAGTAACGGGAGAAGGAAGAGGAGGAGGAGAGTAACGGGAGGAGGAAGAGGAGGAGGAGAGTAACGGGAAGAGGAAGAGGAGGAGGAGAGTAACGGGAGGAAGAGGAGGAGGAGAGTAACGGGAGGAAGAGGAAGAGGAGGAGGAGAGTAACGGGAGGAAGAGGAAGAGGAGGAGGAGAGTAACGGGAGGAAGAGGAGGAGGAGAGTAACGGGAGGAAGAGGAGGAGGAGAGTAACGGGAGGAAGAGGAAGAGGAGGAGGAGAGTAATGGGAGGAAGAGGAAAAGGAAGAGGAAGAGGAAGAGGAGGAGGAGAGTAACAGGAGGAAGAGGAAGAGGAGGAGGAGAGTAACGGGCGGAAGAGGAAGAGGAGAGTAACAGGAGGAAGAGGAAGAGGAGAGTAACGGGAGGAAGAGGAAGAGGAAGAGGAGGAGAGTAACAGGAGGAAGAGGAAGAGGAGGAGAGTAACGGGAGGAAGAGGAAGAGGAAGAGGAGAAGAAGATTGTGTCAGCATGGAGATAACACTCAGCATCAGCAGCAGTCTTCAAGGGATCGTTTGCAGTCTCCAGAAACCCATGGAGTTGTACGTGGATGGGAGGAGGTGGTTGAGGATCATGTGATCCTTAGTGACCCAGAGGACTCAGGATTGATTGCCCCTGCAAACTTACGCTACATGGCCTCCCTGATCCTGCAAAGCCTGCAAAAAGGACCCTGGGATTTGTGGTATCAAGGAGAGGGATCATTACTGGCTGGCAACCCTTCTTGATCCATGTTACAAGGGTAAGGTTGCAGAACTTATCCAGCCTTCGCAGAGGGAGCAGAGGATGAAACATCTTCAGGAGGCCTTGCAGAAAGGTTTGTGCAATGCGTTTCCTGGAAGGTTACAATTTCCTGGTGCTGGAGGTGTTGCTGAGGCTTTGTTCAGTCACAGAAAGAGCAGTGGAGAAGGTTGCCAGCTGACCGATGCCTTCAGACAATTCTTCAGTCCTCAGTGCCCAGGTCTGATCGGTTCCAGCAACCATCGCCAGTGTCTGAATTACATGGTGCAGGACTTGGAGACCTTTCCACCTGAACATCCACTGGGTTACTGGGTCTTGAGGATGGACCACTGGCCAGAGCTTGCTCAATATGCAATTGAGCTACTGGCCTGTCCTGCATCCAGTGTTATTTCAGATGCACATTCAGCTGGAGGCTTTGTAACCGATCACAGAGTGCGCCTGTCCACAGACTGTTCATTGGCTCACATTCATAAAAATGAATCAGTCTTGGATCACCAGCTACCAAGCACCTGATGCTGATGTAACTAATTTATTTTTTTATGGATGTGGGATCCCTTGAAGACTGCATATGCTGAGTGACTATCCTATTATGCTGAGTGACTATTCTATTCCTCCTCAATCTTCATGATGATGGCTTCTAGGAATATTTTCGGTGCAGGGCACCACCACCACTGCCTAAGGCCCAATTTTTCTGTCCCTGTTTAACAGGGGCGCGTAATTACACTTTTTAATCTAATATTTCACAGTAGGGCCTTTTCCTGCATTCAACAAAGGTATCCATGAGGCCTTACATAGTTTTGCCACCATCACCACCACCTAAGGCCCAATTTTTATGCCCCTGTTTAACAGGGGCGCGTAATTACAATTCTTGATCTAATTTCACAGCAGGGCCCGTTCCTGCACCCACCAAGAGTAACTGTGAGGGCTTACAGTGTTCTGGTACCACCAACACCTAAGGCCCACTTTTCCCACAGAGTGTATAGGGAAGGCGGTATAGTATATACAGGCGGTCCCCTATTTTCAAACAAATGACTCCTACTTAGAAATGGAGGGAGACGTAATAGGAGGAAGAACCTGCGGATAAGAGGTCTGCCCAAGATGGAAGGGGGGAAAGAAAACCTCCAAGAAATAATAGATCAAATTTTTGGAGATCGACTAGATCCAACTGATAATAGACCTAAGATCAAGTTGGAACGGGTCCACAGGATAAGAAAGCCAGTGGAGATCAGGGGAGATGCCCCACGAGATGTAATTGTCCGATTCCACAATTTCCAAGATAAAGAAAAGATCAAATCAAGCATAAGAACAAATCAACAAGTGAAATATGGAGAGGAAAGCCTACAGATCTTCCCAGACCTATCCGCAGAGACCCTAGCCAGGAGAAGAATTCTCAAGCCACTTCTAGCCCATCTCAGAGCAAATGATGTCCAATACTCATGGGGCTTTCCGGCATGTCTGACTGGACACAAGGAGGGTCGCTCTGCGACACTTAGGTTCCCAGAAGAGACACAAAAATTCTGCCAAGGCTTAGAAGTGCCACTAGTGGAAATACCGGGGTGGTGGAAAAAATCCGAAACCCAAGAAAACAGGGAGGGGATCCCTGCCTGGAAGCCAGTTACCAATATGAGGCGACTGTAAACAAGAGATATAAGATTGGAATATGACCACAAATAAAAGAAAAAAGAAAAAAGGAGAAAAAGGAAAAAAATAAAAAAAGGGGGGGGAGAAAATGGCGGGGGGAGGGCTGGGGGGCGCGGGTCCTGGGGGGGTGGTGGGGGAGAGAGGGGAGGAGGGGGGGAGTCGGGTACTCAGGGGAAAGCGGGCAGATCCAAGGATGGTACCCCTGAGCTCAACCTCTAGGGAGAAAACCGGGGGGCCAGGAGGAGTTAGTAGGGCCACGGTTAAAAGGGTCAGGAGAAGGTCTGTTACCCCAAAAGGGGGGGAAGTGGGGGGGGTGACAAGGGGAGGATGCGGGAGGGACAGGGGTGGGAGGGGGAGGTGGGTGAGGGTAAGACCGGCATGTGTGGCACTGCTCCCCGCTCTCTAGACTTAAAAGAGAGATTCAGTCTATGAGGAAGTACACCAATAGGATGGCTGGGATAAACTTAATCTCATACAATGTGAGGGGTATCAATTCTCCCGTGAAGTGTGCGAACATAGTGGGGGAGTTGAGGCTCCTCAAGGCAGAGGTAGTCTTCCTGCAGGAGATGCATTTCCTCGTGGGTAGGAATCAAAGAATACGCTCGAGAACCTTTCCAAACTGGGAATATGGGGACTCCCCAGTTAAGAGTTCAAAAGGTATAGCGATAGGCTTCGCCAAAAATATTAGGTTTGGGTCAGATGAAAGAATGATTGACCCTGAGGGGCGGTTTCTATTCCTCAGGGGCAATCTCAACGAGGTGGAATGTACGCTGGCAAACATCTACTGCCCAAACACCAATCCCGGGGGGTACCTATTGGGCATCCTTTCAAAACTCGAAAGCTTTAAAAGGGGGAGGACCATCATTGCAGGAGATTTCAACATATGCCTTGACCCAGGGAAAGATAGTACGTCGTGTGTCCGTGGGACCGGAGGGATATGGATGAATAAACTTAAAAGGAAACTGCATCAATGCCAACTGTTAGACAATTGGAGGTTGCAACACCCAAACAATAGAGACTATTCCTACTACTCCCACGTACACTCGACGTACTCTAGATTAGACTTTTTTCTGGTGGAACACAGGTATGTGGACGAGGTAGAAGCCACAAGAATAGGGTCAATTACATTTTCCGACCATGCTCCAGTAAGCCTTCGGTAGAAATTAGTTAAAGGAAGTCTGCCTTCCAGTAGTTGGAGACTAAATGAGGATTTATTGCACGATAGAGATATTGATCAGCGCATCAAGGAAGGAATAGAATTTTACTTTAAAACTAATTCTGTTGAGGAAACCTCTGAAGCTGTAGTATGGGAGGCCCATAAAGCTTATATTAGAGGCATCTTAATAAAAGCAGGCGCAGAAAGGAAGAAAAAGGAGGCCAAGGAAAGATTAGCCTTACAGAAAAGCATTCAGGAGCTGGAACAACGACATAAGCAAACGGGAGAAGAGGAGATAATGGTGGAATTACACAAAAAAGAGAGGCCATGCGGGAGCTCATAGAAATAGATAACCGTAAGGTATATAACCGGGTTAAGAAAGAAAGATATATAGGAGGCAACAGACCCGGGAGGCTCCTGGCAAGGGTCCTAAGTAAAAAGAAAAATAATAATTATATCGATAAAATAAGAACTAAATCAGGCGAGATTGTCTATAAAGATAAAGACATCGCCAGGACCTTCCAGGAGTTCTACGGGGGACTGTATGCTATAAATAAAAAAATAAGTATTGAAAAGAGGGAAGAAAAGCAAGGGAAAATTAAAAAATACTTAGAGGAAAGTGGCCTGGCTAATCTTTCAGAAAGTGAACAAGCCACTTTGGAGGCCCCATACACCGAACTTGAAGTGAAGAAAGCGCTCAAAGGGCTGCAAATGGGAAAAAGCTCAGGTCCGGATGGACTGACGGTGCTTTACTACAAAAAATACCAGGATTACCTAATACCAAAAATGTGCTCCTATATGAATGATACTGGGGAAAAAGGAGAAATGAGAAAGGAAGCTTCACGAAAATTTATGCTAAAGTAATTGCGGATAGACTAAAACCCATAATAGAAAGGATTGTGCACCCAGATCAGATCGGGTTCATGTCAGGCCGACAAGGCAGGGATAATAGTATCAAGACCCTCCTGGCGGTGCAGCAGCTGAAGAAAAGTGGAGTCCCAAGTCTACTCTTGTCAATAGACGCTGAAAAAGCGTTTGATAGAGTAGACTGCGACTTCATGATGGGCACGCTAGAGGAAATGGGCTTCGGGACTAAGATACGTAGAAGAATAGGAGCATTGTACTCGGGACCCACTGCTAGAGTAAGTGGAGTCCTTTCGGAGCCGTTCGATATGTATAACGGGACAAGACAGGGGTACCCGCTCTCCCCCGTCTTGTTCGTTTTAGCACTAGAACCCCTACTAGAAAAGATCAGGCGGTGCCCGGATATTAGCGGGGTAACGATAGGTAAAGATCAATATAAACTAGCCGCATTCGCGGACGATATCCTCTTATACATAACGCGCCCAAGGATATCCCTCCCGAATATAATGTCAATCTTGTTAGAGTACGGCAAGCTTTCTAATTTTAAAATAAACCCAAACAAGTCTGAAACATTAAGCTTCAACTCCAGCAATACCAGAGATCATTCATATCAGAAGCACTTCCCCTTTTTATGGGGGCAAAAAGAATTAAACTACCTAGGGATTAAGATCACAACCTCATATGAGACGCTTTTCCATGCCAACTTCATACCACTTCTTAACGAGATTAAGCAAGAACTCAGGAGAATTCACCTAGGACAACTATCTTGGGGAGGGAGAATAAATATATATAAAATGGTTGTATTGCCAAAAACTACCTACATAATGCAAATGTTGCCAGTGGCACTTCCACAGGCATACTTAAGAAAACTGCACTCAATTTTTTTAAGGTTCATTTGGAGAGGAAAAGCACCACGTTTAAAATTTACACAATTGATAAAAATGAAAGGTAAAGGGGGATGGGGAGCACCAGATGTGTGTAAATACTACGAAGCTATAGCTCTAGCTAGAGTAATTGATTGGGCAAAAAACAAAGAAGATAAACACTGGGTGAAAATGGAGAGGGAAATTAGCAATGCTAGGTTGAATAGAATAATTTGGATACCTCCACATTTATGGGAATTCAGTTCTGAAACGCACGAGATCACCAAACATGCACTAAAGATATGGGATAAGGTTCACAAGAGGGAGCACTGGGGATACAATTCCCCTTTAATGTCACTCAAGGATTCAGCATACTTTGCACCAGGGAGAGGGGAGTGGTTCGGGAGATGGCTATTAGACGATAACATACAGTTAAAAGATGTCATGCAACAGAACAAAATATGCACATATCAGGAGCTAAAGGAAAAAAAAAGTTTGTTGGTAATAAATACATGGCGGTACAACCAATTGAGTCAGTTCATTAGATCCCTCCCACAACCAATTAGATCAAAGGAAAACCTACGCCCACTAGAGAAAATGTGCTTGGATAAAGACAGGAAGGGGGGGTTCTCTCAGACATACAGATCACTGATAGGCTTAGGGAGCATAGAAACCCCCTCTTTTATACAGAAGTGGGAGAAGGAGTTAGGGAGGGAGCTTACTCCCCCAGAGGGGTCATTGATCCTAAACAGAGCAGCAGCTACGTCAGTCAACAGTAAAATCCTGGAGTTAAATTATAGATGCCTAACCAGGATGTATCTGACCCCAGACCGACTGAACAAATTCCAGAACGGACCCCCACAACATTGCTGGAGGGGGTGTAAGGAGTTAGGATCAATGACCCATATCTGGTGGCAATGCCCGACAATTAAAACATTCTGGACAGAGGTGAGGGGTTTTATCAAAGACATAACAGGGATCAGTATACTAGATGACCCCTGGGTTTGCCTATTTCACATGAGTGAAATGCCTAATAAAGCCTATCTGAGAACGCTACTGCCGCACCTTTTGGATGCGGCCAAAAGCTTGATACCCAAATATTGGAGAAGAATAGAAAGAAACGCAATGAAGGATTGGCTAGAGAAAATCAATGAAATACACACCCTAGAATACTTAAGGTACAGTGAGGGTATGAAAATGGGCGTTTTGAGACAAAATGGAAAGGGTGGGTAGAGTTTAAAACGTCCCTGCGAGCGGCCGAAATATGGACAGCTTAGGTAGGAAGATAAAGAGACCCAGAGATCAACAGCTAAATGACCCCGGAGGCTGAAACAAAGATAGATTTGAAGAAGATAGGGAGGGGGGGGGGGGGGGCAGGAGGGGAGGCACGGTCTTGGGAGGGTTAGGGGGGGTTAGGGGGGAAGGGGGGGGGATGGAGAGGAATATATAAAGGTAAAATGTATAAACACAACGTAAACAAAACAAAAGTGGAAAGTGCTGCGCTAATCCAGTGTGATATGTTTGTGTAACAGTGTTTATTTAAGAAAATTAAATCAACAAATGAAAAAATGGGGTGTACAGGTGCTATGTCTGTGTGCACAGTATCCTGTATTTATACACTAAATCTGAGTGAAAAAAACCCAATCCTATATGCTGTTGAACCTGTAGAAGGGATGCAAAAGTGCTCTGTGTGTAGGGAACCAATGCGAATAGTTCTCATACACATCTAGTAACTTGTGCAAATAAACCCTTAAAGTGCTGTCGTGCCTGTGCAAAAAGGGGTATTAGAATAGAAAAGTGAAAAAAGGTATGCAGGTACTGTGTTTGTATGCACAGTATCCTGTGAAGAAAGTATATAGATATATAACACAATTCCTTATGAAATGGAGTGTACGGGTGCTACGTCTGTGTGCATAGTATCCTGTATATACACTAAATCTGAGTGGAAAGAACAGAAGACAAAAAACAAATCCTATATTACGTTGAACCTATGAAAAGGATGCGACAGTGCACTGTGTGTGGGGAACCAATGCAAATGGTTCTCATACACACCTAATAACTTGTGCAAATACACTCTTAAAGTGCTGTCGTGCCTGTGCAAGGAGAAAATTCCGGATGAAAGCGGAAAAAAAAAAAAAAAAGGTATGCGGGTACTGTGTTTGTATGCACAGTATCCTGTGGAAAAAGTATATAAATATATAACACGATTCTTTATGTCAGATTTTTTCTCTATAAGGGTTGTGACAGCACAGTAGGTGCAAAACAAATGAAAAAACCTTAAGGTGCTGTTATATCTCTGCGGCCCATAGAGATAGAATAATCATATACATATAGTAACAGCAATCAGGATAATAAATAATATCCACATAACATGTGCAAACTTCACTCTGTGGGCGATATAAAAGTGCAAACTTATGCAGAAACCATGATTCGTGAAAGACTTTGTGCAGCCTGTATAAGATAGTGTGCAAAAACTTATAAATGTGACAAACAGGTGGGGGGTGTTTCTCTATAACACACAGATAATTAGTAATAATCCAAATAATTATTGCAACATGTAGTCCAGAACCAAGTCTTTTAGGATATAATAAAAATGCCGGTGTAAGCTTCAAATGCAATGTTTTGTGATCCCTTTGACAATCCAATTGTGCAGCTAAAAAATCGTGTGGGGTGCCGAAAGAGAGAGGGTGTATATATCCTTTTCGTGCTCAAACACACACAATTGAAGGATGGCCCTTATGTCTGTGTGCACAGTATCCTGTATTTATACACTGAATCTGAGTGAAAAAAACCAATCCTATATGCTGTTGAACCTGTAGAAGGGATGCAAAAGTGCTCTGTGTGTAGGGAACCAATGCGAATAGTTCTCATACACATCTAGTAACTTGTGCAAATAAACCCTTAAAGTGCCGTCGTGCCTGTGCAAAAAGGGGTATTAGAATAGAAAAGTGAAAAAAGGTATGCGGGTACTGTGTTTGTATGCACAGTATCCTGTGAAGAAAGTATATAGATATATAACACAATTCCTTATGAAATGGAGTGTGCGGGTGCTATAACACACAGATAATTAGTAATAATCCAAATAATTATTGCAACATGTAGTCCAGAACCAAGTCTTTTGGATATAATAAAGATGCCGGTGCAAGCTTCAAATGCAATGTTTTGTGATCCCTTTGGCAATCCAATTGTGCAGCTAAAAAATCGGGTGGGGTGCCGAAAGAGAGAGGGTGTATATATCCTTTTCGTGCTCAAACACACAGGGGATCCCCTGATGAAGTCACGTGATTGGGTGACGTCACGCGTAGGGACGGGATAGGCACTGATACAGCTTTGGATTGACGAGCTCGCCGCTCGTAGGATTTTTATGTGTTATGCATCTACTGCATGTGAGTACATGCTTTTAACTTTAATAAAAACAGCGATTGGTTTGAAATACTACACTATCTGGTACCCTTCTTATTCTCCCTTATGTTGACTCTGCTACTGTTGATGCTGGTACTGAGGGATTGAGACACAGGGACCACCGGCTCCGGTCCAGGGACCCCAAAGAGAGACCATCTCCTCCATATACCTTCTATGCGGTTGTCCTTTTGCCGCAAGGTAAGGGGCCACCCTTCACTTGTGTGTGTTTGAGCACGAAAAGGATATATACACCCTCTCTCTTTCGGCACCCCACCCGATTTTTTAGCTGCACAATTGGATTGCCAAAGGGATCACAAAACATTGCATTTGAAGCTTGCACCGGCATTTTTATTATATCCTAAAAGACTTGGTTCTGGACTACATGTTGCAATAATTATTTGGATTATTACTAATTATCTGTGTGTTATAGAGAAACACCCCCCACCTGTTTGTCACATTTATAAGTTTTTGCACACTATCTTATACAGGCTGCACAAAGTCTTTTACGAATCATGGTTTCTGCATAAGTTTGCACTTTTATATCGCCCACAGAGTGAAGTTTGCACATGTTATGTGGATATTATTTATTATCCTGATTGCTGTTACTATATGTATATGATTATTCTATCTCTATGGGCCGCAGAGATATAACAGCACCTTAAGGTTTTTTCATTTGTTTTGCACCTACTGTGCTGTCACAACCCTTATAGAGAAAAAATCTGACATAAAGAATCGTGTTATATATTTATATACTTTTATACAAACACAGTACCCGCATACCTTTTTTTTTTTTTTTTTTTTTTTCCGCATTCATCCGGAATTTTCTCCTTGCACAGGCACGACAGCACTTTAAGAGTGTATTTGCACAAGTTATTAGGTGTGTATGAGAACCATTTGCATTGGTTCCCCACACACAGTGCACTGTCGCATCCTTTTCATAGGTTCAACGTAATATAGGATTTGTTTTTTGTCTTCTGTTCTTTCCACTCAGATTTAGTGTATATACAGGATACTGTGCACACAGACGTAGCACCCGTACACTCCATTCCATAAGGAATTGTGTTATATATCTATATACTTTCTTTACAGGATACTGTGCATACAAACACAGTACCCGCATACCTTTTTTCACTTTTCTTTTCTAATACCCCTTTTTGCACAGGCACGACAGCACTTTAAGGGTTTATTTGCACAAGTTACTAGATGTGTATGAGAACTATTCGCATTGGTTCCCTACACACAGAGCACTTTTGCATCCCTTCTACAGGTCCAACAGCATATAGGATTGGGTTTTTTTCACTCAGATTTAGTGTATAAATACAGGATACTGTGCACACAGACATAGCACCTGTACACCCTATTTTTTCATTTGTTGATTTAATTTTCTTAAATAAACACTGTTACAGAAACATATCACACTGGATTAGCGCAGCACTTTCCACTTTTGTTTTGCAATATTCATGGGCTTTGTTTGATCCCACTCTGTGCTTGCAGCTGTCCGTACACACCGCTGTTTCCAAGGTAGCGCAGGGATAATCCATATAAACAACGTAAACAAGCTTTGTAAGATAAAAAAAAAAAAAAAAAAAGAAGTTTAATCAGCATTACCACGATGATGAGAAGCAGGAATGGGAAGAAGTTGGAAGTATTGATAACTGAAAAACGATTCCCAGATAAATAATCTTGCTGAGTGGAAAAAAAAAAAAAAAGAAATGGAGGGAGACAACAGGAAGTGAGAGGAAATTTTCTCCTGTAAGAGTTAATATGGGAAAAAGGTGTCTCCACTGATGCTTTATCACCAATCCTTGTTTCCCTAATAACCCAAAATTTTCTGAATCCAATTGTCATTGGGACAAAAAGTGAGGTGAAATCCCCATTTTATCCAAAAAAAGCTGAAAAATAGATTTTTCAGCTGGAGCTACACTTACAAAATGTACCTGTTACAAATTACAAACAGATTCAACTTAGGAACAAACCTACAGTCCCTATCTTGTTTGTAACCCAGGGACTGCCTGTATACTGCTGCTGTTCAGAGTATATAGAGCCTGGGGGCCCCATGCATTTTTTTTTTTTAATTTGGGTGTGGGGTTACCCTTATTATCCATACCAGACCCAAAGGGTCTGGTAATGGGCTGGGGGTGGGAAACATAACATTATAGCCGCAAGCAGTTTTAAATGACTTTTATTCCTTTAGAAATGTCATTTTGTGCAGGGACTGTGCTAAAACACGAAAAATGCGCCACTTTACAGGCATACTATAGTCACCCCGCCCAGGCATGATATTTCACTTTTATGGTTTCACTTTAAGCATTATTAAAAATCACTGCTCCGGAAAAAACAGCCTTTTTTAAAGCTTTTTTTTGCATTGATACATGTCTCCTGGGGCAGGACCCGGGTCCCCAAACACATTTCATGACAATAACTTGCATATTAGCCTTTAAAAATAGCACTTTTGATTCTTCATGTTCGAGTCCCATAGATTTTAACGGTGTTTGCACAAATTTTTTGTCTGTTCACATGTTCTGCCGCAAACTGAACCGGGGAGTGTTCGGCTCATCCCTAATTACTATGATGATATGTCCCTTTAGTAAAGTAATTGTTAGGTTGGGGGTGTCAATCCACATATATATCTCCTATGTTGTCTTCCTCTCATTCATTCAATAGATCAAATCTATTTTCCACTGGGATGTCAAAAGGTCATTCTTTTTTTTTTTGATTACTCTTACCCTTACCCTTCTGCTAGGGAATCCACAAATCACAATTTATTTGGTTACTCTGGTTATTATACCTAGGGGTATTTACTTCCATGGCATTATTCACTTTCTGAGATGCATCGACTTGCTGTTGATCCTGCCATTTAAAAGACCAATTTATGCTTGTAGTGTTTAAATTGTCTCATGTATTTCTTTTTCTTTTAACATTTATGTTCCTCCTCTGTATTGTCTAGCATTTTCTTGCAGGTTTCTGATTCTTTTTTGTAATCCCCTCTGTCCATATATGGGGTACGTTTATATCTGATTTGATTAATTTCAGCATCTAGGGTCAATATTTTATTCTTTTTTCTTATGATTACAAATTTAAGCAGATCTATGCCTGCATCATTAAAAGATTTAAACCATTCTTTATCATCTTAACTGTCACCTTGCTCTAATGGGACATCCCACCTGAGGGACCGTTTAACCATTTTCTCTGCTACATAATGTTCCAGCAGGGAAATGTCCAACCAAGTCCTAATATGAGAGGTCATAACATTTTTTAAACGTATGAATAACCCATGTAATTCACCAATGCTATCATCCTCTGTAAAAACATCATCAGTGTTGACTACACATCTGGTTTGTGCTTAAAAAATATCCATACACAACAAAAAGACATAAAATCTCAAAAGAGATTAAACAATATAAAGCCGGGGTGGTTTTTCCTATAAGAGATGCATATTTCACAGGAAACAAACGTGAAGCTATATTCAAATGATTTTCCAACATGGTATTTTGGGGACTTGACAACAAGGAGAGCAAAGGGCATAGCAATTGGAGTAGCTAGAGGTGTTCGGTTCATATTGGAGGAAAGGATGACGGACCCTGAAGGACGATAGCTCTTCCTTAAGGGTAGACTGTGCGAAATGGAATGCACATTTGCAAATATCTATTGCCCCAATAGGAACCAAACAAATTACCTAAAAGGAGGTCATGGCAAAAATAATGGATTTTAAAACAGGAAAGGTGATAATGACTGGAGACCTGAACTTTTGTATGGAACCTGGATTAGAGATAGTACATCCCGTGTACAGGGGACTAGGAATACCCAATTGAAAATGATAAAGCAGAAATCACATCAGTGTCAAATGATAGATGTATGGAGAGTGCCCCAGTGATGATGAAGATGAAGGTACCAGGAGCTCAAAGACGGCCCTACTCAGATTAAATGAGGAATTAATACAAGATAAGAAAGAGGAAGAAATAAAAAAAAAATAAATAGAATATTTTATTTTAAATGACACGAAGGAGATATCGGATTCCACCTTTTGGGAGGCGCATAAAGCCTACATCAGGGGGATCCTGATTTCTATAGGAGCAAGGAAAAAAAAAAGGAAAGAATAAAAAATGTGGAAAAATGAATAAAGGAAATATACGATTTAGAGCAAGGACACAAAAAATATAGAGGGCGAGATCAGGAGCTGTACCAGGCATTAGACAAGAAGGGTATTTAATAGAATTTCAAAAGAAAGATATCAGTGGGGAAATAAAGTGAGTAAACATCTAGCAAGAATGCTGAAGAAAAAAAAAATCTGTAAACTACATAGAAAAAAATACAAAACAAAAAAGGGGAAATGGTATATGCGACAAAAGAAATAGCGAAAGTGTTCCAGAATAACTACGGGACGTTAGACTCGGTGAACCAAAAGGGGCAACAGGAAATAGGAAAAATAGAAAGGATAAAAAAAAAATAAATAAAAAAATAAAAAAAAAGCTAAATGATCCCAAGTAATAGAGAATAGAGTATCTACCCTAAAGACACCTACAACAGAGGAAGAGATAAACATGACGTTAAAAGAATCATCCTCAGAAAAAAGCCCAGGTCCAGACAGGTTCACAACTTAAGATTTCTTTACATTTTTTTAGAAAATAACACCAAAACTATGCCTATATATGAACGGTTTGGGAACAAGGTATGAGATGAGTAGGGAAGCCTTACTGGCCTCGATAACAATCATTCCGAAGGAGGGGAAAGATAGTACTTCATGTTCAAGTTACAGACAATTGAACACAGATACAAAAACTATTCGCGAAAGTTTTAGCCACGAGGATGAAAGACCTAATGACCAGGTGGGTTTTATCCCAGGAAGAGAAGGGCGAGACAATGGTGTGAGAACGTTGCTTTTACTTCAGAAAATCAGAAAGGGAACTACCCCAGGTCCATTTCTGTCGATAGACGCCGAAAAGGCATTCGACAGAGTGGACTGGGGATTTATGATGAATACGTTGGAAAATATGGGAATAGGCCCAACAATGATTCAATGGATCAAAGTACTATATAAACATCCTACGGCAACCGTAATCATCAATGGAATTGCTTCCCCCCCTTTTGAAATGCACAATGGGACAAGACATAGGTGTCCCCTTTCACCACTTTTTTGTGTTGTCATTGGAACCCCTCTTAGCAACAATCCGTAACAACCCAGACACAGGAGGCATTAAGATAGAGGAGGAGGAGCATAAATTAGCGACATTTGCTGACAAATTAGTTTATATTTCAAACCCTAGGATTACAATGTCTAATTTACTGAAAACATTAAAACAATATGGAAAACTTTAAAATAAATCCCGCCAAATCAGAGATCTTAAATATTAATAAGCAAACAGGAAGAACAGAGCTTACAGCGAGAATTTCCATTCCCATGGAGGAAAACTGAACCAAAATACTTAGGGATAAAGTTAACAGCACCCCTAGGGAAAATATATCAAGCAAATTATATCCCACTACTAGAGGAAATAAAAACGGAAATGAAAAAAATAGCAATAAGGCCTCTTTCATGGATAGGACGTATAAATACCCTAAAGATGGTAATATTACCAAAAAGTATGTAAACATTTCAAATGCTACCTGTTGCTCTATCCCAGGCATATTTCAAAGTGTTAAAAACTTTAATTACTGGGCACATGCGCGGCAGCGGTAATGTCTCCTTAGAGCTCCGCTCCTCGGGATTGCGATCCGGAGGACTACAGGTCCCAGCGCCACTAAAATTTATAAAAAAAGGGTCACTGCTCACCCCAACTCAGCCAGTGACCTAAATAATGGTCCTAAGAGGTCAGAAATCTACATTTAAAAAAAGGTATTTCTAAAGAAAAGCTACACAGACTGACAGCCGAGATGGCGGCATCTTCCTCTCCCTCACAGCGCAGCAGCTCACACAGGACACAGCCTCTGCCTCACAGCAAAATAACACAAACTTCTATGGGTGAGTCAGTTTGTGACCAAAATGTTTCACAAATTACAGCACAGCCTGATATGTTCAAACAATTTGAATATATGCTCCAGAAAGCTCTTAAACAGACTTCTTACCACATTACAGATATGTTAACTAGAGAAATTAGAGAGCTAGGTCAAAGGACTGCAGACCTAGAATTGAGAATGGATGAAATTGACACTTATAACTCTATGACTGAAATTATGTCACTGAAGGAAGAAAACCTCACACTTCAGTCACGTTTGGAAGATCAGGAAAATAGAGATCGTCGATCGAATTTGCGTATCAGGGGGATCCCTGAATCTTATTTAGACTTGCAGACAACAGTCACAGCGCTGTTTCAGGAATTAATACCTGATATTCCCATTGACAGGCTTGAATTTGACAGAGTACATAGAGCCTTAGCTCCACGCAAATCCAATGGCCCTCCTAGAGATATCATTACTAAACTGCACTATTACAGAACCAAGGAACAGCTTTTAACAGCAGCCAGAGGTAAAGATCTCCTCAGCATTCAGGGCCACAGTTACTAGCTTTTCACTGACCTTTCCCCACTTACGGTGGTTAAGAGACGTGCACTCAAGCCTCAATTACAGATACTTCAGCGCAATCAAATTGTTTACCATTGGGGATTTCCTTTCTGTCTTTATTTCACACATCTGGAAACCAAATATGTTTGTCGCTCCTCAGAAGTTTTACAATCGATCCTAAATCGACATAGGTTTAGCCGAAGAAACCTTGACAAAGAACCAGCCCCGCAGAAGTTTCACCTCTCGATCATCACAGCAAAATAAAGCTACAGGACCCAGTTCTGCATCCTCGTCATATCAAAATCTCAACAAGCGTGATCGTTATGAACATTCACCTCCCACCATTGTGGACTCAATTGACTGACTTTTCAGCTCACACAAATTCCTCATACTTTCTTCAGATTCCCAGCTTCTCATGCTGGTTAATTTCCTTTAAGTGTTAAGCTCATGAATAAAATGAGCTCTGACTATATGGTTTAGCTATGATATTAGTGTGTGAGAGGAGGAGGAAGGGAAAGAGGAAAAAATGAGTAAAATGATTTTTCATTTTTTTGTCGATTTTTTTTTTCCTTTTCCCTTTTTCCTCTTTATTCTACCTTTTTTTGTTAAAAAATAAATAAATAAAATAAAAAGGTAAAAAATGGAAAATACAATTATTATATATTTAATAATATATTAGTATTCTAATAGCTCCTGTGGTCCTCCGGTGTTGTTAATCCCATAGGAATTCTTTGCTGCCCTTTTTTACCACCTACAGGGACCCTCTATTTTTTATGGGGGACTCTGCGGGTGGTCCAGGATCCTCTCAGGGAGTATTATATACTCACCTGAGATGTTACCATACCCTATACTGTAGCTTTTGTCTAATGATACTTAGTTTACATATGGGGTTTTTGTACTCTCTTACTTCTTTTTCTAACTTTTTCTATTCCCCCTTGATCCTCCGGCTGGTCGACCTGGCTCTTGGTAAGTACTTTATCTACTATGATATAATGTTTATTCTACTTGGTTTATGGCCCCTATAAATGTTTTGTCATTAAACGTACAAGGGTTTAATATTCCTCATAAACGTAAAAAAGCATTACGCTCATTTGCATTAAAGAAAGCTAACATTATCTGCTTACAGGAAACCCATTTCACTGATAAGATTTATCCCAAGTTTCTTTCATCCTCATATCCACAATTTTATACAGCCTCTGCCATGGTTAAACGGCGTGGAACTCTAATTGGTTTTCACCGGTCCACTCCGTTCAATCTGAAATCACAATTATCTGACCCTGAGGAACGTCATATACTTTTAACAGGTTTTATTTCTGATAATCCTATTACAATTGTTTCATATTATGCACCTAACAAACATCCAACTGCCTTCTTGTCTCATCTTTTACATGTAATTGAAGCTCATAGGAGTGGTACAGTTACCTGTGGAGATTCCAATGCAACTATTTTCCCATTTCTGGATAATTCCCCCTCAAAACCTATTAAAAACTTGACTTTTCAACACCTACTTAACACGCATGGTTTAGTTGACACTTGGCGAGAGATGAATCCTGCCAGTAGATGTTTTACTCATTATTCATACCCACATAAGTCCTTCTCACGATTAGATCATATCTTTACTCCATCCAGTATGTTACCAGAAATCATTTCATCCAAAATTGTTCCTCTTCCGTGGACTGACCACTGCGCAGTAATTACTACTATTGCTTCTACAATTCCCAGATCACATGACACAACTTGGTGTATAAAACGACTCTATACTGACTCATCCCTATTACCGTGTTGAGATTGAAAAAGCATTATCAGATTATATAACGTCTAATGACACAGGTGATATCTCTGCTCCTACATTATGGGAAGCCCATAAAGTGGTTATTAGAGGTAGATTTATACAACAAGCTACTATTCTCAAAAGAGAACGTGAAATTCTGTTTGCAAAACTTGAATCCACCTTTAATGACTGTTACCAGACATTTCAATCCACTCCGAATGCTAACAGCACTAAACTTGAAAGAGCTTGCCTAGATTTAGATCTTTTTCTGACCGATTCAGCTGACAAACTTATATGCAAGCGCCAACATATTCAATACCTTAAGTCAAATAAACCCGATACGCTTATGGCTAGAATCCTGAAGAATTATATAAAGCTAAAAATATCCTGAGAAGCATATACCAGTAATCCAGTAAAGATTCAAGATATTTCATTCTAATTTAGCTAAATTATATTCCTCATCTCCTAATTTTGATAAGTCCAAAGCAGATGTTTTATTTTCTAATATTACACTTCCTAACCTCGACCAGCTGCAGAGAGATCATCTTGAAAACACGATTACTGACAATGAAGTGTTGAATGCTATAAAATCCTTAAAATTACGTAAGAGACCAGGCCCAGATGGCTTTTCAGCAGCCTATTATAGACAGTATGCACACATCTTAACACCAGTCTTAACCAAAGCCTTTAATTCGATTCTTAAAGGGCATTCCTTTAGAACAGAAATGCTTACTTCTATTATAGCAATGATTCCCAAACCACACTCTGATTCTACCTCCTGGACTAATTACCGTCCTATATCTCTTCTTAATCTAGATATAAAACTATTGGCTAAAATCATGGCCACCAGACTGAATTCTATTATAGAACATCTAATTCATAAAGATCAGACAGGCTTCATGCCAAAATGTCAGGCAGGTGATAATATCAGACGTACACTCTTACTTATTCATGCAGCTAAATCTAGATAGATCCCAGCTTGCCTTGTGTCTCTAGATATAAGGAAAGCATTTGACTGTCACATGGCCATACATGGAATATAATCTCCAAAAATGGGGTTTTGGTGATCACTTTCTAACCTGGGTTTCCTCTTTTTACAAAAATCCCAGAGCATATATTAAATATTCTGGTTATAAGTCAACAATGTTTGACATCAAAAGAGGTACCAGACAAGGTTGCCCCCTTTCCCCATTACTTTTTGCCTTATTAATTGAACCTTTAGCACAATTAATTAGAAATACCCCCGATATCAAAAGGTATTGAATTAGGTGGTCACCATCATAAATTATGTCTCTTCGTAGATGATATTCTTGTATTTTTGTCACGTCCTCATATATCTACCCCTAATTTATTACTCACACTCGAAAACTTCGCTCAAATCTCAGGTCTATACATCAACCCTACAAAATCAAATGCGTTAAATATCTCTTTATCACAAACTGAACTTCAACAAGCCCAAACTTCCTTACCTTTCAACTGGGTTCCGAAACAACTCCCATATTTGGGAATACAAATCACAACTTCCCTTAAAGATCTCTTTGCAGTTAACTACTTACCTCTTCTGAAACAAAATACTGCTCTCATGAAACAATGGGCTTCTCTTCCGTTATCCTGGTTGGGAAGGATTAACGCTATTAAGATGTCAATACTACCAAAATTTCTATATTTATTTAGGGTACTTCCAATACCAATACCATCCTATTTTCTAAGACTTACTTAACGTAGAGTTATTTCATTTATTTGGGGTAACACCAAACCTCGCATATCTAAATTTACATTGTATTTGAATAAACTGAATGGGGGTTTGGGGATACCCAATTTTTCTTCTTATTATAATGCTGCGCAAATTGCACTTCTACCCAAATATCACGCTATGGTTGAAACACCCCTTTGGGTAGCTGTTGAATCGGTAGACAGCAATCCTATCTCAGTGGCAAATATATTATGGCTTAACCCTGCTGATAGGGTCCACCTTACTAATTCAATAACAAAACATACCTTGACTATTTGGGATAAATTCAATTGTTTACATAATCTTAAATCTCCACATAATCCTCTGCTTTCATTCCTCCATAATCCAGCCTTTTATCCTGCTTGGAAATTTCCAAGATCATTCTCTGCATGGTCCACGGTAAATCTTACCCGTTTATATAATCTATCATCCTCATCTAATATTCATACCTTTCCTGTATTATGTGAAACTTACGGTTTACCTAAAAAATAAATATTTTGCTATTTACAGATTAAAATTTTTTATGAACCACTACTTAATACAGGTTCTACTCTCAATCAAATGACTCAATTTGAGCGTATCTGTATGAGCGACCCACACATCAGAGGTAGAAGAAACTCTACCCTCATATGCTATTAAATGGGCACAGGATATTACCCAAAAACTGGATGATAAAGATTGGTCTAATATATGGTTAGCCACGCCCCCTAAAACGTCACAGTCCCAGCATGCCCAAGGACTGTGACATCATATGGGGGCGGGGTCTCCGCCTATATAAGTCACAACGCAGCCCTCAGAGACCAGTCCAGCCGGAGAGAGAGTCGTGTCAACATCTGGGGGAAGAGAAGAGAAGCCAAGAAGCCAAGAAGCCAAGAAGTCCGGACCTCCGCTGGCAATAGAGCTCCATGAAGATAGCGGAGGGGCCGGCCGAAGACCTGCGACACCGGGAGAAGAGGCCGGAGAGCGGAGAAGAACCAACCGGACGCCGGGAGAAGATGAAGCGGAGGGACCCCCGAAGCCGGAAGAAGACCCCCGAAGCCGGAGGAAGATCCCCCCCCGGAGCTGTTTAATAAAATATTTTAAAAACCTGTGTGGTGTGTTTTATTACTTACACTTTTTTCCTAGGTAAATGGGTAGGGGTACCATGTACCCTATACTCATTTACATAGGGTGGGGGGCCGGGATCTGGGGGCCCCCTTATTAAAGGGGGCTCCCAGATTCCGATAAGCCCCCGCCCGCAGACCCCGACAACCAACGGCCAGGGTTGTCGGGAAGAGGCCCTTGTCCTCATCAACATGGGGACAAGGTGCTTTGGGGGGGGGCGCAGGGCGCCCCCTCCACCAAAGCACCCACCCCCCATGTTGAGGGCATGCGGCCTGGTACGGTTCAGGAGGGGGGGGGGGGCGCTCGCTCGTCCCCACCCCCTTTCCTGACCGGCCAGGCTGCGTGCTCGGATCGGGGTCTGGTATGGATTTTAGGGGGGGCCCCACGCCGTTTTTTCGGCGTAGGGGTTCCCCTTTATAATCCATACCAGACCTAAGGGCCTGGTATGCCCCGCGCTCGCCGCAATAGGAAGATTTGTTTTTCCTATTGCAGCGAGCGCGAAATGCAATACCCTGCCCTCGTGTCGTATTTGGTCTGTCGGACCAGCCTACACACGAGCGGGCTTTCCGTCGGACCAGCACACACACGAGCGGACTTTCCGCCCGAAACTGAGTCCGACGGAAAGATTTGAAACTTTCTTCAAATCTAGGTCCGGCGGGCTTTTGGGAAGAAGTCCGCCGGAAAAGTCCGCCGCCGCCCACACACGGGCGGATTGTCCGGCACACTCTGGTCCGCCGGACCAAGTATGCCGGAAAGTCCGACCGTGTGTACGCGGCATTGGAAATCACAATTCCTCCAGATCCCACCATGGCTATACTAAACCTAAAACCTACCAGGCTCACTCACACTCAATTTCTTTTATTTATCCAACTAAGTACTGCAGCCAAACAAACCATTGCCAAGGCATGGAAGTCTCAAACTCTAATCGTGAACGAAGCTAAACACAGAATGAATAAAGCACTCATACAAAGCAAAGATGACAGCTATTGAAGACAAAAAAATTGATTTATTTAGTAAGATATGGCAACCATGGGTCAAACACTACTTCCCTGCCGACTTTGACCAATCTTTGTTATTACCACACTAGGTTATATAATATATTCACTAAACATAATTGTATATATGCCGTGAGCCAGGACGTCACCCCAGGTTTCCCTTTCCTTCTCTTTTTCTCCCCCCCCCCTCTTTTTTTTTTTTGTAATATTTTCTAGGGGATATATTGTTTGAATATATGAGATACTTATTCTTTATCATACTTTTTCTATTGCTCATCTTACAACTAGACAACTATATCTAGTCTAATCATTTCATGTTTTCCTTTATTTCTATGCCCTACTCAAAATGTGTATATCATAATAACAGTTGTAAGATGGTTCTATGTATAATAATATACTGTAAAGCATCTGGAAATATGTGATATGTATCCATGCATTATATTCTTTTATTTTTTTTTTTCTTTCTTTCTGAAAACTCAATAAATACATTTAACAAGAAAAACTTTAATTACTAAGTTTATTTGGCAGAATAAGAAACCAAGAAATGTATTCTTGGTATTAAGGAAAGATATAAATCAAGGGGGACTAAATGTACCAGATTTAAAAAAAATACTATAATGCTGTGTTGTTATCAAGAGTGGTGGAATGGGCAAAAGAAAAAAAGTGAAAAAAAAGGTGGATAAAATTAGAGAATACAATGTGTAATGCACGGCTAGGCAAGATTATATGGATTATATGGATCCCACCACATTGTAGAGCACTAGGGGAGAATACACACATGACGACACGAAATGCATTTTGAATTTGGGATCAACAAGCAATGTAAATGGAAATATAATTCACCATTAATTCCGTTAAAAGATAATTATTATTTCACACCAAGGAAAAGGTCAGTAGGTTGGAATTGGATAAAAAAAAATGACAACGCACAACTCAGAGATATAATAAAAGAGGGCAGAATTAGCACATTACAAGAAGTTAAAAACACAAAAAAGAATTGGATGGAGGAGAATGAATCGCGATATCTCCAGCTGAAGAATTTTGTAGCGACTCTGCCGCAACCAATAAGATCAGGGGATGACCTCACCCCATTTGAGCTGTTATGCACAGCGGAAAATACAAGAAACAGCATATCCTGGATCTACAAAATCTTATTAGCAGCAGAGGGGCTGGAAATCCCGCCATATATAAAAAAAAAAAATGGGAGAAAGAATTGGGGACACGTGGGAAGAAGCAAAACATTGTGAAAATTTTGAAATTGGTACAGTTTATCTGTAGACATTAAAACAACCGAAATTAACTATAAATGCCTGATAAGGTAGTACATAACTCCTGACAAAGCATGTAAATATCAACCAGGGAAAACAACGGAGTGTTGGCGAGGTTGCACAGAAGTAGGGACTATGGCCCACATCTGGTGGGAATGCCCAAAAATTAAGAAATATTGGAAGGAGATCTTACAATACATAAGAGAAATTGCCAACATAGTAATACCCAAAGAGCCATCGTTGTGTCTGTTCCACGGGGTGGAAATTTCAATGGGGCATTATAGAGATTCAGTGATACCTCACATGATGAACGCTGCTAAAAGTTTGATACCTAAAAAGTGGCAAGAAAAAGAAAGTCCCAAAATAAGGGATTGGATGAGTAGAGAAGACATACAACATGGAACATTTGAGATACAGTGGGGAAGAAGATATGGAGGGATTTACAAATAGGAAAATTGAGATATGTCGAGGTGACAAACTGCTAGGGGAGAGGGTATCGGGTGTAATGAAACAAAAAGAAAATGAGAGGAAAAAGTTAAAGGAAGACGAGCGGGTAACGAGGTGTGTGTGTGTGTGTGTGTGTGTGTGTGTGTGTGTGTGTGTGTGTGTGTGTGTGTGTGATGTGGGGTTTGAAAAATAATTTAAATATTCTTATTTTTTCAGAACTTTGAAGGAAAATTCTGTATGTCGATATTTTGATACAATTAAAATGAAAAATATCCATATTTGCAAAACATGCAAAAATATACAGTAGGTGCAGCAGCTAAACTAGTAATATATCAAAAAACAAAACCAAAAATTGTACAACAAACAGTCAGGGCTAAACACCTATCCTACAGATGCTTGCAACAAGGTGAGATCATTATATATATATATATATATATATACACACACACACACACACACACACACACACACACACACACACACACACACACACACACACACACACACACATCTCCTTTGTGGAATGAATGTGTATAAAATTGGAGTTAAAAAATTCAATACAAAGTTCAAAAAGTTCATAAACTGATTCTTCAAATGCAAATGGTCTTCAAATCCTCCCAAGATAGTTGAATGTCTCACTCTCCAGAGAAAGCCTGGCTGCTCACTTTAGTGCAGCAATAACGCATGTATCTATAACCTCCAAGATAACTGGAACCTCTTTATGGTCTTTAGGACTCCGGATATGGTAAAAGAAGAAAGAAAGGCTATATAGTGTAATACTGTATGAAAATACCATATGTACCACAACAGTGCATGCAGTGTCATTCACAAAACAGCGTGAGACATGTGAACACCAGTGAGAGCAATGCTTGTCCAGATAGCCAAAGGAGGTGAGGTCTTGGTGCACAAGTTGTAAGTGTCTTCCATACACTATAAAAACTGTAGAAATAGCAAAAGTAGGCAGCCAGCAACTCAAGGCATCCAAAGCTAAAATGTATTTTATTTGCGACAAGGTGATAAAAAGTTTTACGCATTTTGGCTTAGAGCCTTAGTCATAGCATTTTGTGAGACCATAACATCCATAAATGCTACCATCCACCCACAGCATACAGGTGCAAACGATTAAGTTAATTAATACCAGTCAAAGGATGGTAAAAGTAGAAAGAGTATGCACTGGAAAACCAGGAGAAAAAGGGAGGGAAAAGGAAAAAGAAAATTCTGTGATTAAAAACATAAATACAACACATAATACAAAGCAGAAATACATATTTCCCAAACCAAGAGAAACAAAAGTAGGAAACAGCACATCATCCCATAAGGAAACTAATCCCATCATCCCTGGCATCAATATCAATGACTGGAATAAGTACCCTATCATAAATAACAAATAGGCCATTATAGACAATAGATCCAAGATGATGCCAAAAAGTGGTATAGGGGCATACGTATACAAAATTACTATAAATATAAACACACTGCTGGAGGAGGAGCACAGAGACTGAACTGAATCAAGCCAAGTAATGATGACTATTCAACCATGGCTCATTGCTCCTAGTGCCGCCCCACACTATAAAATTATTCTCCCCATAGTGATCATTTGCAGTGTGATATTGGCATGGAGAGGGATAGAACAGGGCTCTGTTCAGTGCTGCTAGTGAATCAGTTTAGTGTGAATCTTGTGATAGTTCAGTGATATGCCCCGTACACACGATCGGACATTGAGCGAACATTCCGACAACAAAATCCATGGATTTTTTCAGACGGATGTAGGCTCAAACTTGTTTTGCATACACACAATCACACAAAGTTGTCGGATTCTCTGATCACCAAGAACGCGGTCACGTACACCACATACGACAAGGCTAAAAAAGGGCAGTTCAGAAAAAATTGCGGCACCATTTGGGCTCCTTTTGCCAATCTCGTGTTAGTAAAAGTTTTGTGAGAGACGATTCACGCTTTCAGACTCGTGGCTTTCAGATCATTTTCTGCTGTTCAGTTTGTGCTTGTGGGTTTGTATCTGGTCTTCAGTGCGTGCAGCGAGTACAATAAACTTGTCATTGTGTTCGTTCCTGATTTTCAGGTCGCTCTTCACAGGCCTTGCTGTTCCTCAGTGCATTCTGTTAATTCGTTCTGAGCAGCCGATCATTTTCTAGCCATGTTGCATATACGTACTCCTCGTAGATTTCGTGCTGTGCGGGGGCTTGGTGTTGGGGTCCTTACCTTGACACAAGTCCAGTCCATGAACAGGGTGGGGAGGAGTTCATGGACCAAGAATTGGTTGCTCCAGCGTGACCAATTCTGTCACATGCCTTTGCTCTGTGAGATCCGTGAGAATAATTCTGATGATTTCAAGAACTTTCTCAGGATGACGGACCCCGTATTTCACCGTTTGTTGGCTTTTCTGACCCCCTATATCAGCAGGCAGGATACCTGCATGAGGCAAGCCAGCACTCCGGAGCAGAGGCTAGTCACCACCCTGCGGTACTTGGCAATGGGGAGAAGCCTGCAGGACCTCAAGTTCGACAGGCATCTCCCCCAAGGCTCAGGGGATCATTATCCCGGAGACCTGTTCTGCCATCATCCAGGTCCTGCTAAAGGAGTATATGAAGGTAAGATTTTTATCCTTTAACATCACATTTTATTGTATTTAATGTTTGATAATATATTGTATTTATTTCCACATTCCCTAATTACCATGATTGTAATATGCTGTGAATGTCCCCTTTGTCCTCATGCATGTTGGATTTTTAAGTAATGTTTATTTTTGTCCTTTGTCCATACACATTGGCCTTCACTTACCTCCCCATCATGCTCTCCTGGCCTATATTCACCTCGTCTGGTCACTTAACAATGTATTTTGTCAGCTCCATAGTAGTGCTTTACCCTAAATACCCCCCAAAATGTCTAAAATTGTGATTTGTGCTTTAAATTCTGGCAGAGTGTCAGAGGTTTTTTTTTTTGGGGGGGGGTCACAAAATCATTTGGAACCCCCTTCCCCCCAACTGCTAACTCAGCTGATACCAATCCTCTTTCTGCTGACTTTGCCAAACCCATACACACTATACCCACCTCTTTTGTGGTCAGATTTATGCATGAATTTCCCAAAGCATGTAGTGCAAGGGCCTGCCTGAATACTTTCAAATGGTACTGTTTGAAGTTTTTGGATCCTATTATCATCTTGATAGGTAATAGCAGAATGTAAAAATGTGTACAGTGTGTATTTATCTCTTTGTATTATGACACTTCTTACCTGTCCAGTGGACTGCCAATAGTGTAAGGAGGGGCTGGCCAAAGTAATACACATTATTTAGGCATGCATCTCTCAATGAAGTGGAGAGGGTTACCTGTCGAAAACATCTCCTCCCCGTAAAATTCACAAAATGGCCCATGGGGGGGGGGGGATCTGGTGGACCTTATACCTTTGTCTTTAAATACTCCTTAAAATAAATGTAATGCTGATGTTGGCCAAAAATGTTTGTGCCTAATCTGCTTTCCATGTTTATGTGAAAAATGATTAATTTTATTTTCTTGTTTGACTCCACAGTTTCCTTCCACGCCACAGGAATGGCAGACTGTGGCCTCCCACTTTGCCCAGCGGTGGGACTTTCCAACCTGCAGAGGGGCAAGTGATGGGAAACACGTCCACATCATCCCACCACCCAACTCGGGGTCATTCTATTATGACTACAAGGGGTTCAATAGTATTGTGATGTTGGCGGTGGTGTTGGCTACTTACGAGTTCCTGTATGTGGACGTGGGGAAAAATGGCCGGATGTCAGATGGTGGAGTCATCGCCCAGACGGAGTTCTACAGGCGTCTCCAGAATGGCAGCTTGGACTTGCCACCTCCAGAAGACAAATGTGGAAGGACTCCCATTAGTCTTCGTTGCGGATGAAGCATTTGCCCTGGGGGCCATCTTATGCGGCCATTCCCTATGAGGACCCTCACCCCGGACCAGAGGGTTTTTAATTACCAGCTGGCCAGAGCCAGAAGAGAGGCGGAGAACACGTTTGGAACAATGGCCAGCTGGATCCGCCTATTTCTTACACCCATACACATGGCGGAGTATAAACTCAATCATATCATCCTGGCGTGCTGTGTTCTCCACAACTTTTTACGGAGAAATTCTGTGAACTATGCTGGCTCAGTTGGGCCTGAATCCGGAATTCAAGTAAATGAACCAACCCTGATGGCGCCTGAAGCTGGCCGTCCTGGCTTGCCCCCTGAGTGCCCGTGAGGTCCAGCTAAGATACCGTGAATACTTTGCGGATAGGGGGGCATCAATACGCCAGACAATGTCTGAGACATTTTTTAAATAAAAAAATTGACAGTTACTTATCGATAACTGTTTTTCTAGGATATCTTCCAGGACGGCATAACCTGAGAGAGAGGACTGGTCCACCTGACAGGAAACACAATCAACATACAAGGTTAAAAGGCCCCTCCCTTCCCCCTGCACCTCAGTTCTCCCAAAGTAATAGGTTATCCGGGTGACAGAGTGAAACTCTTCCCGTAGTACTTATATTAAAACATGGGTGGGAAGTAGGCCTGCCGTCCTGGAAGATATCCTAGAAAAACAGTTATCGGTAAGTAACTGTCAATTTTCTCTAGTCATCTTCCAGGGCGGCATAATCTGAGAGGATGGACAAGGAGTTCAAGGCCTACCTCAGGGCGGGACCACCGCTTGTAGCACCTTCCTTCCAAATGTCAGATCCTGGGGCGACAGCAGTTCCACTCTATAGTGTTTCAAAAAGGTATCCTGCTTCGCCCAAGTGGCTGTGCGACAGACCTGTTCTATCGAGGCCCCAGCTCTCTCTGCCCAAGAGGCCACCAAGGATCTTGTTGAGTGGGCCTTAAGGTTTCCCGGTACTGGGGAACCAGTCTGCTCATAGGCCAATGTTATTGTCTGCCTAATCCACCTAGCCACAGTAGATTTAGACGCCTGCCCTCCTTTTCTAGGGCCGCTAAATAAAACTAAAAGATGATTCGACTTTCTGTAGTCCTTTACTCTATCTAGATATGTCAATAAACATTTCCTGACATCTAATAAATTAAATTTCCTCTCCTTCTCATTTCTAGGATTATCACAGAAGGAGGGTAAAGTGATCTCCTGAGATCTATTAAACTTAGATGCGACCTTGGGAAGATATATAGTGGGTCCTGTCTAAGAACCACTCTATCCTCCAGTATCAACAGAAAACGCTCCTTAACTGACAGGGCCTGTAGGTCGCTCACCCTTCTGGCCGTGGTTATTGCCAACAGAAACGCTAACTTAAGAGTCAAAAACTTAACTGAAATCTCTTGCGCTGGTTCGAATTGCGCTTTCGTCAGCGCCTCCAAAACCACCACTGTGAGAAACAATTCCACACCTTGGAGTAGATCCTTCTGGTGACCAGCTTTCTGCTGCCCAAGAGGGTCTCAATTACCCTATCAGAGCACCCCTTACTCCTAAGGATCTCCTCCTCAAGAACCATGCCGTCAGTTTGAGGAATCCCGGGTCGGGGTGGAGGACTGGCCCCTGTAGGAGAAGATCTCGTCTGATTGGAAGACGGAGCGGAGGAGAAATTGACCACTTTTTCAGAGTGGCAAACCAGGTCCTTTTTGGCCACCATGGGGCTATAAGGATCAGTCCGCAATCTGAACGGGCCAATTTTTGTAAGACCCGTGGTATTAAGACTAGTGGGGGAAAAGCGTATGCTAGATGGAAGTCCCAGTCCTGAGACAGAGCGTCCACTCCCTGGGATCCCCCTTCTCTGTTGAGAGAGAAAAAACGATCCACTTTTTTGTTCCCTCTGTGGGCAAAAAGATCTATATCCGGAGTCCCGAACATCTGACTTATCTGGAGAAAGACCTCCTGATTTAACTCCCATTCCCCTTGAAGGATGGGTTGACGGCTTAAGAAGTCTACCACCACATTGGCAGTTCCTCTTATGTGAACTGCCGCTATGGACTGAAGATTCTCTTCGGCCCAGTTTAAGATGTTCAGGACTAGACTCAGTAGTTTCCTGGATCTGGTGCCCCACTGACAATTCAGGTAAGAGACCGTTGTCACATTGTCTGACAGGACTTGGATCTCTAAGCTCTGAATCCTGTCTCCAAAAGATACTAACGCCTGGCCCACGCCAAGAGTTCTCTGTGGTTGGAGGATGCCCCTGCCTGAGAAGGCGTCCAGGCCCCCTGTGCCTGAATGTCCCCCAGGTGAGCACCCCAACCCCAAGCGCTTGCATCGGTAGTGATTCTTGTGGTGTTCCACTGGTCCCAGGGTAGGCCCACCCTGAGCTTGTCCTGATCCAGCCACCAATCTAGGGAGGTCCTTACTCTTGTTGGAATAGACACCCTTGCATCCAATGACTCTCTCCTTTTGTCCCAGGAGGACAAAAGGAAGAACTGCAGCTCCCTGGAGTGGAGCTGAGCCCAAGGAACCGCTGGAATACACAAGGTCATTAGACCAAGGACCCTCATGATATGCCTGCGAGAGCACTCCCTGGTTTCTTTTAAAGAGGATACTGCTGTAACCACCTTTAATCGTTTTTCCTCTGGAAGAAACAGTTTCTGAACCTCTGTATCCACCAGATATCCCAGGAACACTTTTATTTGGGACAGTGCCAGAGAAGATTTCTCTCTGTTCACTATCCAGCCCAAGGACTCCAGAGTGAAAATCACTCTTCCTACGTCTATCTCCTCCTGCTCTAGGGATTGCCCGTATACCAAAAGGTCATCTAGGTAGGGTATAAGGGACATCCCCTGTAGGTGTAAGTAAGCTACAACCTCCACCAGGACCTTTGTGAAGATCCTTGGGCTTGCAGCTAATCCAAAGGGAAGAGCTCGGAACTGCCAATGCTGAATCCCTTTGCTCGTAAGGACTGCGAATCTCAGCAGGGATTGGTGTTCCCTGGTGATCGGGATATGAAGGTAAGCATCCCTTTGATCTATCGTGGCTAAGAACGCACCTCCTAAAAGATGCCTGCGCACCGTGTATATACTCTCCATCCGGAAGCTCTTTTGTCGCAAAAACCTGTTCAACTTCCTGAGATTTAATATCAGGCGAAATTTCCCTGACGGTTTTTGAACGACAAATACATGGGAGTAAAACCCTTGGTAAAGCTCTTCCGGTGGAATGGGGATGATCACCTCCTGGAACACCAATCCCTGTAAGCTGTCCAACAGCCCTGCGGCTTTTGAAGTTTCCTTGGGGAGACGGGTCAGAAAAAAGTTTTGAGGGGGAGGGGAGAGAAGCTCCAAACGATATCCCTCTGTTACAATCTGCAAGATATAGGGGCTTTCGGAGATTCTCTTCCACTGAGGGACAAAGTGGGATAATCTCCCCCCTACCCTGATGCTGGCGTCACTTAGACTGCTTGGTGGTGTCTTTAGGTCCAGAAAAGAGCAGACTACCTTTTTGTGCGCTCTTTCCCTTTCCCCACTTCCTATTCGCATCCTTTTTTCCTTTGAATTGACTCTGGTTAACGGAGGGACGAAAAAACTTCCTGCCCCTTGCTCCTTTAGCTTTGACGGGGAGCTTTTTTCCCTTTTCTGCTGACCTTGACAGCACCTGATCCAGGCCAGGTCCAAAGAGTTGTGAACCTTCAAAGGGCAAGCCACATAGCCTTGATCTAGACATATGGTCCCCTTCCCATGATTTGACCCAGACTGCCCTTCTTGCGGAGTTAAGGAGGGCCGCAGATTTTGCTGTGTTCCTGACAGACTCCACAGCCACATCTGCCAAATATGCCACAGCCTTACCTATTATTTCTAACGAGTCTGTGATTTCTTTGGAATCATTGCCTTTAGAAACATGGTTAGAAAGTCTGCCTAGCCATGCGTCCACGTTTCTTGCCACGCATGCTGATGCCAAAGCAGGAGCCATGGCAGCCGCATTGGAATCCCATGCTCTGCGCAAAAGCACCTCCACCCTTCTGTCCATTTGGTCTTTTAGGTTCCCTGAATCCTCAAAAGACAAGTCAGATTTTTTAGAAACCTGCGACAGAGCTGCGTCTAACTTAGGGGTTTTAAAGAATTTCTGCTCTTCTTCCTCCCCAAAAGGAAACCTTCTTTTCCAAGTTTTGGGTCTAAGAACCTTTCTTTCTGGGTCTTTCCACTCTCTCAAAATCACCTCCTTTAGGGCCTGATGAACTGGGAACACCCTGGACTGAGGCTTTCCCAAACCCCTGTATATCTTGTCCCGGGGCGACGCCTGAACCGGAGGTTCTGGGATATCCTCAGAGGCATAGATCGCCCTAAGTAACTGCCCCATGTCTTCCACGGGAAAGAGGTGGCTACTAGCTCTAGGACTGTCACTATCCTGGCTGTCAGCGTCTGTGTCTACACCTTCCTCTAATGAGTCCTCCTCTGACTCCTCTGGGTCCTCAAACTCCTCAACTCCCGAAGTGACAGAGGAAGGGGGTCCTTGCAATGTTTTCTGACCCCTGTCTGAAAAACCTTCCTGAGAGGAAGTGCCTTCTATAGAGGACAGGATTTCTCTATCCTCCGCCTTAGGTGCTATAGCAGTCCTAATAGACTGGAGGGTAAAAAAGCATCTCTGACTATACCGCAAGGAAGTCCCTCATAACCTGTGAGGTTTCCTTACTAGACAGTTTTTGTATGCACCTATAGAAAAAAGGTTTCCCATGGTCCTGTGGGAGCTTATCATTACAATTCCCACATCTTTTTGACCTGGGAGGAGGGGGATTTTTGCCCTTCCTCTTGTGAGCCCCTTGAGCAGAGCCGCCAGGATCTAGGGAGACAAAAAAGACAAAGTCCAAACTTTAACCAGTTTCCTAAGACTTTCTGTCTGTGTCTCTCTCACTCCCCCCCTACGGTGTAGGAAAGACCCCACTTACTTCCCCACAAAAACGGAAGAGGACTCACCACCACTGGCCTCTTCCTGGGCTAAGGTTGCAGCTGTTACCTCCTCTCTATCCATATCTGCTGCTTTGTGAGGTTTTCCGACCTCAAGAGAGGAGTATTGTGAGGCCTCCTGCTTTTCCCTGGAGCGCTGAGTGTCTTCTCCTATACACCGATGATCGGCGCCATTTTGTTGGAGAGCCTCTGTCTGAGGGAGGATTTTGGACTCTAGTGTCCGAATCCACCATTTTGGCATAGACCGGAAGTCACTACACCCGGAACCGGAAACGCCGCCATCTTACTCCACCCTGGGATGCCTGCTCCATACACAGGAGCTTCAGCATTCCCTATGAAGTCCAGGACCTCCACCAGCCCTGCAAGGCACCAAGGTACCGACCTGGCTGGTGTCCTCTACCCCCTCTGAGGCCTAGACACCAGCCTGAGCTCCAGTTCCTTCATCACCTCCATACCTGACTGGGTGGAAGGAAAAAGCATGAGGTATGTGCTCACAGGAGTTCCGGGATACCCCTCTGTACCCTGGAGGCTCCTTGCCGTGGAAGACTCTCTCCCCCGGCCATTGGGGGGACCCCCTGAGAAGGACAGGGCCATGGCTGGACCCGCCACCCTCCCCGGCTTTGGCATCCAGCCCTCGGGGGGGGGGACCATCCTCTCCTAGCTTCAGGTCTGAGAAAAAACAACAAACGTTTCGCTGCCGGGAAACACAATCAAGAACTGAGGTGCAGGGGGAAGGGAGGGGCCTTTTAACCTTGTATGTTGATTGTGTTACCTGTCAGGTGGACCAGTCATCTCTCAGGTTATGCCATCCGGGAAGATGACTAGAGAAAAAAAATTTGAACAACTAAATTATTTGCTGACATTTACTGCTTGCCTTTCTTTTAGCTGACCCTGACATACATTTGGGGAGTCCTGAAAATGGCGTGATTGTGTAACATTAGAAAGCACTGTTGGGTGTTATTTACTAAAGGCAAAGACACTTTGCACTACAAGTGCACTTGAGACTGCACTGAAACCGCACTTGTAGTGCAAAGTGGAATTGCCCTTAGGAAATAACCCCCATTGTCACAGAAACCAACAATTTTACCAACCAACAATTTGGGGAGCATTGAAAGAAGAATCCACACATTCTTGATTATCAATCTTTTTTTTTAATACAAGCACAATCACATGTGCATTTATCAAAGGCTTTTAAAAACCAACATGTTTGTTGTATAACAATTTTTGGGGTCACATTAATAAAAGTAGAAATGTCCTTTTAAAAAAGGTAAAACAGGCATGTTTAAAACCAACAAGAAATACAAAAATCTGGAACTTACAAAGTTCAACTTTGTTAGAAATTGAAGGAAATATCAGATATGAGTATTTATAAACCATGTTTGACTCTGCGTTCAGATGGGGTGAAGTCACCCCTGGAAAAGCCAAATTTTGAAGATGCACACAAATTGCTGAATGTTAACATGTGCTAGCTGCCATCACGGGGGATCAAGGGACGTGTTTTGTGGGTGCAACCCCTTCCTCTCAGCTACTTTATTTTTGAGAAAGGGGTTGCACTCACAAAATGCCTACATTGATCTCCCGTGATGGCAGATAGCACATGTTGACACACTGTGCATCTTCAAAATTTGTTTTTTCGAGACTATTTTAAAAAAGGTGCAACAATTTTTTGTGGAAAAAATGCAAACTACATTAGGGATTTTAAGGGGTTTTAAACTCTCCCTAAAACATCAATGATGTTCTTCATTTTGTTTCTAGCATCATTGATGTTTTTCTGGATGTTTTCCAAGTCCCTATTACACCCCATGATCTCCCCAATCAGGATCTGGGCACTCTCGCTGGTGAAATGTCCTTCGTCCACAACATCACCATCACCTAAAAATATAGAAAAAAACAAACAAAAAAAAACCATCACATGTATTATAAATCTGCCGGCATCCATCTCTTACCTGAGCCTGTGGTCGCAGACACTCACCTGTTGTGGTGACAATTTCCACCACGTCTTTCTTCCTCCTGTTGGCTTTGGTGGATTTCCAATTCCTCATGAGGTGGGGGGGGGGGTCTGCGGTCTCCTCGGATGAGTGGTGTCCTCGGAGTCTTGTCTCTCCTATGTAAACAAAAAATAGGTATACTTAGCACACAGATATTTTATGACAGAAATAGAAAATATAAAACATTGCTTGGAAGTGGGGTACAATTACAATTGGGTTCCAAGATGAAGAATTATTTTTACTTTGTCAAGCTTGAATACTTATCTGTTTTGTACAAGCTTCACAGATGGAGACACCCCTATAGTATACACTGGAGCACCTGTGTGGTGCCCCCTAATAAAAAAGGGTGTTTTTTTTTTCTTCCAGAGGTGGGGGGTCTCTGGTCTCCTCGGATAAGGGGTGTCTGAGTCTTTTCTCCCCTATGCAAAAAAAAAAAAAAAAATATTAGGTCTACTTAGCACACAGATATTTGATGGCAGAACTATAAATATGAAACATTGCTCGGAAGTGGGGTACAATTGTCTGTTTTGGAAGAGTTCCAAGATGTTGCATTTTTCTTGTCCTTTGTGAAGCTTCAATACTTACCTGTTTTGTACAAGCTTCACAGATGGAGACACCCCTATAGTATACACTGGAGCACCTGTGTGGGCCCCCTAATAAAAAGGGTGTTCTTGTGTCCCACCCTAGTGCTCCTGGGTCCAGATGTTTAAACAGCTGCTGAGTGTCCCATCCTTACACAGAATCTAGTTTGCATTTCATTCTAGTTAACAACCCATCTAGACAACAAATTATTTGAAGAGAAGTAGGCTAGCAAAAATGCATTCAAATGCATATGTCCAAAACATGGTGTTTTCTATTCCGAATGAATAATGTGCACACGAACATGAAAGTTGCCATTTTAAACTGTACAACAGTAAAGAAAAGCACATGGAGCACCACGAACGTTAGAAAAATAAAGAATAGGAACACAGGTCAACTATTTACTTTTTTGCAGCACTCTCCTGATACTTCTGTACTGCTCGTGCCCCCTAATTTAAGGTCCGACCACCACTTCCTGAGTTGATCTTTCAATCGTCGTACCCCGAAATTCCGGTGCAGACTCTTGACTACTTTCGCCATGATCCTGGCGTTTCTGACATTGGGGTTGGGGTAAGGTCCATACTTCCCGTCATAGTCGGCCCTCTTCAGTATGTCCATCATCTCCAACATCTCCCCAAAGGACATATTGAGGCCTTAAATCATCTCTTCCGGGATCAGGACGTTTCTGGCTCTGGGCTTTCCTCCTCCTCCTCCTCGTTGCTGTAATTAGCACGCACCTGCTGTCTCTCTGCCATGTGCTCTTCCCCACTGCGCCAAAAGAAAAAGGAGCAGGGAATAGTTTAGAAAGAATGTCAGGGGCGGGCGGAGTTTCATGCATGCACAGTGTATATAAAGCGTAACACGCGAGCATAGTACGTACGATCTGTGAGCGGAGGAAAGAGTATTGGAGGCACCGATCGTGATAATGAAGGTAAGATTTAAAATTGGGCCTATACTGCTTCTAGATTGAGGCCTATATTGGGACAAGATTAGGAGACTTTAGCCTGACATTAGGGTTTGTCTTGCAGAGAAAATGGATATCTTGAAGAATCAGGAGTTTATCTGCATATTCATAGATACATTCAGGGAGCGGCCCTGTCTGTGGCAGGTAATCCACCCTGATTATAATAACCAAACAAAGAGGAAGGCAGCATTGGATAATTTGCTGCAATTTGTGAAGCCGGTGATCCCCACGGCAGACATCCCCTATTTGAAGGCCCTAATTGGTGGCATGAGGAGCACTTATCTAAGGGAGCACAAGAAGGTCCAGGATTCCCCAGAGATCAGGAGCTGCAGATGACATTTGTGTCCCCAGGCTGTGGTACTATGACAGACTGCATTTTCTGTCAGGTCAGACTGAACCCAGGCCAGCACTCTCCAATCTTCCTTCCTTCCAGGCTTCCTTACCCCCCTCCCAGCTGAGGCTTCTGACGCCCAACCTGGGCCTTCCAGGCAGCAACATGTGGAGGAGCCCAGCTTGAGTCAGGTGTAGCATTCTTCTAAATATTTCTGGTTGGCAAATTAATGATGTTAAATAGATGTTAGTTTGGATTCCTAATTTATGATTGTGATTGATGAACCACAAACTAAAACGATGTCCCTTTTTGCATACACAGGGAAGTCTCAGCCAGGAGGTGGCCGGGCCAAGTAGACTGCCCGATACGCGGGTCCCTACCCTCCGCCTTCAAAGACAAAGTGGCAGGAAGAGGAGTAGGAGGCTGCAATATTTTGGAAGGCTACTGAGGCTCTCAGAACACCCCACAGTGTGGAAGAGGATTTTGCTGCCATAACAGCATGCAAAATGCTGCAAATGGAGGAGGGCCAATGCCTCTTATGTGAGTTTGTCATTTTAGAAGCTCTACAGAAGGGGTTGAGGGGCCAACTCACATGCGAAAGCCACATTTGCGAGCCTCCTCCTCCTGGAAGGAAGTGTGTAAGGAAGACCAGAGATTGATGGCCTGGGTTCAGTCTGGTCTGACAAGATGCAGGCTCTTGTATGACCACAGCCATGGGGACACAGATGTCATCTGCTGCTTTCATGATCTCTTGGACTTCTGGTCCAGATTGCACTCCCTTAGATATGGACTCCTCAGGCCACCAATTGCATTTAAATCATTGATGTGTGCCCTGGGGGCCAAAGGCTTCGCCAATTGCTGCTGTTTCTCCAGCGTTGCCTCCCTCTTTATTATGGGCTCATAACCAAACAAAAGAATTTTTGATACCATTATACTCGCCTATGTGTGTTTTACTTCAAAAAAGGACAGTTTGTTTGTGAGGAGGCAGATACATTTCAAAAATACAATGTGAAATTAACAAGAGACACAAACACCAAACAACCTCCATGAGATTAAATAATACAAGATAATAATGGTGCTGTGGTAACTTCACACAAAAAACACACCCAAAAATATTCTGGTTTAAAAAAAAAATATATATATATATATATATATATCAGGCTTGAAAAAAATACTAACCAAAAAATAAAAAAAATGATATTTTTTTCCTCAGATGTGACAAATCAAAATATTATATTGACAAAATCACGATAAATAATAAAGAAAGAAGTTTGTGAGAAGTCTATGTGAATATGAGCAGCAAAACTATTTCATTCTTCTAGCATTATAAAGAAGAGAGTGCGCTGCATTAAACAATTTCAAACATTGCACCGTGACGAAAGTGCTATATCCATTCCGAACGCCAATTTTACCAGACCGAGCAGTTCCGTCTGAGCATGCGTGGCACTTCGTGCGTCTGAATTGTCCACACACGGTCGGAATTGACACGATCAGATTTTGTTGTCAGAAAATTTTATAGCCTGCTCTCAAACTTTGTGTGTGGGAGAATCCGATGGAAAAAGTCAGATGGAGACCACACACGGTCGGAATTTCCGACAACAAGCTCCGATCGCACATTTTCTGTCGGAAAATCAGACTGTGTGTACAGGGCATTAGTGTAGTGTGACCATTCATTTTTACTTTAGTGGCAGTTAAATTTGTCAGGGCAGGTTTCCTGCAGTATACTGTATATCAGTGCCTTACTGCACGTTTATCGCAGTACATATCAGTGCGTTGCTGCACCTTTAACGCAGTATATATATCCACACGTTACTGCATGTTTAATGCAGTATATATCTGTGCATTACTGAATATGTATCCATGCGTTACTATACGTTTAACTCAGTTTATACATGCGTTACAGAACATTTAACGTAGTATATATCATTGCGTTACTGAATGTTCAATGCAATATATATCCGTGCATTACTGCAGTATATATCCATGCATTGCTGCACATTTAACGCCGTATATATCAAAGCATTACTGTACATTTAACGCAGTATATATATCAGTTTGTTACTGCACATTTAAGACAGTAAATATCCATGCATTACTGCATGTTTAACACAGCATGTATCAGTGCGTTACTATACATTTAACTCATTATATACCAGTGTGTTACCGCACGTTTAAAGCAGTATATTTGAGTGTGTTACTGCACGTTTAAAGCAGTATATTTGAGCGCATTACTGCACATTTAAAGTAGTAGGTTTCAGTGCATTACTGCACATTTAAAGCAGTAGGTTTCAGTGCATTAGTGCACATTTACCACAGTATGTCAGTGCAGTTTTACTGCAGTATATTGTAGTGTCAGTGGAGTGTGCCTGTGTAGTGAGTACTCAAGTTAAATTGCACCAAACACCATTTTCCATTAATAAAGTGCATCCACGTACACATTTCTACATCTATTACATTTTGTTAATAAGCACCCCCCAATCATGTCTGGGAGGCCAACAAGGAGAGGCAGACGTTTCCATGGCACTGTGAGGGGGCAAGTAGCGTATGTGTCCACAGGCAAAGGTAGACGTGGTCTATCCTCAGGCAGGGCATCAATTCCTCTGTTTAGAGATGTTACCCATGCAATCCAGCCACAGCATGCAGAGGAGGTGGTGGACTAGCTTACTAAACCACCATCATCCTCGTCACCCAAGCAGAGACGATGATGAAGATGACGATTACGTCACTGACATGACTTGGGTGCCAGATACAGCAGAGGATGAAAGTGAGGTGGAGGCACAACCACAAAGTGGCAGCCATCATGAAAGAGTAGAGAGCAGCCACCCTATTCCACCAGGATGTGGAGCTGTTATCTCCCGACCCCCTTCCCACAGCTCAGCTGTTTGGGCATTTTTTTGCACATGTACAGCCAATCACACTGTTGCAATTTGCAAACTTTTGCCTCAAGCATGGCAAAAACACCAGCCATTTGGGTACCACATGCTTGACAAGGCATTTAACCTCCCACCACTCAGTCCATTGGCAAGAGCACCAGAAAGCCACACAAAGGGGATGCAATTCTGCTCCTCCTCACCTTTCTGGTCTACCCCTACTATACCTCATGACCTTTCAGCAGCCTCCACTGACAGGAATGATGGTATAGCACAGGGTGTCCCAGGTCCTTGCAGCACATCTGCCAATAACACACCACCAGCTGTAGACTACAGCAGGCAAATTTCTATGACGTAAAATCCCAATAAAATACATTTACGTTTTTGGTTGTAACATGACAAAATGTAGAAAAGGGGTATAAATACTTTAAGGCACTGTATATGGTTGTGCTGCACTTTGGATATTTAAATAATTGTTAGGTGTGGGAACACACATCAGTGAATAGCAGCAACACATCGTTCCACACCTGTACTTGCACTTATTTCTATTGTGTACCTATTTTTTTGTGACATATATTTTGGTTAGCACAGTGGTTGTTTTTAAAAAGGTTTATTTTTTTGTTTATTGTAATTTTTTATTTTGTTTCAGGGTGAAGGTTTTGGACATTGTAAATTTTTGTGAAAAAGAGGGGATAGGTATGGTGCTGCTCTTATTAAGAGGTGACCTACAACCTCTAAATACTTGAGGGGTGTGTGTCACAGGTACATTTAGTGCAAAAAGGGACAATAAAAGTGCAGAAAAGAAATTTGTATATTCACAAAATCCACAAAAAAATCCTACTGTTTAAACTTCCTAACCACTATAATATATATTGTTATGTTCAAACGAAAATAAAATACACACAATCCTGTGCAAAACCTGCAATTCAAAGTTTCAAAATTTCTGTGCAAAAAAATCCAACATATATGACTGGTGTATATTGTTGCTGTGAAACTGGGTTTAGAAATATGCATATACCGTCCTTAAACCCTGGTGTATAAAAAAAAGTCCAATAAAGTGACAATGCGCTCCTTCAAATTGTTCTGTGCTTCTTGGAAAACAGTGCCCCATAAGAAACGCACTCACTGCTATTATTCACCCCACAAGGAGGTATTTCACCTTCACTGTGTAGCCTGTGGAGTGGGAAGAAACTTCCTGTCCTGTGTTCTCCAAGTGCCTCCTTGTCTGCGATGTAAGTGGTCTCCTCACTGTTAACCTCTTAGATGTTGCCCACATGTAGAGAGGAAAGAGACTCCATAGTGTGATACCGTGCAAAAATTTAATATAAAAAAAAAAATCCACATTTAATAAGAATCATTAAAAGCAAAAACAGCGTTTAAAAACAGGAAACTGGAGCGATCTATGTTCCATAGCTCGAAACCGGAAGTGATGCAATGACGCTGTATAGTCCCACCCTACGCATTTCATCAATGGGACGTCATCTGGAGCGGTGCCATCCTGCTACACCATCCGATTTTTATATGGTATGGGGTGTGTCCTAAATTGATGGCCATGTGACCGCAGCCATTTTTGGTTAGTCCAGGCTTCGGCATGGCGGATGCTATTGCTAGTAGTGTGATTTAAAATACCAATAGACAACACTACTCCGCAACATGACGAGGGATAATTTTAAAAGGACTTCTTAACTCCACGCTGTAACGGACACACCGCATAATACATATCATATTACAAAATTAAAGTTAAAAATGGTTAAGGTATATAATTGCATTGTGGTATTCTGCTGGACTAGAGGTAAAAAAATAAAATAAAAAATGTTAGAGGATGTATAGTGACATCCGAAGGTGGACATAAGAGTAAAGAGGGTATTAAATTCCTGATACTGTACAGAAAGGTCCAAACGAGTGGAGTGTGTCCAGCAATCCCTTGCTGTATTCGGTCCTGCTGGGCAATAATAGCTTTGTCATATGTGAGGCAATTCACACCGTCAGTACACTGCCGTTAAAAAAAATAAAAAAATTGCAAGTCGCATAAAATCGCAAGTTACAAAAAATTGCTATAAATTGCTAAAAATTGCTTTAAAAGTATGTAAAGTGCATTAACCACTTTACAACCGGCCCATAGCCGAATGACGGCAGCAGGGCGGTTGCTTAACTCTGGGATCACGTCATATGACATCTTCCCAGACTTCCCCTCTTGTGCGCCCCCTGGGGCGCGCACCCGAACACATTTGTGACTGCCGGGTCCAGAGGACCCGGCGCATCACGGATCCCGGTAAATGGCCGCTGATCGCGGCCATTTAACATGTGATCGCTCCGTCAAATGACGGAGAGATCACATGTAAACAAACCGGCCTCATCTCATGACGCCGGTTCCTCTCCTCCCCTCCTGTGTACGGATCGGTACACTGTGAGCGGAGAAGGGAATGGGTGGATGGCAGTAGCGCTGTGGGCTGCATCTGTAGTGCCCACATCGCTAACCAGTGACAGTGACATCCAGCCATCCATCCATGCTCAGCTATCCCTAATGCTCTGCAATGCCCTGCAATGCCCCACAACACTGTGCAATACCCCGCTATACCCAGTCATACTCTGATACCCAGCCTTACCCAGTCATGCTCGGCCATACCCTGCCATGCTCAGCCGTACCCGGCCTCTGTACGTGGCCAGGCTGTGGAAGTCTCACACATGTGGCATCACTGTACTCAGGAGGAGTAGGAGAATCTATTTTGGGTGTCATTTTTGGTATGTACATGCTATGTGTTAGAAATATTGTATAAATGGACAACTTTGTGTTAAAAAAAAAAAAAAAAGCGTTTTAACCACTTCCCGCCCGCCGGCTGTCATAAGGCGTTCTTGACTTTGTGCAGGGATATCTGAATGATGCCTACAGCTACAGACATCATTCAGATATCAGCTTTTTTAGCCGGCGATTCCCTACACCATAAGAATGATCATAGCGGCTGTTCCACTGCTTGATCATTCTTACGGGAGGCGAGAGGGGAATTCCCCCCCTCCCGCCGCCCTCCGGTGCTTCTACCGACTCACCGCTATGATCGAAGCCAGGATCTTTTTATTTTTTTTTTATTTTTTTTTATTATATTTATTTCAGGCTTCCCAGCCTAGAGGTGAGATGTGGGGTCTTATTGACCCCATATCTCACTGTAAAGAGGATCTGTCATGCCATATTCCTATTACAAGGGATGTTTACATTCCTTGTAATAGGAATAAGAGGTCAAATTTTTTTTTTTGTTTTGAAAAAAGCATCAAACTAAAATAAAGTAAAATGAACAATAAAATTTTTTTTTTAAAGCACCCCTGTCCCTGTGTGCTCGCATGCAGAAGTGAACGCATACGTAAGTCGCGCCCACATATGAAAACAGTGTTCATGCCTATCCCTATGAGGATTTTTGAGTAGCGAAGTTTGACGCCATTCCACAAGCGCGTGCAATTTTGAAAGGTGACATGTTGGGTATCTATTTACTCGGCGTAACTTCATATTTCATATTATGCAAAAACATTGGGCTAACTTTACTGTTTTTTGTTTTTTTTTTAAAGCACAAACCTTTTTTTTTCCAAAAAAAACGCGTTAAAAAAAATTGCTGCACAAATACCGTGCGAGATAAAAAGTTGCAATGACTGCCATTGTATTCTCTAGGGTCTTTGCTAAAAAAAAACATATATAATGTTTTGGGGTTCTATTTAATTTTCTAGCTAATAAATGATGATTTTTACATGTAGGAAAGAAATGTCAGAATTGGCCTGGGTGCTCCATAATGCCTGAAGGTGCTCCCCTGCATGTTGGGCCTCTGTATGTGGCCACGCTGTGTAAAAGTCTCACACATGTGGTATCGCCGTACTCAGGAGTAATAGCAGAATGTGTTTTGGGGTGTAATTTGTGGTATGCATATGCGGTGTGTGAGAAATAACCTGCTAATATGACAATTTTGTGAAAAAAAAAAAAGTAAAAAAAACTTTATTTTGCAAAGAATTGTGGGAAAAAATGACAACTTCAAAAAATTCACCATGCATCTTTCTAAATACCTTGGAATGTCTTCTTTCCAAAAAGGGGTCATTTGGGGGGTATTTGTACTTTTCTGGCATGTTAGGGTCTCAAGAAATTAGATAGGCCGTCAGTAATTCTACTAATTTATGGTGTCGGCTGAAACCTGTGAGGAAGGCCATCTCATTGTACCGATTGTTTTTCTCATTGATCTTCTGCTCTATCATGTTATTTCTGTCCATTGCTCTGATTTGATTCTTTAGAGATTCTAGGTTCTGTTATATATCCCTTTTCCAAGAACCTCTCAATGAGTATATTGGCCTGGTAATCATAGGCTTTGAGGGTACAATTGCATTAGATGCGCATAAATTGGCCCTTTGGTACATTTCCTACCCATTTGGGGTGATGACAGCCATTAGTGGGAATGTATCCGTTGCGATCGGTCTTCTTGAAAAAAGTTCTGGTGTGCAATTCCCTTCCTGCCTTAAAAATTTGGAAGTCAAGCTAATCAATGCTTTGTTTGTCCCATACTCCTGTGAATTTAATGCCATACATAATGATTTATTTCTTCAAGGAAACTCTTCAAACCATTTTCTGTGTCTCTCCATATAATAATGATGTCATCAATGTACCGTTTGTACAATTTTCGATTTTCTCTTCTCACACCATAAATTTGTTCCCTCTCCCATCTATTAAGAAACAGGTTTGTGACGCTGGGAGCATATTTGGCCCCCGTAGCTACTCCCTTAGTTTGCATGTAATATTTTCCCTTGTACCAAAAGAAGTTATGGCTCATTGCCATCTATAAGCCTTCTAAAATATAGTTGATCTGGGCTTGTTTTAGCCGTGTTTGGGTCTGCAGAGCCCATTCTACACGGCTAATACCATCCTCTTATATAATGTTGGTATAGAGTGAGTTGACGTCGATTGTTACTAAAAAATCCTCATCTGTTATCTCCATGTTTTTCAACTCCAGGATTAGTTGCTTGCTATCCTTCAGATTGGATTTACCCTCTGGTACAAGTGGCTGTAGAAAAGTGTCTAAGTATTCCCCTAGCCTGGAAAATAGGGAGTCTATGCCACTTATGGGTCTGCCCGGTGGTTTTTCTTTGTTCTTCTGAATCTTAGGGACATAATAAATAATTGGGGTTTTATCCGCTTCCGGAACTAGAAATTTCAATTTTCTTGGATAGAATGCTCTTAGCTTTTCCTTTTTGTACAAATGCTTTCAGTTTCTTCTCATATTCCCCTTTCAGGTTGCCCTTGAATTTTTTGTACGTATCATTGACACTTAGCAACTTTTTCATCTCTTCTTCATAGTCTGTTTTTTCTAATGATAACCAACCCCCCTCCTTTCTCCACCAGGCGGATGATCACTTCCTTGTTTTTCTCTATTTCCTTTATTGCTTTCCATATTTTCTCTTTTCTGAATTTCTTCACCTTTAAATTCTTTTTAAATGCTATGTTTTTTAATTTGTATTGTCTCCTAATGATTATTTTCTGCAGAAGGTCTGTTTCACATTGGTTAAAATAACCCATACCATTCATCCATTAGGTCTCTATCATTAACCCCATCATTTGGTGAACAAAATGAAGGTAGCTTTTTCATCTATTACTACAGGGAAAAAATACAAAACAAAAAAAGGAGTTAATAACGTGCACCAGCACACAGGTCACATATGTACTGGAATGCCCTTGCCACAAGCAATATGTGGGCAGAACGACCAGACCCTTATTCCTCAGAATTAGGGAACACAAACAATATTAAAACAGGCTTTACAAAACATGGTGTATCCAAACACTTTAAAGAGTGCCACAATGAGGACCCATCTGGTCTCATTTTTTATGATATAGACAAGATATAGGGACATTGGAGAGGAGATAATAAAAGAATAAAAATCTCCCAAAACGAGACCAGGTGGATCTTTACTTTAGACACCCTTCAGCCTAAAGGCCTGAACATTGACATAGATTTAAACTGCTTCCTCAACAACTTCTAATTTTATCTCCTTTTGTCGAAGTTTTTATCAACTATGGTCTTCATCATATGTTCTTAAAGCATTTCTGTACGCATGTGATACATCTTCGGCTTTATGCGATTTGCGGCGTTTTTTTGCAATTTTTGACCTTTTTGCACTTTCGTAGCAATTATACCCCCTGCTTATTTCCTATTTCTCATGACCTATTGATGTTACTACACTATACTTCACTTCCACCTTTAATCTAAGATGCCACTAGTAAAACACTATTACACCATTTTAAAGGCATTTTTGTATGTATAAATGCACTTTACATACTTTTTTAGCAACTTTTTGCAATTTGCGATTTTATGCGACTTGCTGTGATTTTTTGTCATTTTGTTATCGCAATAATACCCTCTTTTGTCTTATGTCCACCTTCAGATGTCACTATATATCCTCTAACATCATTTTTTTTAACTCTAGTCCAGCAGAATACCACAATGCAATTATATTTCTTACCCATTTTTTAACTTAAATTTAAATTTTGTAATATTGTGTATTATGATATGTATTTTGGTATTATGCGGTGTGTCCATTACAGCTTTGAGTTAAGTAGTCCTTTTAAAATTATCCCTCATCATGTTGCGGAGTAGCGTTGGCTATTGGCATTTTAAATCACACTACTAGCAATAGCATCCGCTATGCCAAAGCCTGGACTAACCAAAAATGGCCACGGTCACATGGCCATCAATTTAGGACACACCTTATACCATATAAAAACCGTATGGTGTAGCAGGATGGCACAGCTCCAGATGACGTCCCATTGAGGAAATGCATAGGGTGGGACTATACAGCATCATTGCATCATTTCCGGTTTCGAGCCGTGGAGCGTAGATCACTCCAGTTTCCTGTTTTAACCGGTTCCCGACCGGCGCACGCCGATGTACGTCGGCAGAATGGCACGGCTGGGCAAATGGGCGTACCTGTACGTCCATTTGAATTCCCCGCCATGCCATTGCGTGCACGCCGGCCGGGAGCTCCGTGAGTCGGGTCGCGGGTCCCGCGGACTTGATCACCACGGGAATACCCGCGATCGCCTCACGGAGAGGACGAACGGGGAGATGCCGCTGTAAACAGTATCTCCCCGTTCTGCCTAGTGACAAGTGTCACTCGATCTCTGCTCCCTGTCATCGGAGCAGAGATCAGTGACGTCACCCACACAGCCCATCCCCCTACAGTTAGTAATCACTCCCTAGGACACACTTAACCCCTCCCCGCCCCCTAGTGGTTAACCCCTTCACTGCCAGTGTCATTTACACAGTAATCAGTGCATTTTTAATCGCACTGATCGCTGTATAAATGACAATGATCCCAAAAATGTGTCAAAAATGTCGGACATATCCGCCATAACGTCGTAGTCACAATAAAAATTGCTGATCGCCGCCATTACTTGTAAAAAAAAAATTATTAATAAAAATGCCATAAAACTATCCCCTATTTAGTAAACACTATAACGTTTGCGCAAACCAATTAAACGCTTATTGCGATTTTTTTTAACCAAAAATATGTAGAAGAATACGATCGGCCTAAACTGAAGGAAAAAAAAGTTTTTTTATATATTTTTGGGGGATATTATAGCAAAATGTAAAAAATAATGCGTTTTTTTCAAAATTGTTGCTCTTATTTTATTTATAGCGCAAAAAATAAAAATTGCAGAGGCGATCAAATACCGCCAAAAGAAAGCTCTGTTTGTGGGAAAAAAAGGACGTCAATTTTGTTTGGGAGCCACGTCGCACTACCGCGCAATTGTCAGTTAAAGCGACGCAGTGCCAAATCGCAAAAAACGCTCTGGTCAGGAAGGGGGTAAATCCTTCCGGGGCTGAAGTGGTTAAACACGGTTTTCACTTTTAATGAATTTTATTAAATGTGAGTACCCATCAGTACTATTAATAATTTTTTGGATATTTGTACGGTATCACACTATGGAGTCTCTTTCCTCTCTACGTGTGGGCAACATCTAAGAGGTTAACAGTGAGGAGACCACTTACATCGCAGACAAGGAGGCACTTGGAGAACACAGGACAGGAAGTTTCCTCCCACTCCACAGGCTAAACAGTGGCTCATACTGTGAAGGTGAAATACCTCCTTTTGTGGAGAATAATAGTGGAGAGTGCGTTTCTTATGGGGCACTGTTTTCCAAGAAGCACAGAACAATTTGAAGGAGCACATTGTCACTTTATTGGACTTTTTTTATACACCAGGATTTAAGGACGGTATATGCATATTTCTGAACCCAGTTTCAGAGCAACAATATACACCAGTCATATATGTTGGATTTTTTGCACAGAAATGTAACTTTGAATTGCAGGTTTTGTACAAGATTGTGTTTATTTTATTTTCGTTTGAACATAACAAAATATATTATATATAAGCGGTTAGGAAGTTTAAACAGTAGGATTTTTTTTGTGGATTTTTGTGAATATACAAATATATATTCCCCATTCCACCACGCTCCGGTGCCCTCTGCAGCTTATAAAAGCCGTCGGTAGGTATATATTTTGTTTTAAAGAACAGGTTTAATATTTAAGAACAGAATGATATTTTTATTATATAATTTTTATTCTGGATATAAATTTAATACCAGGTGTATTTGCCCTTCTGCAGAAGTTTCCTATAATTAAAAATCTACATAAATCAATATACCAATGAGTAAATATGGAAAAAATATAATACATACATTAAAAACTGTATTGCTTTTTAAAATAGATTGTTGTTTTTAATATTAATCTCTCTCTCTGAATATATTTATACATAGTATGTATGTATGTATGTATGTGCGTGTGTGTGATTCTTAGTAATAAAAAAATATATGCTATTAAAATAACATACAATTTATAGTATTATTATTTGAAAATAATTTCAATCTCCAAAGGTTTCTCCACCTTAATTTCCCCTTCTGCAGCAGTCACCTTTAAAAGCGGAGGTCCGCTGAATTTTTTTTTTTTTAAGTCAGCAGCTACAAATACTGCAGCTGCTGACTTTTAAAATAAGGACACTTACCTGTCCAGGGTGCCCGCGATATGGGCACCTGAGGCCGAACCATCCCTCGGTCCTCAGATGCTGCCGCCATCTTCGGTAAGGTAATCAGGAAGTGAAGCCCTACTGCCTCACTTCCTGGTTCCCTACTGCGCAATCCGAATGGTCCCTGCTGTCTCTGGGACCCATGGGGAAGAACATACACATACATACATACACACACTTTTTTTTTTTTCTTTATTGTGAGGTTTGGGGGTTGTTTAGCTCAAGTGTAGCACCCAATAGCGAGGACAGTCCACACAGATAATTCCTTTTCAGGGCTTTTTGGCTCACTTTTATTAAAGAAAAACAAAGTTCCAGCAAAAGTGGTTTCCCTCGCAGGGGGTTTTTACCACCAGAAACAAATAAAAAGGATATTCAGCCTCCTGGCTTACACATGCAGCATTGCAAACAAAATACCAAGCCACCTGGCTCTCTTCAGCAGCAGGCACACCACTGCTCAGGCTCCCACATGGAGCTCTTCTGACTATTGTCAGCCACCTCAGACTCAGGTCTCTGGCTTTTACCTTACAGTCTGCACTCTCTGGCTACTTCAGTGCACAACTGCACTCTCTGGGTACTCCCTTGCAAGCCTGGACTCCTGGAGACCTCCTGTCTCTCTGGGTGGAGCCCATAATCATGGTCCTGACTCTGCTATCAGGCCCACACACACCTGAACAATCAGAGTGCTGTTGAGTCCCAAAACCTGGACCCAGGACTGGGGATTTCATCCCACCCGGATCTCTAAGAAATCCCCAGGCTCCAGATCCCAAAACGGATTTTAGTAAACAATGAGGAGACTGAAAAACCAGTTTCCTCCAAAATAAGAAAATAAACTGTAGCCCCTCAGTGATAGTAGTGATAATTTTGCATTTCATATATTAACTTTATTATATTTATATAATTGACACAAGGAATACAAAATTTAAAAAATAAACATTTATTAAAAAAATTACATGACAAAAAAAAAATTTACATTGTACAAAATTAATAAACTATTCATTATTTTTGAATATGTATGCAGCTCAGCTGTGTCAGTCGTTTAGCAGGCTCCTCTCTGTAATTCTGCTGCTTTAAAACTTGCGCCGTCTGTCTCCTTCACCCTGTGACATAGGAGTCACAAGGTAACCATGATCCTCTTGGGGAGGAAAAATCTGACGAAGCACTTCAATGTGAGTGCACAACACATACACACTCAGTAGAACATGCCAGGCACACAATACACCCACAATCCCCCCCCCCCCCCCGATCACCACCCAATCACCTCCCCCCCCTGTCACACTGACACCAAGCAGTTTTTTTTGTTTTTTTTCTGATTACTGCATTGGTGTCAGTTTGTGACAGTTAGTGTGGTAGGGCAGTAAGTATTAGCCCCCTTTAGGTCTAGGATACCCCCCTAACCCCCCTAATAAAGTTTTAACCCCTTGATCACCCCCGTCGCCAGTGTCACTAAGCGATCGTTTTTCTGATCGCTGTATTAGTGTCACAGGTGACGCTAGTTAGGGTGGTAAATATTTAGGTTCGCCATGAGCGTTTTATAGTGACAGGGACCCTCATATACTATCTAATAAATGTTTTAACCCCTTGATTGCCCCCTAATTAACCCTTTCACCAGTGATCACCGTATAACTGTTACGGGTGACGCTGGTTAGTTAGTTTATTTTTTATAGTGTCAGGGCACCCGCCGTTTATTACCAAATAAAGGTTTAGCCCCCTGATCGCCCGGCGGTGATATTCATCGCCCCAGGCAGTGTCAGATTAGCGCCAGTACTGCTAACACCCACGCAGATCTATACTAGCGTCCCAAGCAGTTTAGGGTTCCCAAAAACGCAGTGTTAGCGGGATCAGCCCAGATACCTGCTAGCACCTGCATTTTGCCCCTCCGCCCGGCCCAGCCCAGCCCACTCAAGTGCAGTATCGATCGATCACTGTCACTTACAAAACACTAAACGCATAACTGCAGTGTTCGCAGAGTCAGGCCTGATCCCTGCGATCGCTAACAGTTTTTTTGGTAGCATTTTGATGAATTGGCAAGCACCGGCCCCAGGCAGTGTCAGGTTAGCGCCAGTACCACTAATACCCACGCACGCACCGTACACCTCCCTTAGTGGTATAGTATCTGAACGGATCAATATCTGATCCGATTATATCTATATTCGTGTCCCCAGCAGTTTAGGGTTCCCAAAAACGCAGTGTTAGCGGGATCAGCCCAGATATCTGCTAGCACCTGCGTTTTGCCCCTCTGCCCGGCCCAGCCCACCCAAGTGCAGTATCGATCGATCACGGTCACTTACAAAACACTAAACGCATAACTGCAGCATTTGCAGAGTCAGGCCTGATCCCTGCAATCACTAACAGTTTTTTTTGGTAGCGTTTTGGTGAAGTGGCAAGCACCAGCGGCCTAGTACACCCCGGTCATAGTCAAACCAGCACTGCAGTAACACTTGGTGACGTGGCGAGTCCCATAAATGCAGTTCAAGCTGGTGAGGTGGCAAGCACAAGTAGTGTCCCGCTGCCACCAAGAAGAAGGCAAACACAGGCCCGTCGTGCCCATAGTGCCCTTCCTGCTGCATTCACCAATCCTAATTGGAAACCCACCACTTCTGCAGCGCCCGTACTTCCCCCATTCACATCCCCAACCGAATGCAGTCGGCTGCATGAGAGGAATTTTTATGTCCTCCCGAGTACCCCTACCCAACGAACCCCCCCAAAAAAGATGTTGCAGCAAACGCGGATATAGGCATGACACCCACTATTATTGTCCCTCCTGTCCTGATAATCCTGGTCTTTGCATTAGTGAATGTTTTGAACGCTACCATACACTAGTTGAGTATTAGTATAGGGTACAGCATTGCACAGACTAGACACACTTTCACAGGGTCTTCCAAGATGCCATCGCATTTTGAGAGACCCGAACCTGGAACCGGTTACAGTTATAAAAGTTAGCTACAAAAAAAAGTGTAAAAAAAAAAAAAAAAAAACACAAAAAAATATATAAAATAAAAAAAAATAGTTGTCGTTTCATTGTTCTCTCTCTCTCTATTCTCCCTCTATTGTTCTGCTCTTTTTTACTGTATTCTATTATGTTTTATTGTTATTATGTTTTTTCATGTTTGCTTTTCAGGTATGCAATTTTTTATACTTTACCGTTTACTGTGTTTTATTGTTAACCATTTTTTTGTGTTCAGGTACGCAATTCACGACTTTGAGTGGTTATACCAGAATGATGCCTGCAGGTTTAGGTATCATCTTGGTATCATTCTTTTCAGCCATTTTCTAATTTTTTTTATAACAAAAATTAGAAAATGTAATTTTTTTTCAAAATTTTCGGTCTTTTTCTGTTTATAGCGCAAAAAAAAAAAAACGCAGAGGTGATCAAATGACATCAAAAAAAAGCTCTATTTGTGGGAAGAAAAGGACGCAAATTTAGTTTGGGTACAGCATTGCATGACCGCGCAATTAGCAGTTAAAGCGACGCGGTGCCAAATTGTAAAAAGTGCTTTAGTCAGGAAGGGGGTAAATCCTTCCGGGGCTGAAGTGGTTAATTACCTCCCTCACACTGTATGATGAATCGGGTGGATAGAGTCACATGACAAACGCAAGGACCAATTGTAATCAAAAGGTGGCTGTGCACATATGTGTAATCGAAAGGTCCCTCATCCATGACCTGTTTGTCACCTATATGACACCCATGGCACGGTGCACCCTGCAATGGATGTTTCTTTCATCAACTAAAGGATATCTGTGACCAAAAGGACCTGATAAGTATCAGAGTTCCAAGGCTAAAGCCACTGCTGACCAAAAAGAACACAAAGGCTCATCTCACATTTACCAAAAACATCTTGATTATCCCCAAGACTTTTAGGCAAATATTCTGTGGACTGATAAGAAAAAATTTTAGTTTTTGGAAGGTGTGCGTCCCATTACATCTGACATAAAACTAATGCAGCATTTCATAACAAGAACATCATACTAATAGGGATGAGCCAAACACCCCCCAGTTCGGTTTGCAGCAGAACATGTGAACAGGCAAAAAATTTGTTCGAACACGCAAACACCATTAAAGCCTATAGGACACAAACATGAAAAATAAAAAGTGCTAATTTTAAAGGTTTATATGCAAGTTATTGTCATAAAAAGTATTTGGGGACCTGGGTCCTGCCCCAGGGGACATGTATCAATGCAAAAAAAAGTTTTAAAAACAGCCGTTTTTTCGGGAGCAGTGATTAGTAATAATGCTTAAAGTGAAACAATAAAAGTGAAATATTCCTTTAAATGTAGTACCTGGGGGGCATCTATAGTATGCCTGTAAAGTAGCACATGTTTACCGTGTTTAGAACAGTCCCTGCACAAAATTACATAGGAAACTACTCGCGGCTATAATGAATTGTTGGTCCCGGCAATACACATAAAAGTCATTGAAAAAAATGGCATGGGATTCCCCCCATCCATTACTAGGCCCTTTGGGTCTGGTATGAATATTAAGGGGAACCCCGAAACAAAATTAATTAAAAAAATTGCGTGGGGGTCCCCCCAAATTCCATACCAGGCCCTTCAGGTCTGGTATGGATATTAAGGGCAACCCCATGCCAAAATTAAAAAAAAAAATGGTGTGGGGGTCCCCCCAAAAATCCATACCAGACCCTTATCTGAGCATGCAACCTGGCAGGCTGCAGGAAAATAAGGGGGGATGAGAGAGTGCCCCCCTCCTGAACTGTACCAGGCCACATGCCCTCAACATGAGGAGGGTGCTTTGGGGTAGCCCCCAAAGCACCTTGTTGATGGGGACAAGAGCCTCATCCCCACAACCCTTGCCCGGTGGTTGTGGGGGTTTGTGGGCGGGGGGCTTATCAGAATCTGTAAGCCCCCTTTGACAAGGGGACCCCCAGATCCCGGCATCCCCCCTGTGTGAAATGGTAACGGGGTACAAATGTACCCCTACCATTTCACAAAAGTGTGTCAAAATGGTAAAAATGACATGACACGGCTTGGGGACAAGTCCTTTATTAAAAATAAAAAACTGTCCCGCGAAGTCTTCTTCTTCTCTTGCTCTGCCAACGGAACGAAAAAGAAAAAAAAAGCCATACTGACTCGCCTCCATGGGAGGCACTCGCCGTATGACGCGTCCTGGCAGGTGACAGTTCTTTTATAACTGAGGACGGGGCCACATGGTGACATGCCCAGGTGACCCCGCCCCCTCAGATGCATGGGGACATCCCTATGGTTTCCCCATAGCGTCAAAGGTGACGGAGCCACCCGGTCCACCCCCCTCTGATGCACGGTGACATGCATCAGAGGGGGGGCAGACCGAGTGGCCCCCAGGGAAGCCATAGGGATGTCACCATGCGTCATAGGGCCTGACGCTTTTTTTGGAACGCTAAAAAATGGGTTCAGACGGATGTTCAGAGGCATTTGAAATGACAAATGCCTGTAAAACTTGTAAACGCTGCTAAACATGGTAACTCGTGTTTAGCAGCATTTCGTTTACAGACATTTTCATTTTAACAAAAAAAATATAATTTTTTTTTACAAACGCTTCTAGATGCAAAGGCGGCTAAACACGACTAAACGCGGGGGGCGTGTCCAAGATGGCAAAGGGAGCAGACGTGTTTGTCTGAGCTCCCTAAGACCGGCTACCAATACCCTTATTTACTGGGTGCAGACCCCACAATCCTGCCTCTACAAGACCCCTCCTGCTAGGGAGATTGTCCTAGCTCATTTTGGGGGAAATCGACCGACAGGAATCCACAAAAGAGGCCACAAGGCCGCGCTTCGCGGACTAGGCCGAAGCCGGGAACTCGCCTAGAAAATCCTGCCCACAGCCTCATGGTCCCCATCCGGAAGTCGCCATCCGAAATCCCAGTGGGCTCTCCCTACCCCCTCTTGATAGGGGGATCATCCTGGACTGCTTTGGTGTGAATCGGCTGGCTGAAATACACCAAAGAAGCCACCAGGCCGCACCTCGGGGACTAGGCTGAAGCCGGGGACTCGCCTAGAAAATCCTGCCTGCAGCCTCACACGGCCGGCGCGGTCCCTGTCCAGAAGTCGCCATCCGAAATCCCGGTGGGCTCTCCCTACCCCCTCTTGATAGGGGGATCATCCTGGACTGTTTGGTGAGAATCGGCCGGCTGAAATACACAAAAGAGGCCATAAGGCCGCACCTCACGGACTAGGCTGAAGCCAGGGACTCGCCTAGGAAATCCTGCCCGCAGCCTCACACGGCCGACGCGGTCCCCGTCTGGAAGTCGCCAACAGAACTCTTGGTGGGTTCTCCCTGTCCCCCTCTAATCCTAGTGCCCTCTCTGGGGTATGCAAAGAAGAAAGAGTCAGCCCAGATCCCGGAAAAAGGCCACAAAGTCCGACATCACAGACAGGGCCGCAGCCGGGGCCTCGCCTAAGACTCCTGCCAGGATGGAGAACCAGGCCGAAGACCCTGACAGGCTGCCTGCCACGGCAGCCGATTTTAGAGCAGTTCTACAGGCTACTTTGACCGGTAAGGTGGATCATATACAGGCGAATTTAGAATTTTTTAGAAAAGATTTCGATGCCTTTCGGGGAAGAGTATCTGAGGTGGAGCAGCGGGTCTCCCAGGCGCAGGATACGGTGCGTGACCATGGGGCCGACATTCATGCACTTAAAGCCAAGGTAAAGGCGCTCGAATCCCGCGCAGCAGATGCAGAGAACCGCAACAGAAGAAATAACTTGCGCATATTGGGACTCCCTGAGGGGGCGGAGGGCATGAATCCTACGTCCTTCACGGAACGATTATTACAACAACTGCTCCCTACAGCACGTTTTTCCCCGTTTTTTACTGTGAAAAGGGCCCACAGCATACCCACCACCAGGGGACCCCAGGGGGCACCGCCCCGTACATTCATCTTCAAACTTCTTTATTTTCGGGACAGAGATATTGTGATGAGAGAGGCCAGAGCCCAAGGTGAACTCCGCTTCAAAAATGCTAAGCTTCTAATTTTCCCGGATTATTCGCTGGAAACCCAAAAACAAAGGAAATCCTTTGACGCTGTTAGAGCGAGGCTTCGCTCTCATCATATTAAATACAGCATGTTGTTTCCGGCCAGGCAGAGGGTGGAGGACGGGGAGTCAATTCTTTGTATCCCTGGAAGAGGCCCCCGCCTGGATCGACACACTCCCGCCCAGATAAGTAATCTTCTTGACCGCCCGCTTAAGCAGATTTATGTTTCTCCTGCTTTCCCTATATCGTGCCTTCTCCTGCCTGCTGGACTGGGTCTTCCTATTGGATTTTGGCACCCTCCACATGTTGTATTTTTACTTCTGCACTCTTGAGGGTCAGGCAACTAGGCCTCGAGAAGATTTTTTTTGAGACCTTACTACTGCAAAGGTGGTTTCAGGGCTATATTCCACTTCTCCCTTCCCTCCTCCCCCACCTTCGCACATTTTAGACCCAGGCCCATTATTGACTTTGACTGGGAAACAGATACTCAACTACCATTATCCATACGATTGGAAATCTGGCCTTATTCATATGGTTGGGAATCTGGCTTTTAACTGCCTTAACCATGAGTGGCCTTACAGACGTGTCTCCCTTTTACATTGGGCAAAAAAACAGGGCCTCCTGACCTACACTGTCCACTGCCACTCTGTTTTATATCCTTTGGAATGGCCGAAGCATTTGATGTAACTTTGCAACGTTCGTGTTTAAGTTTGTACCCCTGGCAACTGCTAGGAGCCTGCACCTGCTCTTTTTTACTAGTCCGGTCTCCAGTAAGAGACTAGATGTAAGATCTAACTGCTGAACTGCGGATGCCATTTTGCACACATTCCCCCTTTACAGGCGTAACCGCCTTGGTTCGAATTTGGGATCCTGAGCCTCCCTGAGGTTGGGGCTGGGGGGGTTGGTTGGGTTTATTTTGTTCTGTTTGGTTTCTATGTTATGTTTTCACAAGCGATGTAAGCATATATGTCACTAGATGTGTGAGATGCCACGCTCTGATCTGTGTGGTGGTCCGAGCCTTGCATCTTATTATGGGTGGAGACCCATGGCTTGATATTGTACTAATATATAATTATGGCTGACTGTACTATTGTCTCATGGAACACTAGGGGCTTGAACTCTTCTGTAAAATGGTCCTTAGTATTTCAATTTCTCAAAACCTATCATCCCCAAATATGTATATTACAAGAAACCCATTTTGACAGGTAGTAAGCTCCTGAGCCTTAGACGGCCCTGGGTGGGGCATCAATATCACTCTACTTACACCAATTATTCTAGGGGGGTCAGCATTCTAGTTCATAAGTCCTTACCGTTCAAGCTACTAGCACTGGAACTAGACCCGGAGGGTCGATTTGTTATCCTTCATGCTATGGTAGATAGATTAGAGCTAGTGGTGGTGGGGTTATACCTGCCCCCCCCGGCCTCCGTGAGATTAATTAATCAGCTTGTCTCCAGAGTTGCCGCTTACGCTACAGACAATGCGGTGATGCTGGGAGATATTAACCTGGCCCTGGACCCTGGGGTGGACAGACTCTCACCTGGAGCTGGCTCAACTTCAGAGCTGCTCTCCTGGGCAGAAGCCTCTAACCTGACTGATGTAAGTCAAATATCTGGGAGTAAGGATTGGGACTCCATTGTCCTCATAATATGAGCTGAACCTCCAAACAATTCTAAAAAAATTTTCACAAAAATGTATAGCCTGGAGGACACTTCCCTTATCACCAGTGGGTAGGGTAAATTTAATTAAAATGCTTTATCTTCCCAAATTCCTATACTTTTTTCGTAATGCCCCCTTAATTCCTCCGGCCTCATTTTTCGCAAAACTAAAAAGTATAATCTCTTCTTTTGTTTGGAACGGTAGGTCACCGCGACTGGCCATTACTACCCTTCAGCTGCCCATCACCCAGGGTGGTCTGTCTCTACCAGATTTTCAGATCTACTTCTGGGCGGCCATCCTGGTGACGATCAGATGGTGGTTTTCCCAACTGCAGGACAAACCATTAGTAACATTGGAGGCAGCCATAATGGGTTCATATTCTTCTCTCAGTAACGTGGTGTTCAGGGGGGCGAGATCTCACCCTGGCATCACGGATCTGATGCGTACCACCATTAATATTTGGCATAAAGCCAGGGCCCGCTTTCCTCCCCTTACACGTTTTCTCCCCACATTCATCTTTGGGGTAATCCTAATCTACCACACATGAATACCGTACCTGACCCCCAGATTTGGGCAAAGAAGGGTATAGTTAAACTGAAGCATATAGTTCAGGGGGGTAAACTGAGATCCTTTTCTGATCTTAAACATGCCTATTCACTGCCGGGATGGATGTTGTTTCGTTACTACCAACTTCGACGCTCATATAGGAAACAATTCCCAGTGCAAATCAATCAGACTCTGTGGAGGGACTACTCACAGCCAAAGTCATAGACAAACCCCTCTCCTCCCTATATTTCCATCTATCCATAGCTCCATTGAAAAAACTTGAAACAACCCACAATAAATGGAGACTGAATATCCCAGATTTGTCAGAGGAGGAGTGGGAATCATGTGTGTCTTCCTTTGTCACTAATATGATTTCAGCCAGAGACCGTTTTATGCAGGTCAAGTTCCTCCACAGAGCCTATTACACTCCAAAGCGGTTAACTATTATGAATCCTAACGTCCCGGTGGCCTGTCCTAGATGTGGTCGGAGTTCCGCCACCTTCTTTCATATGATATGGTCCTGTCCCCGCCTCAGAGAATATTGGTTGGAGATAGCTGACACCCTTAGTCGGGTCACCACTCTGGAGCTGGGAAGGGACCCCAAAATGATGCTGCTCAATGTTTTTGACTCTGGGGTAAGAGGCAAATATGCTAGACTATTTTTGAACTATGCCACATTTCATGCTCGTAGAGAGATATTCCTCCATTGGAAGGACAATGCCCCACCCAGGGTATCCTCCTGGCGCCTTAAATTGAACTCTGTGCTACCATTATATAAACTTACATATGCCAATCGAAACTGTCCTGCCAAATTTGATAAGATATGGTCGGGATGGATAGATGCGTGGGGCACAGAGGTGGAGGATGGTCACCGAGATATTGATGTTGGACCCGCCCCGCAATAGTTTGCCACCATTTTTTACCTTTTGAATGCCTAAGCATGGTTTAAGCTCTGTGAACCTAATGGGATAGATAGGATCCTTCCTCGGGCCTCCCCCCCCCCCCTTCCTTTCCTCCTCCTCCTTTCTCTCCCAGTCCCCTCCATTCCCCTCCCCCCTGCCTTTGGGATCTCCTCAATTAATACTGCTGGAAATTACTACCTCAGATCTCATCTCCTACTCTGATGTAACTCAATAACTCTGTATATCTTTCTTCTGTTTTAAGATTTCACTCATTCATTTTGTGACAATCTATGTAACAGTATTTCTGTGAACAAATGTGTATTTACATCGCTTGTATTGTAAAAATCGAATAAACATTTTTTTTCTTGTTAAAAAAAACACGACTAAACGCGGCATGTAAGTGTGGCTAAACAGCCTTTTTTAGACGCCAGTTTCTAGGTGTCAATTTAAATCATTCAGGAGAGGTTGAACAACGTCCCGTGTGCATGAAGCCTTATGCCGCGTACACACGGTCAGAATTTCCGACAACAAATGTTCGATGGGAGCTTGTTGTCGCAAATTCCGACTGTGTGTAGGCTCCATCGGACATTTTCCATCGGAATTTCGGACAAACAAAATTTGAGATCTGGACCTCAAATTTTCCAACAACAAAATCCATTCCATGCTCTGAATCAAGTATGAGATGGAAGCGCTCGTTTTGTTAAAACTAGCGTTTGTAATGGAGATAACACATTCGTCACGCTGCAAATTTTATAATCTTTTAATGCAGCGCATTCTCTTCTTTTTTATAATGCGAGAATAATGAAGTTGTTTTGCTGCTGATATTCACACACAGTTCTGACAAACTGATTTCTTTATTATTTCTAGTGATCTCCTGAATATTAGTTATTTTTTTCGTCAGATCTCCATAATAATGTTTTGTATTTAGTTTTATAGTGATTTTTTTTATCAAGATCTCCTGTTTTTTTTTTTCTTTTTAGTGATCTCCATAATATTTTTTTTTGTTTTGTGTGTCAAGTTACCACAACACCATTATTATCTTGTATTTTTTAACCTCAAGGAGGTTGGTTGGTGTCCCTTGTTAATTTGACATTTTATTTAGGAAATGTACCTGCCTACTCACAAACAGACTGTCCTTTTTGAAGTAAAACACATAGGCAAGTATTTGTGAATCAAAAATAGACATTTATAAGGGGGTCATAAGAAAATAAAGAGGAAGGCAATGCTGGAGAAACTGGTGAAATTGGCGAAGCCTTTGTACCCCAGGGCACACATCAACTATTTTACAGGCAAAATTGGTGGCCTGAGGAATCCATATAATAGTGAGCACAATCCGGTCCAGGACTCCAAGAGATCATGAACAGCAGCAAATTACATATATGTCCCCAGGCTGTGGTCATACAACAGCCTGCATCTTTTGCCAGACCAGACTGAACCCTGGCCATCACACTCGTCTTCCTTAGATGCTTCCTTCCAGGCTGTGGCTCTGGTGTTGGAGTTGAGGCAGGAGGTGGAGGAGGAGGAAGATGGTCGACCTCCTAGCTGCCACTTACCCCCACCACCTCCTGGCTGAGGCTTTCCTGTGTATGAAAAAGGGACCTAGTTTTAGTTTTTTATTCATCAATCACACACAATTTTCAGCTCATGACAATTGCAAATTGAATGTTAACAAACAGAAAAGACTATCATTCTGACCCCAGCATTTTTCATTCTTGTCCCAATCCTTTTTGGCCACTACTGTCTACTGATATGTAAACCACTTTGTTAAATCAGAAATTAGTGATCAATAATAACATCTAGTTAACATCATTAATTTTATGACAAGAAATATGTTGAACAATGCTATACCTGACTCAAGCTGGGCTCCTCGACATCTTCCTGCCTGGAAGGCCCAAGCTGGACATCGGAAGCCTCAGCTGAGGTGGAAGTAAGCCTTGAAGGAAGAGTGGAGAGTGATTGCCTGGGTTAACTCTGGTCTGACAGAAAACGCAGTCTGTCATAGTACCACAGCCTGGAGACATAAACGTCATCTGCTGCTCCTGATATCTAGGAATTCTGGACCTTCTTTCGCTCCCTAAGATAAGTACTCTTCATGCCATCAATTTTGGCCTTCAAATAGGTGATGTCTGCCGTGGGGATCATCGGCTTCACAAATTCAAGCAGTTTCTCCAGCAATGCCTTCGTCTTTCTTAGCTTATTAAAAAATGGGTGGTTCACCAGCCACAGACAGGGTAGCTCCATAAACATGTCAATGAGTATTGGTAGAAATTCCCTATCATTGAATGGATCAATTTTCTCTGCAAGACACAACACAAGACAAACCCTAATGTCAGGCTAAACTCTTTTAATCTTGTCCCAATATAGGCCTCAATCTATAAGTAGTATAGGCCACTGATGCACCAAGTTTAAATTGTATCTTGGTTATCACGATCGGCGATTCTGCTACTCCTTCCTCCACTCACAGATCGTGCATACGACGCATGCGTGTTCCGCTTTTTGTACACTACGCATGCGTGAAACTCTGCCCGCCCCTGATCTTTTATCTAGTATATTCCCCGCCTCTTCTCTTTCGGTGCAGTGGGAGAGCACATGGCGTAGAAAGAATAAGTGCATGCAGACAGCAGCAGCAGCAATGACAAAAGGCTGGAGCCACGAACGTCCCGATCCCGGAGGAGATTTAAGGCCTCAAATATGTCCTTTTGTAGAGATGATGGAGATGGTGGACATCTTGAAGAGGGCCGACTATCATGGGAAGTATGGACCTTACCCAAACCCAGATGTGAGAAAGGCCAAGATCATGGCTAGCAAGTCTGCACAGGAATTTTGGGGTACGACGATCTAAGGATCAATTGAGGAAACGCTGGTCATACCTGAAATTGAGGGAGCAGGATCAGTACAGAAGGATCAGGAAACTACTTCTAAAGAGCAAGTATTTGTCCTGTGTTTCTATTGTTATTATTACTTGCATGCTGCTCCATGTGTTTTTCTCTACTGTTGTACAGTTTAAAATGGCAACTTTCTGGTTTGTGGGCACAGTAATCGTTCGTAGTAAACATCATTTGTTCGCCCACTAATACAATGTTTTTGGTAGATCCAGGTTAACTACATTTGTTCAGGCCTATTTGTATTAAAATAAGTTTAGTACATTGTTCTCTAGATGGGTTTGTAACTAGAATGAAATGTAAACTTGATTCAGTGTAAGGAGAGGACACTCAGCAGCTGGACGCAGGAGCACTAGTGTGGGACACCAGAACACCCTTTGTAGGGTGTCCCACACAGGTGCTCCAGTGGATACTAGGGGTCTCTCCATGTGTGAAAATTGTACAAAAAAAGGTAAGTATTCCAGCTTTAGAAATGGAAAAGAAAATGTCCTCAGCTTGGAACTCTGTCCAAAAAGACAATTGTACGACACTTCCAAGCAATGTTTCCGATTCCTATTTCTGAGCTCAAATATCTGTGTGCTAAGTATACCTTTTTTTATTCACATAGGGAAGAAAAGACTCGGGACATCTGAGGACACCAGTTACCCCAACCTCATAAAGAAGGGGAAATACCCAGTTCACTCAACATATTCAAGAATCGATTATTTTTTTATTACTCAGAAAGATTTGGGCAGAGTTCGAGTCACCATGATTGAACCAACTATGCTTGCCGATCATGGGCCGATCCAAATGGACATTTAAATATAGTAGCTACAAGGACCTGGTCTTGGAGGCTCAAAGACACATTGTTAAAGGACTCTATCACTATGAGTGAGGCCCTTCAGGGTTTAGAAGAATATTTTAGCCAGAACGATCAACCTAATACGTCCCCCGACAGTATTGTGGAAGGCGCACAAATGCTTTAAAAGAGGTACATTTCTTAAACATGGAGCGAGGAAAAAGAAATTGAGGCGGTCGGAAATTGCGTCGTTATTTTTGAAGATCCGCAAACTTGAGGCTATACATAAAAAAACCACTCGCTTTACAGACACAGAAAGAAGTATTTACTTTGTCAGCAGAACAATCAAATTGTAAATACAGAAGTAAACGAAAAATTATGTCGACATAAACAGTCTATCTATGAATATGGAAATAAACCAGGGGTTCTCCTAGCTAAGGCATTGAAAGGGACACAAATGAAACCGCATATTACTCAAATTATATCTGAATCTGGCACCAAGCTGTCAGACCCAGAGTCTATAGCTCAGGAATTCTAAAAATTCTATTGGAAGCTTTATAACCTCCCTAACACCCAAACCCAGCAAGCTCTATCTAGGGCAGATCTGATATCTACCTTTTTGACATCTTCAGGTATGCCCTCCCTCTCGTCAGAGGTAACTGAGGGAATGGAAGCACCTATAACAGATAAAGAACTGGTCATGGCAATAGAATCTTCTAAATTAGGGAAAGCCCCTGGCCCAGATAGGCTAAATTTTGCTTACTATAAAACTTTTCAGGATGTTCTCTCTCCATATGTTTTACATACCTATAACTCTATTTCAGCCAACAGTAAGCTAACATAGGACACTTTGAGGGCTTACATTATGGTCATTCCTTAGCAGGACAAAGACCATACTCAATGTGGGAATCATCCCCACATCAGACTCTTAAATGCTGATTTAAAATTATTTTCTAAAATCTTAGTGAATAGGCTTTTGCCATATATTCCCCATCTTGTTCACACAGACAAGGCAGGCTTTATCCCTCCGACGGAGGCCAGGGATGATACTGTAAGGGCAATAGATCTGATCCCAGAGGCCCGACCATTTTTGCTCCTATCAACAGACGCTGAAAAGGCCTTCGATTGGGTGGACTGGCAGTAGTTATGAGCTACCCTTAAACACATTGGATGGGGCCAGGCATTGTATACTAGCCCCACAGCTGCTGTGCTGGTGAATGGGGCCCGATCAGAGTATTTCACTTTGTCCAATGGGATGAGACAGGGCTGTCCTCTTTCACCATTAATCTTTGTGTTAACCTTAGAACCCTTTCTCTGTTAGTTAGATTAGATTCCTTGATTAGTGGAATACAGGTCTCAAGCACAGAGCATAAAATTGTTGCATACGCAGATGATCTTTTATTTTTTCTTACCGACCCAAAGGTTTCACTACCTTGTTTATTTCAATGTTTTGCTCAGTATAAGGATCTGTCTAATTTTTCCATAAATGATGTTAAAAGTGAAGCGATAAGTATTCTTCTCCCTACGGAGTGTATTGTAAAGCTACAATGCCTCTATTGGTTTAAATGGGTTCAGTCTTTTTTTAAAAATCTGGGGGTTAAATTAACCCCGGACACTGCTTCATTATGTGAGATTAATTTTTGTCCATTGTTATCTAAAATGTGATCACATCTCCAACTTTGGCAAACATTTACCTTTACATGGTTTGGGAGGTGTAACGCATTTAAGATGACAATGCTTCCACAGAGTTTATATCTAATGCAAGCGATATCTATTAAATTACCTCAAGCCTTTTTTCGTCGGACTTTGTTGAATAAATTTCTTTAGGGTAATAAAGTTGCTAGACTTCGTAACTCCCTGTTAGTGCTGCCTAAATCTCTGGGGGTTATTGGTCTACCTGACCTGATTTCATACTACCGAGCCCTACATTTGTCTAGAGTGGTGTCATGGTGTACTTCCTCGCAGACCAAGCCCTGGGTACAAGTCGAACAAAATGCATCACCGATCATTCTGTCTGTGCTTCCCTGGGTTGCCCATAAATATTATCGGGGGTTGAAGAGGCATCCTACGATTGGAGCCTTTTCCAAACACTTTCTACAAAGGGCCTTTCTCCCAATCCATCACCTTTAATACCAGTGATTCAGAACCCAGACTTTACACCTGGGCTTGACAATAAACAGCTCCGGGGCCTGGTAGGACTTGGCATAACTAGACGTATGCACTTTGCTACCTCGCAGGGTTGGATGTCTATGCAAGATCTATCCACTCTTTTACAGCCCCCCCTGAGCTCCTGGTCAGCCTTTTAACTGGAACATTATCTAAGGTCTATACCAGATGCGGAAGTTCATGTTAGGTCACTAACACCCTTTGAGCATCTATGTATGGCGGGGGAATATGTACCACATTCATTGTCACTCTTGTATATATTGATCATTGAGCCTCCAAAAGGCCACGTCCCCTCGTATATATGCCGTTGGGAGGAGGACCTTCAAATTTCCTTTACAAGCATGCAAATTAAAAGGATTATTTCAATGGCCCATAAATCTTCTATAGCAAGCCACTTTCAGGAACAGGGCTATAAGTTGTTGGTCAGGTGGTACAGGGTTCCGGCCCTACTTAATAAACTCTATCCTCAAATCTCTAGCCTATGTTGGCATTGCAAGAAAGAGCCAGGGACATTATTAAATATTTTCTGGGTGTGCCCTTTAATTATAACATTTTAGAAGAAAGTGGGGAACTGGATTAAACAATTGACATGAGTCGACCTTGGGATATCTCCTGCACCTAAACGGGATACCTCTCCATAAATGTAAAAAGTCATTGGTAGCACACATGTTGAATTCTGCTCTGGCATGTATCCCAGACCTATGGAAATCTACTATTACACCACTTGTGAAACATTGGTTTTCCAGAATAGATGAAATTAGGATAATGGAAAACATGACAGACTTATTCCATGGTAGAGAGGAGGAATGTAGGGAAACCTGGCGGCCATGGATGACCTTTACTTGTACATCTCAGTATGTTGATCGTTGCGCTGAGTAGTCACCACGTATTGAGATTTATATGGGTGGGTTTGGCTGGGCAGGGTGGTCTTGGGAGGGGGAGGGTGTTAGAGACTGAGAAATTATATTTATTTATTTTTCCCCTTTTTTTCTCTCTTTCTTTTTTTTTTTTGTTTGCTCTTATCCCTCTCTCGTGACCTCCAGGGGATGGGATCAGGGGAGAGACTCCTTTTATTTTAAAGTAGAGAAGGGAAGGTATGCTAGAGGAAAAATCTAAACTATGGATGGAATGTAATCTAGGTCAAAATTGTAGTAATATTTATTACTAGGCATACTGTGTGGCTCTATACTCCTAATTGTATGAATTTAATAGGTGATATCGCTGGTTTATTTGTTATTATTCTGAGGTCGGATGGTTAGATTTGTTCTCTACTTTAATATAGGTTTATTTCTTTTTTTTTTCTCTTTGTTGTTATTGTTTCATATTGTTCATATGCTATGTTATATACTGAAAAATATTGAATAAAGAATTATATATAAAAAAATGAAGGGGAAATACCAACACCACAACCAGAGGATGTGGAGGAAGGAGAGGTTTATGAAGTGGGCAAAATAGTGACCCCAACAGGTGAGTGTCTGAGACGGCAGCTTCAGGTAATAGATGTATGCCTGCATAAATACGTGGTGTGTTTTTTAATTTTAGGTGATGTGGATGTTGTGGAAGATGTAACTCATTTCACAAGTGCAAGTGGGCAGATCCTCATCGGGGAGATCATGGTGTGCAATCATGATTTATAGAAGATCGAGGAAGACATTAATGATGTTGAAAAAAGACTCAAAAGCATCATTGATGTTTTAGGCAGAATCGAAAGCACAGCAAAATTCAATTTGTTTATATTTTGAAGATTTTAGAATCTTTTTTGAAGTATATTGAAAGCCAAATTTTGAAAATGCACACAGTATGTCAACATGTGCTATCTGCCATCATGGAATATCAATGTATGCGTTTTGTGGGTGCAACCCCTTCCTCGCAACTCAAGTAGGTGAGAGGAAGGGGTTGCACCCCGAAACACGTCCATTGATCCCCCATGATGGGAGCTAGCACATTAGGCATGGGATCTGGAGGGAAATCCCCATTTTGACTCTCAATTTGTGTGCATCTTCAAAATTTGGCTTTCACAGGGGTGACATCACCCCATCTGATGAAGGCAAAATCAACACAGTTTGAACATACTAATGTCTGATATTGCCTTCATTTTATCAAAGTTGAACTTTGTAAGTTTCTGAGTTGTGTATTGTTTTATGGTTTTAAACATGTCTGTTTAACACCAAAAAGGCTATTTGTACTGTCAGAAACCAAAAATGTTATTACAAAAATGTTCAAAAACCCCTTTCTAATGCACATGTGAATGTACACAGAGTAAAAAGTGTTCTACTCAAAAATGTGTGGCTTCTTCTTTCAATGCTCAGTAGCAGTTTTTGGACTAAGTTGGTGTTTACAGTGGCAATGGGGGTTATTTACTAAAGGCAAATCCACTTTTCACTATAAGTGCACTTTTAGTGCAGTTTCTGTGTACTTTTTCAGTGCACTTGGAGTGCAAAGTGGATTTTCATTTAGTAAATAACCCCCACAGTGGTTTTTAATTTGCTACAATCAGGCCATTTTTGTGACTCACAAAAATTAATTAATGGTGCTGAAAATGATGAATATTTTTATCAGTAATGCATCACATACATTAACAACAAAAACAAGGTGTGTGTGTGTAGCAGACCCACAACAAAATAGTTAGCTGAAGAAGAGATTGTCACCTCATGTATCAAATAAATTACGTTTGCACTATTGAAGAAAATGGCCAAAAGAAAAGCCATTGGATAAACTAGGAGACAGCTAAAAGAAACACAAGCAGTAAATCAAAGGAAATCTTATTTCAGTTTAACTAAAAAAAATGTATTTAAAAATGTTTATTAAACATTTTCTGGCATATCAATGGCATATCAATGGCCCCCCTACCCGCAAAGTACTCCATATATTTGATACAGACCTGCGGGCGCTTTGGGGAAAGCCAGGACGGCCAGCTTCAAGCGCCATCAGTGTTTCTTCTTGAAGTCTGGCCTCAGGCCCAACTGAGGCCACATAGTTCATTGAATTTCTCCTTAAATAGTTGTGGAGAATGCAGCATGCAAAGATTATATGGTTAAGTTTTTATTCCGCCATGTTGTTTGCATAAGGAATAGGTGGAACCAGCTGGCCATTATGCCGAAAGCGTTCTCCACCACTCTTCTGGCTCTTTGCAGCTGGTAGTTAAAAACCCTCTGGTCCGGGGTGAGGGTCCTCATCGGGAACGGCCGCATCAGGTGATTACCCAGCCCAAATACTTCATCAGCGACAAAGACAAACGGGAGTCCTTCCACGTTATCTTCAGCAGGTGGCAATCTCAAGCCACCATTCTGGATCCATCTGTAGAACTCGGTCTGGGCTATGACTCCACCATCCCACATCCAGCCATTCTTCCCCACGTCCACATAGAGAAACCAATGTGTCGCCGACACCACCGCCAACATCACAATACTATTAAACCCCTTATAGTTGTAATAGTATGACCCCAAGTTGGGGGGGTGGGACTATGTGGACGTGTTTCCCATCAATTGCCCCTCCACAGTTGGGAATATCCCACCACTGGGCAAATTGGGATGCCATTCCTGTGGCATTGAAGGAAACTGAGGAGTCAAACAAGAAAATAAAAATTAGTAATTTTGCACATAAACATTGCAAGCAGATTAGACACAAACATTCTTGGCCAACATCAGTATTAACATTTATTTGAAGGAGTATTTAAAGACAAATATATAAGTACACTTATCAGATTCCTCACCCTCTCTGATGGCCCATTGTAAAAATTTTAAGGGAGAAGGGAAATGTTTTGGACAGGTAACCCTCTCCACTTCATTGAGAGCTGAATGCATAAATAATGTGTTTAACTTTGGCCAGCCCCTCCTTACTTACACTATTGGCAGCCCACTGGACAGGTAAGAAGTGTCATAATACAAAAATATAAATACACACTGTACAAACTGAAGCACTTTTTTACCTTCTGCAATTACCTATCAAGATAATAGGCGAACAAAACTTTAAACAGTACCATTTGAAAGAATTCAGGCAGGCCCTTTCACTACATGCTTTAGTGAATTCATACAGAAATATGACCAAAAAAGAGGTAGGTATAGTGTGTATGGGTTTGGCAAAGTCAGCAGATAGAGGATTGGTACCGGTTGACTTAGCGGTTGGGAGGGAGGGAGGGTTCAAAATGATTTTGGGAATCCAAAAAAAAAAAAAATCCTCTTGCACTCTACCTGAGTTTAAGAACAAAAATAACAATTGTACATATTTTAGGGGGTGTTTGGGATAAAGCACTACTATGGAGCTGACAAAATACATTGTTAAGTAACTAGGCTAGGTGTGTATGGGCCCAGGGTAGCATTCTTGGGAGGTTAGTGAAGGTAAATATGCAGGAAGGACAAAAAAGGAAGTTTAAAAACTTCCAGCATGCATGAGAACAAAGGGGACATTCACAGCATATGCCAATCATGGTAATTAGGGAATGATGAAAGAAATACAATACATTAGCAAACAATAAATACATAGAATGTGATGTTAAAGGAGAAGAATCTTACCTTAATATAGTCCTTCTGCAGGACCTGAATGATGGCATAACAGGTCTCTGGAATAATGATCCCCAGAGTCTGGGGGGAGATGCCTGTTGAGAACTTGATGTCTTGAAGACTTCTCCCCGTCACCAAGTACTGCAATGTGGCGATGAGCCTCTGCTCGGGAGTGATGGCTTGCTGCATGCAGGTGCAACAGTGAAAAATAGGGTCCGTCATCCTGAGAATTGGTAACGCTTGAGCAACCAATTCTTCGTCCATGAACTCCTCCCCACCCTGTCCATAGACTGGGCTTGGGTCAAAGTAGGAACCCCAAAGTAAGACCCCAACACCAAGCCCCTGCATAGCACAAACTCTACGACGAGTACGTACCTGCAACATGGCTAGAAAACGGTCGGCTGGTCAGAACGAACTAACAGAACGCACTGAAAATCAGAAAGGCCTGAGAAGAGCGAGCTGAAAATCAGAAATAAGTGGACAAGAACGCACTGAAAATCAAATACGTACTATAAAATATGCACTGAACTGACTACATGAACTGAAAACCAGATATGAACCCACAAGCACAAACTGAAGAGCAGTAACGATCTGAAAAGCACAAGGCTGAAAAGCGCAAATCCTCTCACCAAACTTCTACTAACACGAGAATAGCAGAAGGAGCACAAAGGGTGGCGCACTGGCTATTGAACTTCCTTTTTCTAGTCCTGTCGTATGTGTTGTACGTCAGCGCCGATCAGAATTTCCGAAAACATTTATGTGATCGTGTGTATGCAAAACAAGTTTGAGTCAACATCCGTCAGAAAAAAAACATGGATTTTGTTGTCGGAATGTGCAATCGTGTGTACGTGGCATAAGGGTACTAGCTTATATATGGTACCTTTACTTTACTTTTACCTTTAATTGTATTTCTATTAGCACCTTTAAGGACAAATTTAAAGAGAAAGGATATCAGCATAGAATTGGAACTGGTACCTGAAGCAGACATTTAAATAATGTCTGCATATTATAGAAATTTCTTTTTAAATATATGTTTGATTTAAAAACATTGATATTCAGGGGTGTGTAGACCAGTGTAAGTACTCAAAACTCAGTTTTTAGTCCTTACAAAAAAGATTCAATTATCATCAGCTATTGAATGTTTGATGTACTACTTATTTTCACATTACAAAAACATTTACTGGTTTGTACAGCTAACTACTCAAGTTAAAAGCAGTAGTTAAAATCAAATAGAAAAATAATTGAGATGAAATGTGTGAATAAGAAAGATAGGTGGTAACGAAATAGTGATGACTCTCATCATTCTGTGATAAGAATGTTTTTTTTTTTAAATGATTTTATTATATTTGACAGAAATCCCTGATCTATGCAATGATGCATTTATCTTCCCTTCTCTTTAGAAACACAGAGCTTTCTTTAATCAGGCATCATTTAGGGTATGCGTCTAGTTTTTGGACTAAAATGCTGGCTCAGAAATAACTCAGTCATGTGGATTCTGGTGCCTGTGCAGTTCTAGGCTGGGCTCACAACTTACACAGAATATCCCTATGCTGCACTCTCTCACTTTTGTGCTTGCTACAGAGTAATGCTCCGTACACACGGTCGGACTTTGCTCGGACATTCCGACAACAAAATCCTAGGATTTTTTCCGACGGATGTTGGCTCAAACTTGTTTTGCCTACACACGGTCGCACAAAGTTGTCGGAATTTCCGATCGACAACCACGCGGTCACGTACACCACGTACGACGAGACTAGAAAAGGCCGGTTGAGAACCAAGCGCGGCACCCTTTGGGCTCCTTTTGCTAATCTCGTGTTAGTAAAAGTTTGGTGAGAGACGATTCGCGCTTTTTCAGACTCGTGGCTTTCAGATCGTTTTCTGCCGTTCAGTTTGTGCTTGTGGGTTTGTATCTGCTCTTCAGTGCGTGCAAGCAAGTTCCGCGTGACTTTAAGTAGTCATTGTATTCTTGTTCGTTCGTTACTGGTTTTCAGGTCGCTCTTCACAGGCCTTGCTGTTCTTCAGTGCGTTCTGTTACTTCGTTCTGAGCAGCTGACCGTTTTCTAGCCATGTTTCGTATGCGTACTCCTCGTAGGGTTCGTGCTGTGTGGGGGCTTGGTGTTGGGGTCCTGACCTTGACACAAGTCCAATCCATGAACAGGGTGGGGAGGAGTTCATGGACCAAGAATTGGTTGCTTCAGCGTGACCAGTTCTCTCATATGCCTTTGCTCTGTGAGATCCATGAGAATAATCCTAATGATTTCAGGAACTTTCTCCGGATGACGGACCCCGTATTTCACCGTTTGTTGGCTTCGCTGACCCCCTATATCAGCAGGCAGGATACCTGCATGAGGCAAGCCATCGCTCCGGAGCAGAGGTTGGTCGCTACCCTGTGGTATTTGGCCACAGGGAGAAGCCTGCAAGACTTGAAGTTCTCGACAGGCATCTCCCCCCAGGCTCTTCTTTGTGGACATTTACTGCTTGTGTTTGTTTGAGCTGACCCTGACAGAAATGTGTGGAGTCCAGAAAATGTTGTGATTGTGTAACCTTATACAAAGCACTGTTGGCTGTTATTTACTAAATGCAAAGACACTTTTCACTACAAGTGCACTTGCAACTGCACTGAAACTGCACTTGTAGTGCAAAGTGGATTTGCCCTTAGGAAATAACCCCCATTTTCTCATAAAACAACAATTACATCACCCCAAAAGTGTTGTAGCGTTGAGACAATAATCCACACATTCTTGATGAGCAATCTTTTTAATACCTGCACAATCACATGTGCATTTACCCAAGGTTTTTCTGACAAACCAACATGTTTGTTGTATAACAATTTTTGTGGTGTCATTATCCAAAATCAAAATGTGCATTTTATAGAAAACAGGCCTGTGTAAAACCAACAAGAAAGACACAAATCTTGATCTTACAAAGTTCACATTTGGTAGAACTAGAAGGCAATATCAGACATGAGTATTTAGGAACTGTGTTTGATATTGCGTTCAGATGGGGGGAAAATCACCCCTGGAAAAGCCAAATTTGGAAGATGCACACCAATTTCCCAATGTCAACATGTGCTATCTGCCATCAGGGGGGATCAAGGGACGTGTTTTTTGGGAGAAAGCCCTTCCTCACCGCTACTTTAATTATTGAGGAAGGGGTTGCACCCCCAAAACACGTACATTTTGGAATAACATCATTGATGTTTTGCTTGATGTTTTCCAATTGTAAATTACACCCCATGATCTCCCCGATCAGGATCTGGGCACTTTCGGATGTGAAAGGATCTTCATCCACAACCTCACGATCACCTAAAAAGAGAGGAACCCCAAAAAAAATTAGGTTTAAAAAAATGCCACCATCCATCTCTTATCTGAGCCTGTGGTTGCACACTCACCTGTTGTGGTGACTATTTCCACCACGTCTTCTTCCTCCTGCTCATCTTGTGTTGGGGGGATTTCCCCTTCTTCCAGGGGGGGGGACTCTGGTCTCCTCGGATGAGGGGTGTCCTCCGAGTCTTTTATCCCCTATGTAAAACAAAGAAATGGTATAATTAGCACACAGATATTTGATGGCAGAACTATAAAGATGAAACATTGCTTGGAAGTGGGGTACAATGATCTATTTTAGCCGAGTTCCAAGATATAGCTTTTTTAATGCCCTTTGTCAAGCTGCAATACTTTACCTGTTTAGTACAAGCTTCACAGATGGAGACCCACCTATAGTATACACTGGAGCACCTGTGTGGCCCCCTAATAAAAATGGTGTTCTGGGGTCCCACACTAGTGCTCCTGTGTCCAGATGTGAAAACAGCTGCTCAGTGTCCTCTCCTTACACACAATCTAGTTTGCATTTCATTCTATTAACAAACCCATCTACACAACCCAATTCTTTGAAGACAAGTATAGGGCGTCAAAATGGTGGCCAAATGCATATGGCCTAAACAATGGTATTTTATCGTCTGAAATTAAAATGTGTGATCCGAACGAATAATGTGCCCATGAACATGAAAGTTGCCATTTTAAACTGTACAACAGTTCCTAAAAGCACATGGAGCAGCAGGAACGTAATAAACACAAAAAGAATAGGAACACAGCACAACTACTTACTTTTTTGCAGCACTCTCCGGATCTTTCTGTACTGCTCATGTTCTCGTAATTTCAGGTCCGACCACCGCTTCCTGAGCTGATCTTTCGATCGTCGTACCCCGAATTTCTGGTGCAGACTCCTGACCACTTTCGCCATGATCTTGGCCTTTCGGACATTGTGGTTGGGGTAAGGCCCATACTTTCCATCATAGTCGGCCTTCTTCAGGATGTCCACCATCTCCAACATCTCCCCAAAGGACATATTTGAGTCCTTTAATCTCCTTCTGGATCGGGACGTTTCAGGCTCCGGCCTTTCCTCTTCCTCCTCGTTGCTGTAATTAGCACGATCCTGCTGTCTATCCGCCATGTGCTCTTCCTCCACTGCGCCGAATGAAAAGGGGCGGAGAATAGAATAGAAAGAACATCAGGGGCGGGCGGAGTTATACGCATGCGCAGTGTGTATAAATCGTAAGCGCGCGCATCTTACGTACGATCTGTGAGCGGAGGAAGGGGCATCGTAGACGCAGATCGTGCTAACGAAGGTAGGATCTAAACTTGGGCCTATACTGCTTCGAAATGGAAGCCTATATTGTAACAAGATTAGGGGAGTTTGGCCTGACATTAGGGTTTGTCTTGTGTTGTGTCTTGCAGAGAAAATGGATGGGTTCAATGACCACAATTTCCTGCCCCTGTTTATTGACAAGTACAGGGAGCTGCCCTGTCTGTGGCAGGTGAGACACCCCCACTATAACCACAAACAGAAGAGGCAGGCAGCGCTGGAGAAACTGCTGGAGTTGGTGAAGCCGGTGGTCTCCACAGCAACCATCCCTTATTTAAAAGCAAAAATTGGTGGCCTGAGGAGCACTTATCTTAGGGAGCGCAAGAAGGTCACAGATTCCCTGAGGTCCGGAGCTGCAGCAGATAATGTTTATGTCCCCAGGCTGTGGTACTACGAGAGACTGCGATTTCTGTCAGACCACACTGAAGTCAGGGAATCCCTCTCTACTCTTCCTTCCACTCTTCCTTCCATCCCAGCTGAGGCTTCCGATGTCCAACCTGGGACTTCCAGCCAGGAAGAAATGGAGGAGCCCAGCTGGAGTCAGGTATAGTATTCTTCTACAGATTTCTGGCCAATAAATAAATGATGTTTACTAGATGTTATTATTGATTATTAATTGAAAGTGTTTTACATATCAATAGACAGTAGTGGGCACCCAAAATTGGGACAAGAATGAAAAATGCTGGCCTCAGTAGGATAGTCTGTTATATTTGTTAACATTCAATTGGCAGCAGTCAGGAGGTGAAAATTGTGTGTGATTGATGTAAAAAATACTAAAACTATGTCCCTTTTTCATACACAGGAAGACCTCAGCCAGGAGGAGGTTGTGGAATGTGTCAGTCAGAAGGAGGTGAGGATTATTAGTGTCAGCCAGGAGGAGGCGGGGCTAAGTGTCAGCCAAGAGAAGCCTGGAACAAGTCGCAGCCTGACTGAGTCTCAGGTTCCTCCCCTCTGCCTGCCATACAAAAGGGCCAGGAAGGCCACTCCCAGTCCTGTGCAGGATTCAGCATACAGGCTGATCCAGGAGGCTTTGGCATCCCTCAGAGCCTTCCCCAGTCCTGAAGAGGCCTTTGCCTGCATGGCTGCCACCAAATTGCTGGGCATGCAGGAGGGCCAACGCAAGATCTCTGAGGACCTGATTTATAAAGTCCTACGTAAGGGGGAGAGTGGGGAACTGACACACAAGACGGATGTCATTGAGATGGACGATACTCCTCCTCCTCCTCCTCCTGCTGCCACAACTAGACCACCACAGCAAAACGCTGGAAGGAAGTGTGGAAGGAAGACCAAAGAGTGATGACCCTGTGTTCAGTCTGGTCTGACAGAAGCTGCAGTCTCTCGTATGACCACAGCCTGGGGACACAGATGTCATCTGCTGCTTTCCGGATCTCTGGGACTTCTGGACCAGACTGCCCTCCCTTAGATATGAACTCCTCAGGCCACCAATTTTGCTTTGAAATAATTGATGTCTGCCCTGGGGGTCCAAGGCTTCGCCCACTTCTGCAGTTTCTCCAGCCTTGCCTCCCTCTTTGTTTATAGTTGTGACCCCTTAATAAAATTTTTTTCGGTAAATTCTACTCTCCTGTGTGTGTTTTCATCCAAAAAGGACAGTTTGTTGGTGACGATTCAGGTACATTTCTAACATAAAATGTGAAATTAACAAGGGACAACACCAAACAATCTCCTACAGATTAAATAGAACAACATATCAATGGTGTTGTGGGAACTTGTCACAAAAAACACACAAACATTTTCGGGAGTACAAATCAAAATCACCAAAAAAAAAAATTAAAAAAAAGAGAAACACAAAAAAAGATTCTACATTAAAGTCAAAAAAAAAAATATATATGTTGTCAGATGTGAGAAATCAAAATATATTGAGGGAATCCCGATAAATAGTAACGAAAGAAGTTTGTGCGAAGTGTGTGTGAATATGAGCATCAAAACTAATATATTCTTGGCACATTATAAAGAAGAAGAGAGTGCGCTGTATTAAACCATTTTGAACATTGCAGCGTGCTGTATCCATTGCGAACGCTAAGGTTACCAGAACGAGCTGTCCCGTGTCGGAATTTCTTCTGAGCATGCGTGGCACTTTGTGCGTCGGAACAGGCCACACATGGTCAGAATTGACGCGATCGGATTTTGTTGTCGGAAAATTTTATCTCCTGCTGTCCAACTTTGTGTGTCGGAAAATCCGATGGAAAATGTCCGATGGCGCCCACACATGGTCGGAATTTCCAACAACACGCTCCGATCGGACATTGTCCATCGGAAAATCCGACCGTGTGTACGGGGCATTACAATGGTAAAATCGAATTGACGTTGAATAGAAAACAGAAAAAAAAAATGTTTTTTTGCCTGCCACAGACTGATAACATTATCTTGGCTTAGGCAAAGTCACTTGAATGGAACTCAAGAATTGTTTTAATAACAGAAGGTACAACTTTTTTGAGAACTGATATTGTTTTTGTATATTGTGACATGACAGGAATTTATTCCTGCATACTTGTAAAGTTACATTTTCATGAAATTAAGAGGTAGGTACAGAAAGATATATATAAGATGTAGGGTTCATACTACATGTACTCTACATTTTCACCACTTCAGCCCCTGAATGATTTACCCCCTTCCTGACCAGAGCACTTTTTGCGATTCAGCACTGCGTTGTTTTAACTGAGAATTGTGCGGTCGTTCGACGTTGCACCCAAACAAAATTGACGTCCTTTTTTTCCCACAAATAGAGCTTTCTTTTGGTGGTATTTGATCGCCTCTGCGGTTTTTATTTTTTGCGCTATAAACAAAAGAAGAGTGTCAATTTTGAAAAAACGCATTATTTTTTACTTTTTGCTATAATAAATATCCCCCAAAAATCTATAAAAAAAAAAATTTTTTTCCACAGTTTAGGCCAATATGTATTCTTCTACATATTTTTGGTAAAAAAAAAATCACAATACATGTATATTGATTGGTTTGCGCAAAAGTTATAGTGTCTACAAAATAGGGGATAGATTTATAGCATTTTTATTATTATTATTTTTTTTTACTAGTAATGGCGGTGATCTGTGATTTTTATTGTGACTGTGACATTATGGAGGACACATCAGATATTTTTGACACATTTTTGGGACCATTGGAATTAATACAGCGATCAATGCTATACAAATGCATTGAGTAATATAAAAATGTCACTGGCAGTAAAGGGGTTAACACTAGGGGGCGATCGAGGGGTTAACTGGGAGATGATTCTAACTGAAGGGGGAGGGGACTGACTAGAGGAAGTGATGGATCGTGGTTCCTAGCTAATAGGAACACACAATCTGTCACTCCTCTCAGAACAAAACAGGGAAGTGTGTGTTTACATACACTCGTCCCTGTTCTGTGTCTCCTGCTCATGCTCACTCATGGCCATCGGTCATCGCGACCATCGGGCCATGAGCATTGACACCCTCCGCTGTGCAGTGGGTGCACGTGCCTGCTATCCCGTCCCACAGTATAACTGCGGCGGCTGGTCGGGAAGTGGTTAATAGCCGTTGGTTTTTGAAGTTTGAAACAATTTTCTGCTCTTAACCTTACAAGATCCTATCTTGTGGATTGTGGGATCAGCAGAGTGATCACTACTGCACTGGCTTTCCCTTGTGCTGCCAACATCACATGATAAATATGATTTATAATCCTTATATTTTTACAAAGGATATGTATGCCACTTTCTACTGTAAATAGAGAAAAATAACCAACAGAAAGGAGTAACTGCACACAATCCAGTAAATGTTCCAGTATCACTTGCACATCAGGTAAGCTGCCATTTGGATCAAATCAGAGAACATTATGGGCAATTCATTTAAAAAAAGTGAATTAAAAATGGTGCAATATTCAGCCAACAAAACTTACTAGACCTTCAGGCCATTGTTACTTTTAAACTCTATACACTTTTTTCACACTGTACTTCTTATTCTTGGCCAATGCAGGACACTTCCTATTGGTATTGCCAGCCCTGCAGCTGCACCTTCTTCTTGTGACGTACAGGTGGCTAGTTTGGTGAGAACGATATCTTCATTGTATTCTAACTTTTATAGTATGGGTGAGAGTGCCAATAAAAGGTCTCTAAACTTAACACTCAGGGAAATTCATAGATACATAGTAGTGTCTGAGTGAGGTTTCAGTGATATAGATACCACATTTCTGCTTTTTTGCTGAGAGAATCCCACATCTTTGTCCTCTGTGCTGATAAAGCATGTGCAGGAACTCAAAAAAGAATACTAGCTAAAGAGATTGTGGCCGCAAGTGGGTAGATCCTGCATAATTAGGCTGCACAGAAAGTGGATGTTATTTGGACAGGACTGCCTGGAAAGTTGGTATGATCTGGGTGGGACTGCCTAAAAGGTTCACATATGAAATGTGGGCTGCAGGCAGGGGTGACAGTTTCCAAAAGACTGGGATGAAGATGTTGGTCAGCATGCATGAAATGTCAGTGTTGGCATACAAAAGGAACTAACTTTGGATTCTGTGCCCTAAAAAGACAGGCAGAGGGCAAAGGGCCAGTCATCCATATTTTCTTTGGCCCCCCTACAGCTAATCTTTTCTGCATTACTGACTTACAATGTCTTGTTCTCCTTTTTCTCTCTGCATGGTGGCAGTTATTTTGGTAGAGGCAGGACTGTTGTTTTCTAATGCTGAATCTTCCCGCAAGAAAAACAGTGATAATCAGTTACAGTGGTGATGTCAGGTACGTGGTAGGAGACTGAATTGATGAGGTTGACCTCTCTTATATCTCCAGCCCAGGCCCCACTGGAGGTGAAACAGATGGTGCTAAGGGACAGGAGGAACATGAGTGCCGGCAGGTGTTGATAGCAGAACTTGCAGCAAGAGATGCAGGCTTGAGAAGTCAGGCAGGACATCAGGCCATGAGCAGATGTGATGCACGCTGGACCAGCCAAGGTTAAAGAAGCACTCCACATGTACTGCAGGTTCTGGAAGCGTGTCTTGTTAAAGCTCTTAGCAGGCTTTAGGCAGGAACACACTGTGATGACTAGAGTGGCTATGAAGGACAGCCAAAACAGGCACTCAGAAGTGGTATGTGGTATGAAGCCAAGTCAGAAGCAGGAGTGAGGTCACAGAGGTAACAAAGGTCACAAAGGTCAGTAGCAGGTGGGCAGCGAGGTACAGAAGTGTAGGTAAAAGCATGGTCAGGAACGGAGCCAAAGTCAGGAACAGGTGGGCAAAGGTACAAGAAGAATCCAGGATCAGGTCATTAACAAGCTGGGTTGTCAACAGAAGTCAGATACAGCATACACTTAGGACACAGGGAAAGCTTAAAGTGTTTGTTAACCCCAAAAAAAAAAGAAAAATCAGATCCTGGCCCCTAAAGCAGATTACACAGCACAGTGCTTGTGCTGTGTAATCTGCCCCCTCTAAACTGTAAAACAACCTCCCTGAATCTGCCACTTCCTGTATCCCCCTCTCTGCGCTGACCATGAAAATCAGGACTGCTGAGCCCTGACCACTGTGGTCAGAGTATGTCCCTTTGTCAGCCGCAGCTGTCTTCTTTGCTCTCCTCTCTCCCCCTCACCCCCTCCTCCCTGCCTGTCAGCTCCGTGTCTGTTTCTCTGTCTCCGCCCCACCCCCTCCCCCTGCAGCTATTATTAAAAATAAATAACCTACAATGGTAACTGTCACTCCTTCGATTATAGGCAGGCATACCACACTGTGTATTTTTTTTATAAAAATGAGGCTTGTAAATACCTATTCAGAACTATCTTCAGGCCGGAAATGTGACGCACGGCCACTTTACATCTCCGAGACAGGGCTTTTGCGGGAGGGGCTGAGCGGCCATGTGATCTCCCCGGCTGACACCAGAGGGAGATCTGGGCCCCTCGTGCAGAAGCCATCTATCGGAGCTGTAAAGTGGCCAAGGGTCACGTGACCAGCCTGAAGATCGCCCTAAATAGGTATTTACAAGCATCATTTTTAGAAATGACTTACATAGCGTGGTATGCCTGCCTATAATAGAGGGGCTGGCAGTGAGTTATAATTTAGACTTAACAAACAAACACTTTAAGACCAGTCAGCACCAATAGTAAGCAAGATCATTTCTCAAATAGCCCATCTGGTGCCAGAAATTGTGGGCATGCTCCCACATGTGCGCATGTGCATTCCTGTAAGAAAAGCACCCACACGCATTTCTATTAGCAATGCGCCTATGCTCATTTCTATTAGCGATGTCATGCGAATATCTATGCGCATGTCACCGTACTCGAATTCCCTTACAGGTGACATCACCAAATCTCATTCCAAATTTCAGGAAACCAACAGTCAGAGTCAGAAATACCTTAATCTCACACTGCAGATATCCCGCTTTAAGGCTGTAGTCACAGGAGTACCTAGTGACCTAGTGACACATTCACAGTACTAGGAAGTACCCTGCTATTTTACAGAAAGTCTTCTAAAGAAAAGGTAAACTTTTTAGGGTACTGCTTAGGCACAAATAACATTTCCTAATTTTCCCTATGATATACCAGATCTTTACTTTTTGAGTTCTGTTGCACTTTAACACGTGAATCATGTAGCTGGCATTACATGTGAGTGCTTTTTCTGAGCAAGCACAAGATAAATGTTTTAAATATTGGCTTACAAGTATTCAATATGTTAGATGAGCAGAGGACATATTGTGAGCAACAGTCCAGTACATTTGATATCTTGGCAGTGTCCAAAAGGTTGATGTCATTCTTATGAATAGATCTGTGTGAGGAAAGAACGTATTGAACAAGAGGAAAGCTTTCTGACCAAAATGAGTAAGGTGCTTTTCAAACATTTAATTTCAAGTATGCATGCTTTTTTGATGAATATGAATTATACTGACATTTATACTTTCAAACACTAATAATTTTAAATTACTAGGACACTTTCTGGCTTTCTTCTTCAGCTGCTGAGTTATTTTAATACACATTGCTCAACTTCTTTTTTGACATTTATTTAGCCAAGCTAATTATATTTTTCACGGGTTTTGCATGAAACTCATTACCATAACAAACTTAGAAGTGTACTGCAACACATCCTCAAAACAGTATGCTGTTTTAACAATTGCATCATAGTATCCTCTGATGTGCAAACACGATTACTGAATTTATGACAAGGCTAAAAGAACAGCTTTCAGTGTCTCCAGCACAACAGGAAAACAAAGAAGAGGAACAAAAAAATGTTTTCAATGCACTTCACAAAACATACTTTTTCCCTTTAATAATTTAGTTTGGATAACTTTTTGATTCCGATCCAAAAAGAGAAAATTCATCAGGGACTATTTTTTTCCAAAAAAAAAAAAAAAAATCTTATAAAAGAATTTTGTGGAAAATTACATACTGTACATCAGAAATCAGAGTGGATGTTCATGTTGCAAGTTAAATTGCAGGAAAAATATATAAGAGAGAACCACCTAAAGATATAGTACTGGAAACCTTTGCCACATCCCAATTCGAAGAGGAAAATGCAAAAAGGGGGTGCCCCGGGAATTTTATGGGCAAAGGGTAAAAACCAGAAAGAGGAGTAACAAATGTATAAAAAATTATACAAAATGTATTACATACAAACCAGTAAAAGAAATAATGCACAAGGGATAAACCTAAAAACAAAATAGGTAGTCAGACTGAATAGTTACATAACAGCTAGATTTTGAGACACACAGTTGATCTCATGATAAGAGGCCAAACGAGGTGCTTATACACAGGAGTCCCAAGATGTTTCGGAATATAGGTATGGATAATTAATTCCTTCTTCAGAGTCTGATTTGAGACAAGCTGTTTTGTCTGGTAATAAAACAGCAGAAATATCAAAAAGAGTATGAAATAAACAAATATGCAAATGTAAGAACACAGTAGATGGAAGGACTTTCATCTCCAGGCTGTTCCATCGCACAGTGGAATGCTCTAAGTTGTATATGGGGGGCTGAATATATGTCCCCAAAGTACCAGTGATATACAGTTCCCCGTGCCAAATCGGTTAGCATTTCTGCCGACAAAAGACACCAAGGCCCACGAGGATCAACTAATATTTGGAGACGGATCTAGCACATAAAATATGTCTATGTAAGAAGCATGACATGGTAAACACTGAGGAGAAGCCAGAAAATATATACAATAATATAAGGTGTATACATGCATCGCCATATAATGCAGATGCATGCATGGGGATGCATCACCTCAAGGGGTGCCATGGTATAGGCCTCCCACTCCCAGTGGGTCAAGTGACCCGTGCTGCAGGATATCCTGGCAGTAATAAGGGCAGTGGTACACAGGGTCCACAAAGACACTTACCTATGACTGTTGTTTGATGTAGATTACCCCAATCTGGGACGTTGTGTAATCCTGGCTGTGCAGCAACCAAGGACTAAGCTTACCTGGCTTATAAGGGCAGAAGGGTCACATAGTGTATGCCCAGAGTGTGGGCATATGTAACCAAGTGTAGCGCTAAAAAATGAGAAAGAAAATATTGCTATACCACATATAATAGCAAAATGAATTGTGAAAAGATAGTGTTTTGTATACTTTGTGAACATTCATACATATAGAACACTTATGTTATAAAGCCTTAGGGTCACCAAAAGTGATAACAGGATGTAAAAATGGCAATAAAGTCCAAAACTGAATGTGCAGATACGATGAACATAAATTTTGCAATGGTGATAAATTCCAAAACATATACCGTACTTGTGAGAGATTTCTGTATGTAATCCAACATGTGCTGACAGACACTTGTGCGAAACCGCCACCTAGGATGACTGGAGGCTTACCAGAAAGTTGGGACTCACCTAGAATACGCTATATGGGTCAAACAGGCTTGGATTTCTCACTGGCAATGAAGGTAGGGAACCAAGGACTGGTGAATGGTGAAGTTGTAACGTTCCTATCCCAAAGAGGTCTTCTTCATATGGAAGCTCGGACACCAACGGACATTACCCACATGTAATGAAGAAGGGGCTCATAGCGTAATTCCGTAAACCATAAAAAATTTATTAAAAGGAAAAACACTTACATTTCAGAATAAAAAGCGCTTGCAAGTAAAATGGCGGCAGTGGAGTCCTCCCGACGTGTTTCGTCATACAAGACTTCGTCTGGGGTCTTACAAGACTAAGTCTTGTATGACGAAACACGTCGGGAGAACTCCACTGCCGCCATTTTACTCACAAGCGCTTTTTATTCTGAAATGTAAGTGTTTTTCCTTTTAATACATTTTTTATGGTTTACGGAATTACGCTATGAGCCCCTTCTTTATTACATGTGGGTAATGTCCGTTGGTGTCCGAGCTTCCATATGAAGAAGACCTCTTTGGGATAGCAACGTTACAACTTCACCATTCACCAGTCCTTGGTTCCCTACCTTCATTGCCAGTGAGAAATCCAAGCCTGTTTGACCCATATAGCGTATGCTAGGTGGGTCCCAACTTTCTGGTAAGCCTCCAGTCATCCTAGGTGGCGGTTTCGCACAAGTGTCTGTCAGCACATGTTGGATTACATACAGAAATCTCTCACGAGTATATGTTTTGGAATTTATCACCATTGCAAAATTTATGTTCATCGTATCTGCACATTCAGTTTTGGACTTTATTGCCATTTTTACATCCTGTTATCACTTTTGGTGACCCTAAGGCTTTATAAACATAAGTGTTCTATATGTATGAATGTTCACAAAGTATACAAAACACTATCTTTTCACAATTCATTTTGCTATTATATGTGGTATAGCAATATTTTCTTTCTCATTTTTTAGCGCTACACTTGGTTACATATGATTTATTACAAATTTTCTATTTGTTGTGTTAGCTGCTTACATCTATGACTTTTTTGGAGTAAGTGCATGGCTTATAGGTTTTTTATGCACAGAGTGTGGGCATGGTCCAATAGATCGAGCTGGTAGGTGTCAGGTGATCGGGGGCCCAACACAGGCAATGAGCTTTACCAATCACCTGTATACCAGGTGTACGCCGGGACTTGCCTGCCAGACGATCCCCCGGCACAAGCGGCGTCCGGCGTAATTGCGCACACGGGATGACGTAAGACATTGCTAGGCCGCCAACATGCTGAGTGGGCAGTACGTCTCAGTACGTCAGATGGAAAAGACCATTCTGCGCACATGCGGAATGGCGTGAGACGCTGATCCATAGCGTAGCAGAGAGGACAGCACAGAGGGATGCCCCGAGATGCAAAAAGCACCAGGGGCCCCCCGTGTGCTGGGGAGCCTCGGTGTCCGAGAGGCAACAGAACTTATAAAAAGTAGTCCCTTTCCAATGAGTCTCCAGAACACGTGCGATGGAACAGGAATGAAGAGGGTAAAGCCCGACCTGAACATTTAAAACACAAAAATGTTAACATCAATAATATGGATGACAAATACATAACTTATTGGGAAACTTATTGGGCCCCCCAATTACCTGAAACCTACCAGCTCAATCTATTAGAACATGCCTGCACTCTGGGTGTACACTATGTGACACTTCCGCCCTTATAAGCCAGGTAAGCTTAGTCCTTGGTTGCTGCACAACGTCCCAGATTGGGTATATCTACATCAAAAGGCAGTCATAGGTAATTGTCTTTGTGGATCCTGTGTCCCACTGCCCTTATTACTGCCAGGATATCCTGCTGCACGGGTCATTTGACCCACTGGGAGTGGGAGGCCTATATCATGACACCCCTTGAGGTTAGGCATCCCCATGCATGCATCTGCATGTTATGGCGATGCAAATATACATCTTAAATTAATATATCATATCATGTGTGATCTCCAGCGGACTTTTTTTCCCCAAAAGTTTAACGGACCTAGAAATGAAACATGTTTCAAATCTTTTTGATGGACTCAAGTCCGGTCGAAAAATTTGCTTCGTCTGTACAGTATGCTAGTCCGACGGATAAAAACCGACAGTAGGGCAGCTATTGGCTATGAAATTCCTTGTTTTAGTCCGGTCATACATCATCACGTACGAATCCATCGGACTTTGGTTGATCGTGTGTAGGCAAGTCGGAAAGTCCGTCCTAAAGTTCGTCAAAAAGTCAGCAGGACAAAGTATGCCGTAAAGTCTAGTCGTGTGTACGCGCTTACAGAAACCAAAAAAACTCTGTGCTTACTCTATTTGAATAGCAGCTCACACAACAAAACAGGACATTTGTAAAAAAAAAGATATATAAAAAAAATGTATATAAAAAAACGTAGCGCTACTTATGATTAAAAAATACAATGGTAATATTGCATATATACATTGTATATATCGTGTAACCCGTGGTATAAAGTGCTTCAGTAAATAACTGTTGGATATAAACAGGTTGTAAAGGAAAAGTCCCTTGTACTAAATGCAATGATTCCTTTCCCCGTGTAAGTGGTTAATAGGACCGTGGACAGATGTAGTGTATCCCCCGCATGGAAGCAGTGCAGGCTTACCAGATAAGTTGGACTCATACAAACATACGCTTAATGAGTCAATAAGGCTTATATTGCCAGCCGGCAATGGAAAAGGTGGTTCAGCCAGACAATGGTGTAATCCGGATAGCCTCATGGATTTTCACTAGGGACTCTCTAACTTTTAACTCAGTCTCGATGGAAGTGGCCCATAAAAAGAGAAGGGGACCATATAGTGTAATAACGTTTGGTATAACCAATTTATTTAAAAAATAGAACACTTACATTTTCCAAGATAAAAAGCGCTTATAATAAAAAATTGTGGCAGGCAGTGGAATCTCCCAAAAGTCGTGTGTACTCGGCATTAAAGTTTTCCACTGTGCGATGGAACAGCCTGGAGATAAAAGCCCTTCCATTGTGTGGACCCTGATGTGTACCTTGGTTCACAAAAGATAGTTATGCTGTGAGTATTATCTGCTTCTTTTGCCTGCCATTTATATATGCCATGCTGTTACCCACTGTGTTCTCACTGGTTTTTACCCTTTGCCCATAAAATCCCCAGGGCACCCCCCTTTTGCATTTTCCAAGTTAAATTGCAGGATCATGGCTGATGTAGATTTTCTAAATGTAATCATTGTTGTTATGGCAATGACAATCTTAAAACCTGTCCTACTATGCCTATTACCACATGTCCCCATGTTGATGGGGACAAGGGCCTCTTCCCCACAACCCTGGACTGTGGTTGTGGGGGTCTGTGGCAGGGAGCTTATTGGAATCTGGAAGGGAGCCCCCAGATCCTGGCCCCCCATATGTGAATGAGAAGAAAGAGAAAAATAAATAAATACACACACACACACACACACTTTTCACAATTCCTTTATTAAAAATAAAAAAAACAAGTCCCTTGATGTAGATCCATTGTCAATCATGACGCCCGCCAGACATGAAAAAATAAAAGCTCTGCCCACGATAAAGGCTAACCACCAACTGCCTGCTCTGCCATTTAACAGTTCTTACTTAGGTAAGGGGTGGGGCCACCTGGTGACGTCTCCTGGTGTCACGGTCCCCATGTAACTTTACTGACCCTGCATGCAATGATTGGTGACGTCACACGGGGGCAGTGCCACCAGGTGACATCGCCAGGTGGCTCTCCCCCTTACCTATTTGAGAACTGTCAGATGGTGGAGCAGCCAGGCAGCTAGCCTTCTTTGTGAGCGGAGTTTTTCTTTTTTTCAGGTCCGGCGGTCCAGAGGGCATCGTGATTGACAATAGATCTACATCGGGGGACACTGTCTTTTTTTTTAATAAAGGAATTGTCTAACACTGTGTGTGTTTTTATTTTTGACACTTTTCTGGTGAATGGGTATGGGTACAATATACCCTTGTTAAAGGGGGCTTCCAGATTCCGATAAGCTCCCTGCAGACCCCCACAACCACAGCACAGGATTGTCAGGAAGAGGCCCTTGTCCCCATCAACATGGGGACAAGATGCTTTGGGGTGGGGGGGCAGAGCCTGGTATGGTTCAGGAGCGGGAGGTGTTTGCTCGTCCCCCCCTTTCCTGAACTGCTGGGTTGCATGACCAGATAAGGGGCTGGTATGGATTTTTGGGGGACCCCACGCCTTTTTTTAACATTCTGTATTGCCAGCAATGGCTTGCAGCTGGTAAAATCTATTTAAATGTAATTTATTTCTTTATATATATCAGTTTTGCTGCAGCAAGTTCTATACACGGTACAGATGTGCCACTTTACCGGCAGACTAAGGGAAACCCCCAGGCACTATATTTAAAGGAATTTTTCATTTTCTGTTGTTTCACTTTAAGCATCATTAAAATCACAGTTCCAGTAAAAATGTTTGCATTGATACATGTCCCCCAGGGCATTACCCGGGCCCCCATACCCTTTTTATGGCCATTAACTTGCATAAAAGCCTTTCAAATGGGGACTTTTGATCTTTCAACTAATACTTTTTTGCACCACAGTGAGCAAGCCTTATGTGAAGAAGCCAAATTATGGTACACTCAGGCCAAGATTAACATTTTTTTTCAAAATAAAGTCTTGTGTCTCTTTCGCAGACTTTGGATAGTAACATGTGCAGAAAATTTGGGCTTTAGGTGTTGGTGTTGCCTTAACCCCATAACCTTCTAGAGTTACTCTTGATGAAAGCAAGAATTGGCCTTGCTGTAAAAAGTTATAATGTGATTCCCCTGTCACACAGTTGAGGAAAAATTGGTCTTAAGCCTCATACACACGATAGGACTTTGTAAAAACTTTCCCGTGGATTTTTGTACAAAGGGCGTTGGCCAAAGGTTTGTATTGCATACACACAGAACTTTTTCAGCCAACTTTCACCAAATCACGTGGTTTTTCAGCTCTTTACCACCACCCTTTGGTCAACTTCTGTATTGTCTGATACTGCGTCAATCTGTGAGATTGACACCTTGCGAGCCGGGTTCACACTGGTGCTGGGATCCGACTTGGACCCCCACCAATGCCAGGCACTGTGTTTGGTATGAATCATGAGGGGGAACTCCACGCCAAATTTTAAATAAAAAAAAGGCATGGGTTCTCCTCCACGGGCATACCAGGCCCTTAGGTCTGGTATGAGTCTTAAGGGGAACCCCCTACACTGAAAAAACAGCATTGGGGTCCCTCAAAATCCATACCAGACCCTTATCCGAACACGCAGCCCGGCCGGTCAGGAAAGGGGGTGGGGACGAGTGAGCAGCCCTCCCTCCTGAACCATACCAGGCCGCATGCCCTCAACATGGGAGGGTGGGTGCTTTGGGGGAGGGGGGGCCCTGCGGCCCCCCCTTCCCCCAAAAGCACCTTGTCCCTATGTTGAAGAGGACAAGAGCCTCTTCCCGACAACCCTGGCCGTTGGTTGTTGGGGTGTGCGGGAGAGGGGCTTATCGGAATCCAGGAGCCCCCTTTAATAAGGGGGCCCCCAGATCCTGGCCCCCCACCCTATGTGAATGATTATGGGGTACATCGTACCCCTACCCATTCACCTAGGAAAAAAAGTGTCAATAAAAAAAAACACACTACACAGGTTTTTAAAGTTATTAGGCAGCTCCGGGGGTCTTCTTCCAACTTCGGGGGTCTCTCTGGCCTCTTCTCCCGGTGTCCGGTTCTTCTCCGCTCTCCCCGGCCTCTTCTCCCAGTGTTCGGCCTCTTCTCCTGGTGTTCAGCCTCTTCTCCCACTCTCCGGTTCTTCTGGCGGGCTCCTCCGCTATCTTCTGCTCTTTTGCCACTCTTTTGCTAGCGGTGGCCCGGTCTTCTGCGTCGTCTTCTTCCCTCTTCTCTTTTTCTGATGTTGACACAACGCTCTCTCTCGCTGTAATGCTGTGTGAGCGCCTCGCAATGACTTATATAGGCATGGGGCGTGGTCACCGGGTGATGTCATCCAGTGACCCCGCCCCTTATGACATCACAGCCCCAGCATGCCCTGGGACTGTGACGTCATAAGGGGGAGGGGTCACCAGATAACATCACCCGGTGACCATGACCCATGCTTATATAAGTCATCGCTCACACAGAAGAACCGGAGAGTGGGAGAAGAAGCCGAACAGCGGGAGAAGAGGCCAGAGAGAGCGGAGAAGAACTGGACACCAGGAGAGGAGGCCGGAGAGACCCCGAAGTTGGAAGAAGACCCCCGGAGCTGCCTAATAAAATTACTTTAAAAACCTGTGTAGTGTGTTTTTTTTATTGACACTTTTTTCCCTAGGAGAATGGGTAGGGGTAGGAAGTACCACATACTCATTCACATAGGGTGGGGGCCGGGATCTAGGGGCCCCCTTATTAAAGAGGGCTCCCGGATTCTGATAAGCCCCTCACCCGTAGACCCCCACTACCAACGGCCAGGGTTGTGGGGAAGAGGCCCTTGTCCTCATCAAAATGGGGCAAGGTGCTTTGGGGTGGGGGCAGGCCGCAGGGTGCCCCCTCCCCAAAAGCACCCACCCCCATGTTGAGGGCATGCAGCCTGGTATGGTTCAGGAGGGGGGGAGGTGCTCGCTCATCCCCACCCCCTTTCCTGAACGGCCGGGCTGCGTGCTCAGATAAGGGTCTGGTATGGATTTTGGGGGGACCCCCACGCTGTTTTTTTAGCTTAGGGGGTTCCCCTTAGAATCCATACCAGACCGAAGGGCCTGGTATTCCCCCAGAGGGGAATTCCCTCTCACGCCTGCTGCAGTAGGAAAATGTGTTTTTCCTTTTGCAGCCAACGCGAGATATACAGTACCCTGTCGCCGAGAACCAGCGTGATGGATCGCGCTGGAAAAATTCTCGTGGTTGCGTACTGTAGTTTGTACAAAAGTCTGATGGTTTTGTGTACACACGATCGGACTTTGCTCCATCGGACTTTTGTTGCCGGAAAGTTTGTGCGTTCGCACAGCCAACAAAAGTCCAAAGGAAACAGAAAAAGTTTTCTGATGGAGCGTACACACAGTCAGATGTTGCTCCGAAACAGCTAATTTGCATGTTTGTTGTCAAAAAGTCAGATCGTGTGTACGGGCCTTTAGGGTGTTGGTGGTGCCTTCATCCCATTACCTTCTAGAGGTACTCTTGATAAAAGCAAGAATCTGCCCTGCTGTAAAAAATTACAATGTGATTCCCCTGTCACACAATTGCAGAGAAATTGGTCTTTGGTGTTGGCAGTGCCTTCCTTCTGGTACCTTCTAGAGGTACTCTTGATAAAAGCAAGAATTGGCCTAGCTGTAAAAAAATTAAATTTGACACCCCTGTCACATAGTTTCGGAAAAATTAGTCTTTGGGTGTTGGTGGTGCCTTCAAAAATTGGTCTTTGGGTGTTGGTGGTGCCTTCACACCGTAGCCTTCTAGAGGTACTCTTGATGAAAGCAAGAATTGGCCTTGCTGTAAAAAATTGAAATTTGATGCCTGTGTCACACTTTTCAGAAAAATTGGTCTTTGTGTGTTGGTGGTGCCTTCACCTCATGACCTTCTAAAGGTACTCTTGATGGAAGCAAGATTTGGCCTTGCTGTAAAAAATGTAAATTTGATGCCCCCCATCACACAGTTGCAGAACAATTGGTCTTTGGCTGTTGGTGATGCCTTCACCCTGTAACCTTCTAGTGATAGTGATTGCCCCGGGCAAACAGTTGCAGAAAAATTGTTTTTTGGGTCTTGGTGGTGCCTTCACCCAGTAGCCTTCTAGAGGTACTCTTGTTGAAAGCAAGAATTGGCATTCATGTAAAATGTAAAAAAATGTATTTGACGCCCATGTCACACAGTTGTGGAAAAATTGGTCTTTGGGTGTTGGTGGCGCCCTCACCCTGTTACCTTCTAGAGGTACTCTTGATGAAAGAAAGAATTGGCCTTGCTGTGAAAAATTTGAAATTTGATGCCCGGTCAAACAGTTGCAGAAAAATTGGTCCTTGGGTGTTGGTGGTGCCTTCACCCCGTAACCTTCTAGAAGTACTCTTGATGAAAGTAAAATTTGGCCTTGCTGTAAAAAATTTAAAATTTGATGCACCTTGTCAAACAGGTACAGAAAAAAAAAATGGTCCTTGGGTGTTAATTGTGCCCATGAAACCTATACCAAAAAATAAAATACTTCAGGATAAAATCAACACCCACAAAGATAGGCATCCTAGACAGTCTTTCAGAGATTTGAGATCCCAATAACAATCAGTGACATCGGCATCATAGGCTTGATAGCAGCTGCTAATCCAGGACTGATTCATTTTGACAAATGTCAGCTGTCAACAGAGAGACGCATTTTACCTGTTACTAAACCTCTGGCAGCACTGAATGCCTTTTCTGAAAGCACTCTAGATGCAGGGCAGCCCAGCAGCTCTATTGCATACTGGGCAAGTTCTGAACAGTGGTCTAATCTCATGACTCAGAAACTCAGTGGATCATCTACTGAAAAGCTTTCCATGTCTGTTTTCGCCCCTAGATAATCTTCCACCATATGATGCAGACGCCGCCGATGCGATCTCGAAGCTGAGAGTGCTGGGTGCAACAGACAAAAAAAAATTTGAAATGCATCACCCTTCTCCACCACTCCTCCTTTTACCAACAGGAGCCTCAAAACTAGCTTTTCCATGAGACTGTAACCTACCAGAGTCTGGAAAAGCATTACATAAACTCCTCTTTAAGGTGTCCTCAAGATATTTCATCCTGTGCTCCCTCTGCCATGGCAGGATGAGTTCCAAGACTTTCCCTTTGTAACGCTGGTCAAGGAGGGTTGCTAACCAATGATTCTTCTCCTTGATGCTTCAAATTCTCGGGTCCTCTTACAGGCTTTGAAGAATAAGGGAGCCCATGCACCGTAAGTTTGCAGAAGCATGAGAAGCAGAGTCCTCGGGGTCACTGAGGATTACAGTATCTGGAATTGCCTCCTCCCAGCCATGGACTATTCTTAAGGGTTCTGGGGACTACAAAAAAAAATGTCTTAAGGTTTTATGTATGTCTTCCTTTGCTGCTATGCCTTAAAAATTGCCAGAATCCTCCTCCTCCCTCTCCTCTTGTGTGTTCTGTGGCGTCGCAAGAATGGTGTCTGCATAAAGTGGGCCTTGAGAGAAAAGGAAGTCCTTCTCTTCCTCCCACTGCTCTGCCTCGAGTGCCCTGTCCATAATGCCATGCAAATTATGCTCCAGCAGGAACACAAGAGGGACTATGTCACTGATGCTTGCATTGTCATGGGTCACCATCCTTGTTTCCTCCTAAAATGGTGACAGCATGCATCCTTTATCAGAAGCCATTGGTGTGGGAAAAAAAAAAAAGCTGAGCTGCCCTGAGCCTGTCCTTGTGCCATACTCACACAGATACTTGTTGATGGCCCTCTGCTGCATGTGCAGCCACTGCAGTATTGCCAAAATTGAGTTCTGTCACAAATTAGGCGATTTACAGGCAGTTGGAATTCCCGTTGATTTCAGCCAACTGAAATCTGGCTGTGTATGACCACCTGAAATGGCTACAGACTCTTCTGGCCTGCCTTAGAAGATCTTGCAAACCTGGGTACTTGTTTAAATAAGTTGCACCACCAAATTGAGGACATGTGCCAGGCATGGCACATTTGTCAACTTTGCCTGTCGAAGGGCGGGCAGAAGGTTAGTGCCATTATCGTACACCACCATTCCTGGCTCCGGCTTCCATGGCGTGAACATCCTCTAGGCCTGCCCCTGCAGAGCTAAAAGAATCTCTGCTCCGGTGTGGCTCCTGTTCACTAGACAGATCAACTGAAGCACTGCATGTCATCTTTTAGCCTGACTCATTGAATGGCCCCTTGAACGCTTAGGGGGTACTGGTGGTTCATAGGATATTTCAGCAGAGGAGGGCATCAAGGAGGAAGAGGAGGAGGGTGGAGCTGACAGATCTTGCATCATCACAATCAGCTGTATGGAGATGTGGTGGCAAAACAAGCTCCAGCACTGAGCCCTGTCCTGCATCCTTCCTAGTTGCAGGCAAAGTTACACAGTGTGCTGTGAACAAAATATATCGTCCCTGACCATGCTTGTTGGACAACGTTTCAGTAGTAAGGTGGATCTTTCTGCAGACTGCCTTGCCCAATGATGCTAAAACATTGCCTCCCTTGTGACGGTACAGATTTGGAATGGTCATACGTGCAAAGAGATAGCTACTGGGAACCTGCCATTGTGGTACAGCACATTCTGAAAATTCATGGAAGGGGCAAAAACCACCAGACAGAAAGGCAGGAGTTGTAAAGCCAGCAATTTATATTTTTTGGTATTTATTTTTTTTGCAGCTGGGGCAGAGAAATTTCCCTGCTATACTCTACAATTGGTGGTATGCTGCTGGCAGATGTGTTGCAAGGACCTGTAACACCTTTTGCTATAACTTAGTTAAAGTTATTACCAGTTCCAGGTACAACCCTCACATCCTCATCCTGATAATATTGTGTAAATTCAAGATACTAGGAGGAAACCTTCCTTCCCTCAAATGGGTGGGGACTTTTAAGGATATGAGGTTGTCACTAAGGTGAGCACAAAGACAAAGATAATTTAAAATTTAATTTTTATTTTAACATCACTAAAAACATAATAAAAACATAAAGATGTGTGATTGAAAATATGGCCCTATGCCAATATTGATACTTGTTTCCAACATATATATGAAGACGTTTTTGGGCATAAAGTGAACCAACAAATTTCGCAGAGCAAAATCTCTGCTTCTTTAGGGAAACTCAACATGCATCTAAATTTTCAATTGAATTTAAAAAACATTGTTACCATCACAACAATCTAACAAACAATTTCATCATTATACAATGACCAAAATCCAAAACAAAAACAAAATCATAACCAACATAAATATTCAATAGATATTGTGCTCACCAATTTTATCAAATCCTGGCTGTATGTCACCTTCAGCGTGGAAAGGGACTAGACCCACATCCAACCTTATAGTCTAGAGTGCCAGAATCTAGAGCCCGGTCTGAGAGACATTGGATCACACCATAGATGGAATTAGGTGGGCACCTTTTGCATGTCTGAAATAGTAAGATAATGAAGATCCATCTCAACAGATTTAATGGATCTATGACCACATGCACATAAAGTACACATAGCTAGCATGAAAGAGTTCAATAACCTGCCCCTCAATAGCTACCCTACGATGAATCACACACATCTCCAGCAGGAGGCGCTATCCAATCTTGTCCATAATGACCAGATTGTTATCAAACCCTCTGATAAGGGGGATAATGTGGTCATTATGGGCAGAGATCAATATGCAAACATGTATAAACTCACAGAAAGGGAAAGTGGCACTGTTCAGAGGTAGTGCACATAAAATATGACCCTATAAAAAATGTGTAAAATATAAATATCCACTGGTGACCAATGTGAAAGATAAATAATAAATAAATGGTGAATTAACTGAGCTATTCTGAAAGCTCTATACAATGCAATTGCTTCTTTTTAATGTGACATGTGCATTCAAAAATAAGGAATGTGTATCATTGAATAAAAACTTAGATGTGAAATATATGCATAAATTCATCAATATCCAAAATATCAGTCAATGTCCATGAACAAAGTACCGAAAATAAAGTGACATGTGCTAAATCCAAAAGTGCATAAATTAGTCCACAGTGCCACAACTAATGTATATCCAAAAAATAATAAAAAGAAATAATAGATGGCATGTGCTCAATCCAAAAAGTGATAGTTTGTAAAATTAATCTGTCCAGCAAAGAAAAAAGAGACTATTCAGTGCTCCCCTCCTTCTTCTATGTCCCCCTCTTGTATCTGCACTCACCAGAGCACCTCACCCCTGCAGGGGTAAAAGGCGTAGTTGTTATATCCAAATCGCGGTGTCCCCCTTGCCGGGATATTCCACTGGTCCACGGTATTTATCCAAACGGCATAGATCCGATAACACAGCCTAGGTGTTGCTCCTTTGTGGATGCTGGGATGGGGTCTTCAGTTTCTTTCCACCTCAATAATATGATTTATGAAATCAAAAGGCATCCACATAGGTTTAGGAAGAGATGGAACTTCATAGCGTAAATCCATAGAACAAATGAATATTTTTATTAAAAAGGTTACTAAGTAGTTAAAAAACCCAAGAGGGAGCTCCAGTGCTCTGACTGGCATTAAAAAAAGCAGTTCTGTGGTTCCGGCGTGCGTTCTGGCATGCGTTCCACACAGCTTTCCATGTGATGAAACGCGTAAGGCGGGACATAATTGGTATGCAATATGTCACATCCTGTTTTCCGACACTTCCGGTTTTTGTGAGTACACTGTGTAGCTGCGGCTGGTCGGGATCTGGTTAATTCACTATTGTCACACACTTGGGTGGGTTTAGGGCGCAGTGCTCTGCAGTGCTCTGTGCCCCAAGCCCACCTTTTTTTGAAGCCATTTAGAGCCTCGGGCTCTAATCAATTGCTTAAAAAAAATTAAAAATGTGTTGAAATCCATGCGTTCGGTGCCCTACATGTAAATTAGGGGCCAGGCGCATGGATTGGGGGGTGGCACCCCTGCGCCCATAATGGCCACCACTGCCTGGTCATGAAGGGGCAAAACCTTCCAGAGCTCAAGTGGTTAAAAAATGTTTTACATTTTAAAATGTTTGTTTACATATATTTAAAAAAAATGTGTGTATGTATGTATACAGTATATACGCACACACGTGTGTTTGAACTTAGGGGTGCACACCCTAATGCAATAGGCTGCTCACACCTATGGCTCTATGTAAATGTGGAGCATTCTATATTGGAAAGACCAAATGTACATTTGGTAGACAGATACAGGACCACCTATATTATATTGATGTGGGTCTTCTGTATACACCTATAGGAAAACGTCATGTGGAACACCTATGTGGAACTAAGTCATAGTTACATAGTTACATAGTTACATAGTAGGTGAGGTTGAAAAAAGACACAAGTCTATCAAGTTCAACCTATGTGTGTGATTTTATGTCAGTATTACATTGTATAACCCTGTATGTTGTGGTCATTTAGGATCTTATCTAATCGTTTTTTGAAACTACCGATATTCCCCGCTGAAACCATCACCTGTAGAAGGGAATTCCACATCCTTGCCGCTCTTACAGTAAAGAATCCTCTACGCAGTTTAAGGTTAAACCTCTTCTCTTCTAATTTTATTGAGTGCCCATGTGTCTTTTTAAACTCTCTTCCGCGGAAAAGGTTTATCCCTATTATGGGGTCATCAGTAGGGTATTTGTAAATTGAAATCATATCCCCTCTCAAGCGTCTTTTCTCCAGAGAGAATTCAGAAGTTCAGTGCTTGTAACCTTTCCTCATAACTAATGTGCCCCAGTCCCTTTATTAGTTATGTTGCCCTTCTCTGTACTCACTCCATTTCCAGTATATCCTTTATCCTTTCTGAGGACTGGTGCCCAGAACTGGACAGCATACTCCAGGTGAGGCCAGACCAGAGTCTTGTAGAGTGGGAGAATTATCGCTTTATCTCTTGAGTTAATCCCCTTTTTAATGCATGCCAATATTCTGTTTGCTTTGTTAGCAGCAGCTTGGCATTGCATGCCATTGCTGAGCCTATTATCTACTAGGACCCCCAGGTCCTTTTCCATCCTTGATTCCACAGAGGTTCTCCCCCCCAGTGAGTAGATTGCATTCATATTTTTGCCACCCAAATGCATTATTTTACATTTTTCCACATTAAACCTAATTTTCCATGTAGTTTCCCACCCCATTAATTTGTTCAGATCTATTTGCAAGGTTTCCACATCCTGCAGAGAAGTTATTGCCCTGCTTAGCTTAGTATCATCTGCAAATACAGAGATTGAACTGTTTACCCCATCCTCCAGGTCGTTTATGAACAAATTAAATAGGATTGGTCCCAGGACAGAACCCTGGGGGACCCCACTTTCCACCCCTTTACATTCTAAGTACTCCCCATTTATCCCTACCCTCTGAACTCACCCTTGTAGCCAGTTTTCAATCCGTGTACTCACTCTACGGACCATGCCAACGGACCTTACTTTGTGCAGTAAACGTTTATGGGGCAAAAGCTATTGCAAAATCCAGATACACCACGTCTTCGGGCCTTCCTTTATCTAGATGGCAGCTCACCTCCTCATAGAAGGGTAATAGGTTGGTTTGGAAAGAACGATTCTCCATGAATCCATGCTGATTACTGCTAATGATACCGTTTTCATTACTAAAATCTTGTATATAGTCCCTTATCATCCCCTCCAAGGGCCTGCATACTATTGATGTTAGGCTAACTGGTCTGTAATTCCCAGGGATGTATTTTGTCCCTTTCTAAATATTGGTGCTACATTGGCTTTTCTCCAATCAGCTGGTATCATTCCATTCAGTAGACTGGCAATAAAAATTAGGAACAATGGTCTGGCAATTACTTGACTGAGTTCCCTAGTTATGATCCCACAGTGATTTCATTTCATAATTCAACTCTGATAAATTAGTCATAAAATAAGCGGCTAAATGAATCTATAATAAAAAAGTTACTATACCCCCTGGGTTAAATACGGCACTTACCTTCAAGCCTTTTCTCCAGGAAGGTTTGTATAGTTTTTTTATGGGTCTAATAGCTCCTGGGTTGGTCTACTTACTAGGGACATCATATAGTCAGCAATACATGGGTTAGTCATACATTTTATGTGTATTTATTCAATGTATCATTATTATCATTGGATTTGTAACTGTTGTATGTAAATATATGGTTGTATACAGCATTTATCTATATGTGGATTCTTCTCTCCAGTATGGAGGAGATCCGATTTCATCCACCTGGTGGTTGTATTTACAGGCATTCCAACACCCCTGGTGGATAGGGATCTGTATTCGATCTCCCTACCATTACCCCACTGTAGGTTCTATCATCTCCCCTGGCGGGGAGAGGGTGCTGTGCATATCTCGCCGCTCTCGGATGCCTATCTGGTTCTGCAAGGCGGGGAGACACTACTGCGCATGTGCCTGTACTGGGGCGCCCACGCCAGATATGACGTCAGTGGGCCATGCGCGGCCTAATCATGTCCGGTGGGATTGCATTTATAAAATGGTGGTGGTCAGATGCTGACAGGCTTTCATTCCTGCAGTGATTGGTGACACTGGGCAAAGGCATGGTAAATTGACATCACGCTAGGAACATGGGACCACTGGGATATTTTCCTTGGCCAGTTCCCTTGCTTGTGATCAGGGGCATAACTAGAAATCACAGGGCCCATAGCAAAATGTTGTATGGGCCCCCCCTGCAAACAGCCCCCCCACAAAAAATGAACTAATGCCATTGAACAACAAATTACCACACCCATGTGGCACAATACCCAGGCAACAGCTTATATTAATTTCCAACAACAAAGTATGCAGTATACTGTATGCACCCCCTGAAGGACACACATTTCTGACCTCAGTGGCGGTGTCTCCATAGAGGGTGCAGGAGTGCTGCCCCCTCTCTCCTGCACCCATCAATCTGCAATAGATAGATTAATGCATTGCATGAATCTATCTATTGTCGCCGCTGCTGTCCCCTATTCAGGTGTCCAGCCCTTGTCGGGCATCTGAATTACAGTGGCGGGGGTGTTTTTGGAAGTGCCTGATTAGAGCAGTTGGCTCTAATAGGCATCCTGATTAGAGCCATGGGCTCTAATAGGCTTCCAAATTGGTAAACACCGGGCGCACTGCTGTGCATTCGCTGTTTACACAGTGTTGTGTTAGGTAATCAAATAAATTGCTTCCCTTACACTCACCAATCTCAGCCAATCAGGTGCACCGGGTCTGGTTACCTGTCACCTGATTGGCTGAAGTGACAGGTGCTGTGATTGGATGCCTATCAGGCGTCCAATCATAGCAGTAGAGAACGGGAGAAGACATTGAGGACTCGGAGGGAGTGTGGAGGACAGCGCTGACCCGAGACAGGTAAGTGCTGGGCGGTGGGGCACACTGCCAGCAATTGTTGGGGCAAACTGTCAGGAATTGATGTGGCAAACTGGCGGCAATTGATGGGGCAAACTGGTAGCAATTGATGGGTCACACTGATGGCAATTGATGGGGCAAACTGGCGGCAATTGATGGGGCACACTGGCGGCAATTGATGGGGCACACTGGCGGCAATTGATGGGGCACACTGGCGGCAATTGATGGGGCACACTGGCGGCAATTGATGGGGCACACTGGCGGCAATTGATGGGGTACACTGGCGGCAATTGATGGGGCACACTGGCGGCAATTGAGGGGGCACACAGTCGGCAATTGAGGGGGCACACTGGTGGCAATTGATGGTTACAGTAGCTGCGTTTGATGGCACAGTGGCAGCAATTTATAGGTACAGTGGCTGCACTTGATGGGCACAGTGGCTGTGCTTGATGGGCACAGTGGCTGCACTTGATGGCAGCGTTTAATGGGCACAGGGGTGGCAATTTATGGGTACAGTGGCTGCGTTTGATGGCACAGTGGCTGCTGTATGCAGCTGCATGTGTCGGGACATGGCTGGACTCGTGGGGCCCAGGAGGCTTAACAGTAAACTTACATTCCTCATCCTCACCCAGGGGTCGATCCAGAGTTTAGTCTCGGGAGGGGCACTGCCAGAAAATACGATTTTTTGCGGGCAATTTATTTAGAAAATGGCTGGTGTTAATGCTTCAATCACCACAGCACCATGGTTATTATAGTGTCAGGATGATTGTAGCGCATTATTTCTATTACATTGTTATAGAAAATGAAATAGTTCAACTCACCATAATGCAGAATCAGTGGGAGCCCAGAGTGTGTCACTTGCCACCGTCACCTGCCACCAGATGCAGCTTGTCACATGCCATAAGTTTCAGATTGTCCACTTGTCACACGTTGCAGATTTCACTTGCCACAAGTTGCGGATTGTCACTCGCCACGTCACATGCCACACGTTGCGCATTGTTCACTTGTCACACATTGCAGATTGTCACTTGCCACATCACCTGCCCCAAGTTGCGTATTGTCACTTGCCACATCACCTGCAACAAGTTGCGGATTGTCACTTGCCACAAGTTGCGAATTGTCTACTTGCCTCATCACCTGCCACATGTTTCAAATTGTCCACTTGCCACGTCACCTGCCACAAGTTGCAGATTGTCACTTGCCACAAGTTGTGGACTGTCCACTTGCCACATCACCTGCCACACATTGCAGATTGTCCACTTGCCACGTCACCTGCCACAAGTTGCCGATTGTCCACTTGCCACACATTGCCGATTGTCCACTTGCCACATCACCTGCCACAAGTTGCGGATTGTCACTTTCCTGCTAAGGTGGGGAATGGGGATTGTCACTTCCTGTGTCCCAGTCTGAGTGAAGCAGCAGAGAGATGAAGTAATCTCTCTGCTGCCTGCACACTGAGTGAGGGCGGAACTGTTGGGATGTAGGGCAGGGGCCGGGCGGTGAGAGATGATGTCATCTCTCTGCTCCACCACCCGCTGATTGGCCAGTCCACCCACCAAGCCCCCCAGCTGGCAGCTTCCCGTCCGCTCTCTCACCCGCCCACCGAGCCGCCCAGGTGCATCCACTCGCACAGTCAGTGTGGCTGTGCAAGCGCCAAGTGGACAGACAGCTCGGCGGCTCACCCACCACGCCACCTGCACTGAACGCTGAATCCCTGGGCCCAACTTGGCTGCGGTCCCCATAGCGCCCGCATGGGTCGCTATGGTGGTAGTTCCACTACTGCTTGTAATAAAGAGATAGCAGTTGTAGGGGTTTGGCTACAGGGTTATGGTATGACTCTCTGCACACAAGTGGGGAGGTTAGATGTCTGGATGGCTGGGATATAGGTTCTATGCACATTGTTGTTCCACTGTTAGTCCCCCCTCATTGGTGGTAGTTGTTTGGGTTGGTCAATTTGCCTGGGTATGTTTGCTTGGTGAATGGCTGGGGATATTCTTGTGGTATGGCTCTATAGGGGAGGTGTTTAAGGGGGAGGTAGGCTAGCAATTAGATATGTATGTAAGTTGAGTGCATGTGTGTATGTTGTCTGGTGTGTATAGATAGATCTCATTCCTGGGGGCCATGTGGTGGGTGGTGGTGTTGTTCGGGTGGTGTTGATGGTTGGAGGCTACTATCAGTGAGGAGGGGTTGGTTAGACTTACCCCCAACCCCCTAGGCTATCTCTTATAGATTGCCACTATACATGTCCGCATATGGGATATATGACATATGGAGGACTGGCTATGAATGGTTGTTAAACTAAAATAGATCGAGTTATGTTAGCCATATGTACTTGTGCATGCGGCCATAGATAGATTGGATCTGTTGAGATGGATCTTCTATATTTTAATATTTCAGACATGCAAAAGGTTGAAATTCAGTTCAATTGAAAATGTGTTGGATCACTCTATGCCCAAGAACTTCTTCATGTACAGTATATGTTGGGAACAAGTATCAATAATGGCGTTAGGCCATATGCTTAATCACACATCTATAAGTTTTTATGATATTTTTAATGATGTTAAAATAAATATTACGCTTTAAATTATCTTTGTCTTTGTGCTCACCTCAGTGACAACCTCATATCCTTAAAAGTCCCACCCATTCATGAAGGAACGTTTCCTCCCAGTCTCTTGAATTTACACCTTTTGCTATAGCATGTCAGTGGAGGCTGCTGAGAGGTCATTAGATATAGTGGGGGGTAGACATGAAAGGTGAGGAGGAGAAGAATTATGTCCCTTGTGTGTGGCTTTCAGGTGCTCTTGCCTATGGGCTGAGTGGTGGGAGGTTGTTTTTGCCACGCTTGACCTGCTTGTGGCAGAGATGGCAAATTGCAACAGTGTGGTTGGCTGCACATGTGCTAAAAAAGGCCCACACAGCTGAGCTGTGGGAAGTCAGCCGGGGAATAACAGCTCCACAATCTGATGGAATAGGGTGGCTACTCTCTGCTCTTCCAAGTTGTCTGCCTCTGGAGGACATCCTGCCTCATTGGGGTTGTTTCTCTCCCTCACTTTCCTCCTCTACTCTATCTGGCACCCAAGTCACATCAGTGACCTCATCATCATCATTCCCTCCATCCTCATCATCACTTGGCAATACGCTGTGGCTGGGGAACACGATTGCCAATTTGTTGTTTATTAGTGTTCTCCCCTCTCTGTAGGCTCATGTTACTCCCTTCCTCTACTTCAGAACCAACATCAGAATCAAGTAATGTCTGTGCATCATCAAGAAGCAAGTGGCTGATGCGTGTGTTCAAATAATTCAGCTGATTCCTCCATGCATGATGCTAGGGCTATGGGCAGGAGTAGCTGTGGACAAGGAGGCAGAATAAGCCACTCTGGCAGCTGCGGTGAACTGTGTCATCTTTTGTCATAAATACGTGAACACACTAACTTGCTAGTAGCAAACTAATCCCTGCTTTATCTATCTCCACTCCAACAACACACTGCAAAAGCTTCCTATGGGAAGGAACCTTTTATCGTGTGGGGTGGGAAAATGAGCACTGAGCGGTGATTGGACAAAGTCATCATCACTTTGTCCAATCAGCACTCTGACAGTGCTCTGTGCCCTAATGGGCAAAGCCTTGCACCTGACCAATTAGGGTCTTAGAATGCCCTGTGAAGCGTGCAATGCATTGTGGGGCGCTCGGTTGCCGAACATCCCACCGAGCACACCACAAATTTGGGTGTTTGCTAAACAAGTGATGTTCAGGCTGAACTTTTTTTTGGCCCGAACCGTTTGCCCAACACTATAGTGCACATGACATGACAAACACTGCTATCTACTGATTTATTTTTACCTCCATAAAGTTTAACTGAAGTGACCACCCATCAGACCAGTCCTTAGCAATACAAACCCTCACATTTGTTTCAACCTGCTGGGGACAGAAATGTTTCTCATCAATTACATACAGTATCTGCCCCCATTTCTTATGCCGCGTACACACAAGTGGACTTTTCGACCGGACTGGTCCGACGGACCGAATCCGGTGGACAATCCGACCGTGTGTGGGCTTCATCGGGCCTTCAATGGACTTTTTCTGTCGAAAGTCTGACAGGCTTTAGATTTGGAACATGCTTTAAATATTTCCGCCGGAACTCCGCTGGACCCAGTTCCTACCAAGAAATCCGCTGGTCTGTATGCTAGTCCGACGGACAAAAAAACGACGCATGCTCAGAAGCAAGTTTGAAATGAAATCGCTCGGTCTGGTAAAACTAGTGTTCGTATTGTAGCTAGCACATTCCTCACGCTGCAAATTCTGTGATCGTTGAATGCAGCGCATTAATTGTCTTCTTTATAATGCTAGAAGAACGAAGTTGTTTTGCTGCTCATATTCACACAGAGCTCTCACAAACTGATTTCTGGATTATTTCTTTTTGATCTCATGAATGATATTGTATTTTTTAAAAGCTCGACCTCCATACTAATGTTTACACATTTGTTTTTTAGAGTCATCTTTTATTATTTTTTATTTCATCAAGATCTTTTTTTAGGATTGTTACAAAATTATTTTATAGTGATCTCCATATATATATTTTTTTTGGTGTAAAGTTACCACAAGAACATTAGATATTTTTTTTTTTTTTTGGAACCTCAAGGAGGTTGTTGTCCCTTTGTTAATTTGACATTGTCTTTAAAAATGTATTTTAATAAAAACACATAGGCAAGTATTTTCATAAAATAAAATATCCATTTATTCTGGTTAACAAAATAAAGATGAAGTCAACGCTGGAGAAACTTTTGGGATTTGTGAAGCCTTTTGGCCCCAGGGCACACATCAAGTCTGTGGAAAAGAAAATTGTGATCTTGAGGAGTCCATATAATAGGGAGCACAATCTGGTCTAGGAATCCCAGAGATCAAGAGCAGCAGCAGATGACATATATGTCCCCAGGCTGTGGTACTGCACTATCCTGCATCTTCTGTCAGACCAGATGGGTCATCACTTTCTTCTCTTCGTTGCAGCCTTCCCTCCACCCTGCCCTGCACCTTGCCCTGTAGCATTCCCTCCACGCTGCCCTGCAGCCTTCCTTGGAGGCTGTCTCTCTGGTGGTTGACTTGTGGCAGGAGGAGGAGGGGCTTGCTCATTTATTTGGGTGTTGACAGTTAACTCACCCTTCAGCCCCTTGTGAAGGACATCAGAAAAAAGTTTTTCACACAGGAGGTATTGGGCCTTGTCCATTTCGAGCAACCTGCTAGCTATATAGGAGCCATAGGCCTCTTCAGCTTTGGGGGGGCTCGAGGAAATTTGTAGCTTCTCTCATGAGGCGCAGTGATGCCTCCTCTGTCACCGTCCCCTTTCTGGGCCTTTTTGTATGAAGGCGGAGGGGAAGCACCTGCGATTGTGTGAGACTCCTACTGGACCTGGCCACCTCCTGGCTGACACTAACCCCTGCCTCCTCCTGCCTGCTACTTTCCACACCTTCCTCCTGGCTGAGCTCATCCTCTGTATAAAAAAGGGACATAGTTTTAGTTTTTGGTTCATCAATCACACACAATTTTCAGCTCATGACTTGCAAATTCAATGTTAATACATATAAAAGAGTATCATTCTGACACCAGCATTTTTTTCAAGCTGGTGACAAACATTTTTGGCCACTACTGTCAATTGATATGTAGACATCATTTTTTGGATTAGACGTCTAGTTAACATCATTAATATTAGAACACTAAATATGTCTAAAAATAAAATACATGGCTCCAGATGGTCGCATCCGGTTCTTCCAGGATGGAAGTCCCAGGTTGGTCCTCATCAGCTTCTGCTGGGGTGGAGGAAAGGGTGCAGGGAAGGGTCGAAAGTGATTCCCTGGCTTCAGTCTGGTCATCAAGAAAACATAGTTTATCAAAGTACCACAGCCTGGGTACATAAACATCATCTGCTTTTGCTCCTGATCTCAGGGAAGTCTGGATCTTGTTATGCTTCCTCCTATACATATTTCACAAGATCCCAATTTTCTTTTCGAAAATCTCCACGGTTGCTTCTGGGATGAAAGTCTGCACAAATTCTGGCACAAATGTCAGAAGTCTCTCCAGCGTTGACTTCCTTACTGGTTTAATGTAATATTGAGGGTGTTTGACCTCCCACAGATTACTCATCTCCCTGTACTTCTCAATAAATGGTATCAGAAATTCAGGGTCCTTAAACTTATTATTCATTTTTCATGGAACTTTTTTTTGCATTGACCCAGGTCCCCAAACACTTTTTATGACAATACCATGCATTTAAAATTAGCACTTTTGATTTCTCCCATAGACTTTTAAAGGGTGTTCCGCAGCTTTCGAATTCGCCGCAAACACCCCCAAATTGTTCACTGTTCGGTGAACAGCCGATGTTCGAGTCGATCATGAGTTTGACTCGAACCTCATCCCTACTGTACAGTTTTAATCGGTAATCGTTCATTGGAAACATCGTTCGTAGTAAACATCGTTAGCAAGTATATATGATGTATTTAGTTGATACAGGCTTTAAACAACATTTTGGACTTGGTAATTTGTCTTATTAAAAGAAGTTTAGGTTATTGTTGTCTAGATGTCTTTGTAACTAGAATGAATAGCAAACTTTATTCAGTGGAATGGAAAGAGAGGACACTCAGCAGCTGTTTACACATCTGAACTCAGGAGCACTAGTGTGGGACACCAGAATACATTTTTTAGGGTAACCCACACAGGTGCTCCAGTGGATACTTGTTGGGGTGTCTATCTGTGAAATGTGGCCAAAAACGGTAAGTATTCTGGCTTGTTTCAAAGGGAATTTTAATCATGTCTTCAACTTGGATCTCTGCCCAAACAGACAAGTTTACACCACTTCAATACAATGTTTCATATTCCTATTCCTGGACTCAAATATCTGTGTGCTAAGTATATCTTTTGTTTCATTCTCATAGGGGAGAAAAGACTCAGACAACCTGATCCCAGGGACCCCGACCTCGCCTGCCAGATTGGGAAAGCAGCCCAAGCCCCACCGAGGATGTGGAGGAAGGAGCAGTGGAGGAAGTGGGTGATATGGGCACCTCACCAGGTAAGTGTCTGACACCCCAGCTTCTGGTAACCTATGTATGCCTGCATATTTCTAAATACATCTTTTTTCATCAATTTTAGGTGATGTGCCGGTTGTGGAAGAAGGGGGCCCATTTACCATGGACAGTGCCCAAAGATTAATTGGGCAGATCATGGCCTGGAATGGGGATATTGATGCCATGCTCACTCGCCCGGACATAAAGCATAATTGGCTGGGCAATATGCAGCAGTAAATGAAGAACATAATCAATGTTTTGAGGAGAATCTAATCACTTTTTCCCCAAAAAAACATTGATCATGTACTTCATTTCCTTTTTTGCTGACCCCATTCTGGGCTTTGACTTTTAACAATTTTAGGCCTGTTTGCTAAAAAACAAATAAAATGATGCCTGTTTATAATAAAAAACAAAGAAAATAGAGGCCTGATTGTAAGAAAAAACAAAAACACAAAAAAATAGAGACCTGTTTGTAAAAAAAACAAGCCCAAAAAAAAAAAAAAAAATAATTGAGGTCTGTTTGTAAAAAAAACCAAAATAAAATTTATATATATATATATAATTTTTGAAAAGATATAAAATTCCTAAACGCACATGTGAATGTGCACAGATTAAAAATTATGTTAATCAACAAAATGTGTGGCTTCTTCTTTCAATGCTCAATACCAGTTTTGTAAGTTATTTGGTGTTTACAGTGACAATGGGATTTATTTACTAAAGGAAAATACACTTGGCACTACAAGTGCACTAGGAGAACCTAGGAGACAGCCAAAAAGAAAGGCAAGCAATAAATACATTTCTAGATTTTATCTGATCATTATTTTTTATTAAGAAAAATTAAAGATTGTCTGGCATTGCAATGGCCCCCCTACCTGTAAAAAAAAAAAAAAAAAACAACATTTACCCCCAACTTGAAAGGCGCTTTGGGGGGCCAAGCCAGTAGGGCCAGTATCTAGGCCTGTCAGAGGATTCTCTGTAAGTCCAGCCTCAGGCCCAACAGATGCAAGATAATTGCTTGAATGTTTGTGTAAATAATTGTGCAGGATGCAGCATGCTAGGACAATGTGATTAAGTTTGTAAGTCCGCCATGTGGATGGCTGTCTGAAACAGGCAGAACCGGCTGGCCATTATCCTGAAGGCATTCTCCACAACTCTTCTGGCTCTGGCCAGCTGGTAGTTAAAAACCCTCCTCTCCGGGGTGAGGGTCCTTTGGGGGAATGACCTTATCAGGTGCTCGCCCAGACTGAAGGATTCATCTGCAATGAAGACAAAGGGGAGTCCTTCTATGTTATCTGCATCAGGTGGCAATCCCAGGCCACCACTCTGGAGACGCTGGTAGAACTCCATCTGGGCAAAGACTCCTCCATTCAACATCCAGCCATTTTTCCCCACGTCCACATACAGAAATTCATATTGTGCCAACACCACCGCCATTAACCCAATACTATGAAACCCCTTATAGTTAAAATAATATGACCCCGAATGGGGTGGTGGCACGATGTGGACGTGTTTCCCATCTATAGCCCCTCCACAGTTGGGAAAGTCCCAACGGGTGGAAAAATGGGATGCCACAGTCTGCCATTCCTGTGGAGTTGAAGAAAACTGGGGAGTCAAACAAGAAAAAAAAATATAAGTACTTTTGCACATAACATTGCAAGCACATTACACAAAAAACATTCTTGCCCAGCATCAGTATGACATTTTAAGTATTATTTAAAGACTAAAATATAAGGCCCACTTATCAGATTCCTCACCCCCACTGATGGCCCATTGATACATTTTTTTGGGGGGTATTATAAATCAATTTAAGGATACACAGACCATTTGGATAAATTTTAGTGGGGGGATTATAAATCAATTTAAGGACACACAGACCATTTGGATACATTTTAGGGAGGGAGAATAAATCAATTTAAGGACACACAGACCATTTGGATGCATTTTAGGAGGAGGGGATTATAAATCAATTTAAGGACACACAGACCTTTTGGATACATTTTAGGGGGGTTATAAATCAATTGAAGGACACACAGACCATTTGGATAAATTTTAGGGTAAAGCACTACAATGGAGCTGACAAAATACATTGTTAAGTGATTAGACTAGGTGGATATGGGCCAAGCATAGCATGCTGGGGAGGTTAGTGAAGGCAAATATGCATGCAGGACAAAGGGGACATTCACAGCATATTGCAGTCATGGTAATTAGTGTTTGAGTAAAGAAATACATTACATTAGCAAACATTAAATACAATAAAATGTGATGCTAAAGGATAAAAATCTTACCTTAACATAGTCCTTCTGCAGGACCTGGATGATGGCAGAACAGGTCTCTGGGATAATGATCCCCAGAGCCTAAGGGGAGATGCCTGTCAAGAAGTTGAGGTCCCCCGTCACCACATACCACAGCGTGGTGACTAACCTCCGGAGTGATGGCTTGCCTCATGCAGGTATCCTGCCTGCTGATATAGGTGGTCAGCAAAGCCAACAAAAAGGTGAAATACGGGGTCTGTCATCTGGAGAAAGTTCCTGAAATTGTCAGGATTATTCTCATGGAGCAAGGGCATGTGACAGAACTGGTCACTCTGGAGCAACCAATTCTTGGTCCATGAACTCCTCCCCACCCTGTTTATGGACTGGACTGGTGTCAAGGTAAGGACCCCAACACCAAGCCCCTGCACAGCACAAACTCTACGAGGAGTATGTATACGCAACATGGCTAGAAAACATTTGGCTGCTCAGAACGAAGTAACAGAACGCACTGAAGAACAGCAAGACCTGTGAAGAGTGACCTGAAAATCAGTAATGAATGAACAAGAACACAATGACAAGTCAATTGTACTGAAGACTAGATACAAACCCACAAGCAAAAGGCATGTGAGAGAATTGGTCATGCTGGAGCAACCAATTCTTCATCCATGAACTCCTCCCCACCCGGTTCATGGACTGGGCTTGGGCTGAAGAATGAACTACAGCACCAAGCACATACAATGCACAAGCTCTACGACGAGTATGTACACGCAACATGGCTTCAAAACGGTCGGCTGGTCAGAACGCACTGAAGAACAGCAAGGTCTGTGAAGAGCGAGCTGAAAATCAGCAACAAGCGGACAAGAACACACTGATAAATCAATGTGAACTGACTACACGCACTGAAAAGCAGATACAAACCTCACAAGGACAAACTGAACAACAGTTAAACGATCTGAAAAACACGAGTCTGAAAAAGCACAAATGGTCTCTCACCAAATGTCTACTAACACGAGATAAACACAAAATTAGCAGAAGGGGCCCAACGGGTGGCGCACAAGTTATTACACTTCCTTTTTATAGGCTCGTCAGACCTGGTGTACGTCACCGCGTACTAGGTGGCTGGACTTTGATGTGATCGTGTGTAGGCAAGTCCGTTCATTCAAAAGTCCATTGAAAGTCAGTCGGAAAGACCGTTGGACTTTTGTTGCTGAAAAGTCCGCCCGTGTGTACGCAGCATTCGTTTAAATGCATGTCCAAAAAACTCCTAAATTCCATTCTAATGCCACGTACACACGAGCGGACTTTACGGCAGACTTTGATGTACTTTACAACAGACTTTCTGAATGAACGGACTTGCCTACACACAATCCACCAAAGTCCGTTGAATTCGTACGTGATGACGTACGACTGGACTAAAACAAGGAAGTTCATAGCCAGTAGCCAATAGCTGCCCTAGTGTGGCTTTATGTCCGTCGAACTAGCATACAGACGGCGGACTTTGACCGGACTCGATTTCGACGGATTAATTTAAAACATGTTTCAAATCTAAGTCCGTCCAACTTTTGAGAAAACAAAGTCCGCTGGAGCCCACACACGATCGAATTGTCCGACCAAATCCCGTCCGCCGGGCAAAGTCTGCCGTAAAGTCCGTTCATGTGTACGCGGCATAAGAAGCTCAATACCCTTGTGTGAGGGATATAGACCATCTCTCTTGTACAGCTCAATGTCAGACCACCTGATAGCATCAGCATCATCACCAATCCTTTAACCAAAGAATTCTGCAATACAAAGTACTTTCTCTTGTTGTCCATTAAGCGCAGGTAACACCTCTGAAAATGTAGCAGTATACCCTAACAATTTAAAATCCTAGCCGAAATTCTGAAAATCCTTCTGTACAAAACAAATATCATTCTGTGAGAAATCACTTGTGCCAGGGTGCACAACAACATCAACACTGCACTTTTCACTAGCTTTGTATCTCACAGTAGAACCTGGCAAACACCTAACTTCCACAGTATTTCCTAAAGAAACGCCTCTTACAATTAAATCACCAACAAGAAAATGACTAAACAATTACTTCTGGTATTGCAATTTTTTCTAAGCCCCCCTCTTCCTATGCAGAGAAGCCTTGGCCACTCACAAGCAGATATTTTTGCAACCTTGTATCTGCTTCTAGCTCAGAAAGAACACTATAGAGATTACGCAGTGTCACACCAAAAGCTACTGTGCATTTTTATGGTAGTACCTAAATTCAAACACAGGTACTAACCAAAGATAGTTGGCTGTCTCCAGACTCCTGCTGTTTTCAAACTACTGCTGTTCAAAACTATGCACTTTCAGGAGTGTGTTTCACCCGCTCAATGTTCATAAGCCCTTACCACTGCCCCAGTGTTTTCTTAGCACACATCTGAGCGTCATGGACACACATGTTGGACGTTAGGGCCCACTTTTCCTGCTGCTGCATATATGCGTTACGTGGTCAGGAAGAGGTTGAGCTTCCTTACTGTAAACACTGCCACAAATAACATTCATACATGATCCAAAATCTTTGCATAAGCCTTTGACACACGATGCACCACACTGCTACTCACATCAGCAAGGTGGATTGCATTCAGCCCATGTGTACCAGGCATTACTGTCCTAGTGATAAGGTTTTCATCAAATTAAAAATGAGGAAAGTCTCCAACAGCAACATAGTGAGAATTAAAACGTTGCTGTATGCATAAGGGAAAGCAAGAATACCTGTCAAAATATTAATTTCAGCCCGTGCCCCCGGTGAAGAATTTCCTTCACTTCCCGTCTGATGAAACTATTGACAGTATCTAAGGAAAAGTCTCCATATAGCAGTAATATCCAACAAATGTTATAATCTTTTCCCACTTTCTTCAAGATTATAGAAGAAGTTTTGACATAACATACTTCAAGATAGCCATCTGAACCACCTGTCACAAGAGAAAATGTGATGGAGAGCACTATGCAAGAGAGCACTATGCAAGAGAGCACTATGCAAGAGAGCACTAGCTCTAACACCTTCTTTCACTTGTAGCTAGTAGTATGAGCTGACTTCCATCTCATAAACACCAATGCCGCGTACAGATGATCGGACATTCCGACAACAAAATCGTGGATTTTTTTCTGACGGATGTTGGCTCAAACTTGTCTTGCATACACACAGTCACACAAATGTTGTTGGAAATTCCGAACGTCAAGAACGCGGTGACGTACAAGACATATAATGAGCAGAGAAAAAGTAAGTTCAATAGCCAGTGCGGCTCTTCTGCTTGATTCCAAGCATACGTGGAATATTGTGTGTCAGAATTGTGTACACACGCTCGGAATTTCCGACAACAAGTTTTGTTGTCGGAAAATTTGAGAGCCAGTTCTCAAACATTTGTTGTCGGAAATTCCGACAGCAAGTGTCCGATGGAGCATACACACGGTCGGATTTTCTGACAACAAGCTCACATCGAACATTTGTTGTCCGAAATTCCGACCGTGTGTATGCGGCATAACAATTAACATTGTATGGTTATGTGGAATTATCTTATAAACTTTAATAATGTCAAGCTAAAGCAACGCAAACATGAATTTTAAAACACGATTAAGCTTTAAACTTTTAATTTGGGTTCCAAGCCTTAACAATACCCTGGTATCACATTTATTATCTTTGTTTATCCATCCACAGCAATTCCTGCAGTGAATTTGCTCTAATTTCAAGAATATTTTATTGACTAAGGATACGTGCATGTCCAGTTTAATTGCTTATTTATTTCATTTCCATAATGTGCTTATTTATTTCAATGGTAATGTCAAAATAAATAAATTAAATTTAGTAGAAGATTAGCTCAGAGTGAAAACATAATCTAACCAATATGAATTCAATAACGTCAATTTAATTTATTACATTTCAAATTTTACCAGAAAACAACAAAATGGCTGTTAGCTAAATTGACACATATCTATTTGAAAGATTATCAAAATAAAGAGGTTATTTAAAAAAAAAAAAATATGTTCAGTTAACATATTCTTTTTATTTGTATACTTTACTGTCTGTATATATTGGTAAAAGCTGTAGATAAAATTAAGTCAGGGGTTTTTTTTTTTTTTTATATCTTTCAAAAGTGATCAGCTCCTCTAATGTTTTTTTTTTTTTACTGTAGTTTGGCTATAGAAGGGGTTTAAATCACTGAAAATCAATCTGTCCCTACTACTCCAAAGCAGAGCTAAATTAATCTTATCTAACACAGAAATGAGCATTAATTGTGCAATAATTCATCAAAATTCTCGGGAGAATCCAAAGAAAAGCTATTATTGTTGTGAACATAATTAATCAAGACTAAATAGCCAGTGTTCAGTTAATGACTCTTTTGTCAGCTATCAGGTCAGTGAAAGTTATATTACTCTTATCAGATCCATATTACCAGACTACACTGTATATTTTACAACTTAAATAAGATGTCATTACAAACTAGCTACTGAAAGAGGACAAATGTCTTAACCTTAAGGCAGGTCATAGATGATATGTATTTTTTTCCTGCAACCTGTGATTGCAGGGAAGAAAATTGCTTGATTCCCCCATCAACACAGTCAGTGTTGAAGGGGGAATCCCTCCCATGGAGCTGTTGTGTTCTTTCAGAGGGGGTGGGGGGGCATGGGAAGCTGTTCCTTTTGGGATAACAGTGACTATTGCTAGTGGCTTTAGCCCCTGGCAATAATCGCATCCTAAAAATGGGTGGATCAACTTGGGTACAATCAACCTGCCCATACATGGTTTAAATCTCGGCTGTTCCCTGCTTAACTGGCCGAGAATCGAACCGTCTGTGGCCGGCTCAAGGTAGATGTGTTGCTTATTCCTGCTCCCCTTGGGGTACCTGGAAATTGGGTCCATACCAAACTTATATTTCTATTGAATCCACTATGTTTTCATCAACTATTAGGCCCGGTTCACACTAGTGCGATGCCAGACATCGCATGTGATTAGCACCACATTGCTGTTCAGATCACATGTGATGTCTGTGTGATGCGATTTCAGCCATACAAATTGTATGGCTGAAATCACATCACATTCGCACCAAAATGGTGCAGGACCCTTTTTTTGGTGTGCACTGGAATCAGATCGCATGGGTGTTCACACTTATGCTATCTGATTCTGCACAGTTTCACAGTTCACACTGCGATCTGCTGGCCAATCTGGGGGTGTCGATAACTTTACATTGACACTCGCAGCGGTTCACAGATCTCAGTGTGAACCACTGTGAGATTCAGGCATGATGCGGGAATCCGCACTGGATTCACAGGGTTCTCTCATCACTAGTGTGAACCGGCACTTATGCCATGTACACACGGGTGGACCGGACGAATCCGTCGGACAATCTGTATGGGCTTAATCGGACTTTTTCGGTCGAAAAATCAGGCGGACTTTTGATTTGGAACATGTTTCAAATCTTTCCAATGGACTTGAGTCCGGTCGAAAAATCCACTCCACTGTATGCTAGTCCGGATGAAAACTGACGCTAGGGCAGCTATTGGCTACTGGCTATCAACTTCCTTATTTTAGTCCAGTTGTACGTCATCACATACGAATCCGTTGGACTTTGGTGTGATCGTGTGTAGGCAAGTCCATTCGTTCGAAAGTCCGTCGAAAGCCCGTCAGAAAGACTGTCGGACCTTTGATGCCGAAAAGTCTGCCCTTGTGTGCATGGCATTACCCACACGTATTACAAACATTACAGGTATTATTTGTTACATTTGCCTGATGGTGAGACTTGCCTTTTAACGTAAGCTTAAAATAGACCTTTAATACTTAAAATGTTTGTAAAACAAAATGTGGAGTGAACAATATATTATCTATGTATAGAATGAATATTAAAATAATGATAGATCTGTGCAATGAAACAAAATCCACATGGATATGACAAAATATGACAAAGGGAAGGAGGACTCCAAATAGTGCAGGTCAAACCGAATGACTTTTTGCCCCAGTTGAAGACCTCTTAGTGTCGAAACGCGTTGGACCCGCATTACTTATACCCCACATTGCTTTTACTATTTTGTTTATTTGTGATCACTTTTATTGCTCCGTCAGTTGCTATCTGACATAATATCAATAAACCATCCGGTTTGACCTGCACTATTTGGAGTCCTTCTTCCCTTTCTTCTCCTTACATGTTTGTCCTTTGGAGCCTATGAGGAGGTATGTTTTGAGACCAACGTCTGGACCACAGAATATATGTGAAGCACACGGACCACGAGTTGGGGATTCCACATCAGAACCTGCCCGACCTCCAAGGACACCGTATTCGATCCATACCTCATATGGTTTAAGCCTATATGACCCTTTTGCCGTACGACACTCGGGGTCCACCATAGTTGGTAAGAGTACCAATTTTTTTCTACATTTGTAAAGTGACTGCAGACAAGTATTATACCATCTTCATGTGATCGAAGACGTCCTCACGGGAGGAATATACTTTGTCATATCTATGTGGACTGTCTTTCATTGCAGAGATTTATCATCATTTTAATATTCTATAGATAATAGATTGTTCACTCCACATTTTGTTTTGTTTTTGGTGCTTTTTGCACATAGTTGTAGTATACTCTGTACCTAGGGTATATCTTCACTCAGACTAAGTTAGCGCCACACTGTCACTTTATTATAAATTTTGCACCTTGTATGTTTGAGTGTTGGCTGCTTTTTTCTACACCATTCTTTTTAGTGCAGTTTTTTCTTCTACTCCCCTCTAAACCCTCACATGTACCCAGTGAAGTGAACAGCCTCAGATGATATAAAGAGAGGAAACAAATCCTCCTATATAGGCTTTACTTGTTTATATGCAGTCTTCTCCTCCCTACACCCCTTCAAAAGTGCAGATCATGTTAAAAATGTTTCTCCATCTGTCAGCAGCAGATATGAGAGAGGGCAGAGAGACTGCAGTTACAGTGTGTGAGAGTTGTTTGGGGGAAAGGGACCCCCCAGAAGAACTGTGTTGTGAATAGACAAACTCTGTTCTGAGCTCTTCCTCCACCGACACAAATTTTATCCCATGTGTCGGGGAAACTTCTCAGAAGTGACTCATGCTGAAATGAAACACCAGAGAAAAAACGACTAGGGAACACCCCCCTGGTTCGGTTCACATCAGAACACCTCGAACAGGCAAAAAGTTCTAGCCAACATGCAAATCCTAATAAAGTCTATGGGACATGAACATGAAAAATCAAAAGTCCTAATTTTAAAGGCTTATATTCAAGTTATTGCCATAAAAAGTATGTATGGGGACATGTATCAATGCAAAAAAAAAGTTTTTAAAACAATATTTTTTTCAGGAGCAGTGATTTCAATAATGCTTAAAGTGAAATAATAAAAATGAAATATTGGTTTAAATATCACACCTGGGGGGGCCCTTAGTCTGCCTGTAAAGTGGCACATACGTGCAGTGTGTAGAACATGCTGCAGCAATAATGACATTTCTAAAGAAAAAAAAATTTAATGTAAACTTGCTTGCGGCTGTAATGTATTGCTGGCTCCTGGCAATATAGATGAAAAAAATCAATGAAAAAAAAAATGATGTGGGGTCCCCGCAGTCCATACCAGGCTTCGGGCCTGGTATGGATTTTAAGGGGAACTCCTCCCCAACATGTAAAAAAAAAAAAAGGCGCGCCCCCCCCCCAAAAAATTAATAACAGGCCCTTATCTGAGTATGCAGCCTGGAGGTCAGGATGGGGGGACCAGAGAGCGCCCCCCCTCCTGAACCATACCAGGCCACGTGCCCTCAACATAGGGCTAAGTGCTTTGGGGCAGGGGGGCTCTGTGCTCCCCCACCCCAAAGTACCTTGTCCCCATGGACATCGCAGGACACTTTTTAATAAAGGGATTGTCAAAAACTCTGTTATGGTTTTTACATTTTGACACTTTTTTTGGGATAATGGGTAGGGGTACAATGTTCCTGATACCCATTCACATAGGGGGAGGCGGGATCTGGGGGCCCCCCCTTGTTAAAGGGGGCTTCCAGATTCCGATAAACCCCCCCTCTTGCAGGCCCTGACAAGCACCAGCCAGGGTTGTCGGGAAGAGGCCTTTGTCCCCATTAACATGGGGACAAGATGCTTTGGGGGCACCCCAAAACACACACCCCATGTTGAGGGCAAGCGACCTGGCATGGCTCAGGAGGAGGGGCACTTGCTCATCCCCTCCCTTTCCTGGCCTGCAAGCTCAGATAAAGGGACTGGTATGGATTTTGAGGGGCCACTTCAATACACTGTATTATATACTCTGCACTGCAATATATACCCTGCACTGTATTATGTATACTACTCTGACTGCACTATATACTCTACACTGTATTAAATATACTACTTTGGCTGCACTATATACTCTGAACTGTATTATATATACTACACTAAAATAATCAAACAAGGCTGCACTAATATGAAATAATAAAAGTGCTGCTACTTAAAAATAAAATAATATGTAAAATAGGTGAAAACAGATGTAGTGTCAAACCACTCATTCACAGTAGCACAATGAAAATAATATACATGATCATTGAAATAGAAATATTTAAAAAAAAAATGTCCATATCAAAACACTCATAAATCAAAAGTCCATTGTGAAAAACGGGTGCAAATCTTCATACAAACTTAAAATCACCAAGAATCCTTCACCAAAGTGATCAAGTGCCAGTTCCATACCCTTATAGACTGAGGCTCTCCAGATTGTATAGAATTCAATCTCGTATGCAATTAATCTTGCTACAAGCAGGTGACAATCTAGTTGCTAGTTCTAGTGAACGGAGTGGCGCAGACAGCATGATAGATATGTAACCAATCTCTTCTTTACAGGAGGTGTGTTACTGGCCTCCAGGGGCAAAAGCTTAAAAAAGAAAACTGATGTAGCCACCACATCAAATGATTGACTGTGCTTAAAAATGAATCTGCATATAAAAAGCCCCTGCCAGATCTCCACAATTGGCTCGGCAGATTTAGGACTGGCTTCAAAGGACAACTTCCCGGACACGGGACCTCTGTACAAGATGGATTGTGTGCTGCCCAGTTCCCTAGTGTGGCTTTGTGTTTTACTCCAGTGCATCCTGACTCCGAGAGGCATCATATATGTTCAGTCTGGATAGATCTCAATGAAGCTTTGAATTGTCAGCTGCTTGCACCAGATTTGCACCAGTTTTTCACAATGGACTTTTGATTTATGAGTGTTTTGATATGGACACTTTTTTGAAAATTTTGGGGGGGCACAAACTGAAAAATTCAGAAAAATACTGAAAAACCACATCAATTGCAGCCACACTGTGCCCATCAATTGCACTATATACTCTGAACCAGTGGGGGGGGGGGGGGGGCACAAACAAACTGAAAAATTCAGAAAAATACTAAAAAAAAAAACAAAAAAAACAAAAAAAAAAAAAAAAACACACACATCAATTGCAGCCCCACTGTGGCCATCACTTGCAGCCTCACTGTGGCCATCACTTGCAGCCTCACTGTGGCCATTATGAGGGGTTCACTTCCCACAATCATCCCTGTGCTGAGTTCCCGGCCAGGCCTGTACACCTGCTCTCCCCAGGGCCAGCCAATCTCTACACATACCCCGTTCCTCCAGCTACTGTGTTCATCAATTGTAGCCTCACTGTGCCCATCAATTGCAGCCTCACTGTGCCCATCAATTGCAGCCTCACTGTGCCCATCAATTGCAGCCTCACTGTGCCCATCAATTGCAGCCTCACTGTGCCCATCAATTGCAGCCTCACTGTGCCCATCAATTGCAGCCAATTATGGGAAATGAATAATGAGCATTAGCTTACCCCATCCAGTCTGGCAGGCCGTGCATGCTCCCCTTCCAATATCCGAGTGACAAGTGGTGGTAAACTGGAAGGAACGGTACCACGAAAAAGACCACCTACCGTCCTCCTGACCCGCCAATCAAAAGCAAGAAACCATAGGAATCAAAGTAGAGTGTAGAGAGTTCCAGACGCATGATGCCACTCCAAAGATCACCCAAAGAAGCTTTTCAGCTGCAATCACCTTATTGCAGCAGTCAAGCTACCCACTTATCAGCTCAGTGTCCGGCATCTGGACACTCTTAAAGGACCACTTTATTTTTTTATGTCTAGATGTGGGGGGGCAGTGCCCATGCCCCCCCTATTGATGGGCCGCCACTGCTCTGAACTGTATTATATATACACATTACACGGACTGCACTATATATACTACACTATAAACTAAGAACCATCTTATATATACTAGATTTGTGCCCATCAATTGTAGCCTCACTGTACCAATCATGAGGGGTTCACTTCCCACAATCATCCCTGTGCTGAGTTTCCAGCCAGGCCTGTACACCTGCTCTCCTCGGGGCCAGCAAATCTGTACACATACCCCGCTCCTCCGGCCACTGTGCCCATCAATTGCAGCCACTGTGTCCATCAATTGCAGCCTCACTGTGCCTATCAATTGCAGCCTCACTGTGCCTATCAATTGCAGCCTCACTGTGCCTATCAATTGCAGCCTCACTGTGCCCATCAATTGCAGCCTCACTGTGCCCATCAATTGCAGCCTCACTGTGCCCATCAATTGCAGCCTCACTGTGCCCATCAATTGCAGCCTCACTGTGCCCATCAATTGCAGCCTCACTGTGCCCATCAATTGCAGCCTCACTGTGCCCATCAATTGCAGCCTCACTGTGCCCATCAATTGCAGCCTCACTGTGCCCATCAATTGCAGCCTCACTGTGCCCATCAATTTCAGCCTCACTTCCCACAATCATCCCTGTGCTGAGTTCCCGGCCAGGCCTGTACAACTGCTCTCCTCCGGGCCAGCCAATCTCTACACATACCCCGTTCCTCCAGCCACTGTGTCCATCAATTAAAGCTTCACTGTGCCCATCAATTGAAGCCACTGTGCCCATCAATTGCAGCCTCACTGTGCCCATCAATTGCAGCCAATTATGGGAAATGAATATTGAGCATTAGCTTACCCCATCCAGTCCGGCAGGCCGTGCGTGCTCCCCTTCCAATATCTGAGTGATAAGTGGTGGTAAACTGGAAGTAACGGTACCACGAAAAAGACCACCTACCGTCCTCCGGACCCGCCAATCAAAAGCAAGAAACCGTAGGAATCAAGGTAGAGTGGAGAGAGTTCCAGACGCATGAGGCCACTCCAAAGATCACCCAAAGAAGCTTTTTAGCTGCAATCACCTTATTGCAGCAGTCAAGCTACCCACTTATCAGCTCAGTGTCCGGCATCTGGACACTCTTAAAGGACCACTTTTTTTATGTCTAGATGTGGGGGGAAGCGCCCATGCGCCCCCTATTGACAGGCCGCCACTGTTCTAAACTGTATTATATATACTACACTGACTGCACTATATACTCTGAACTCTATTATATATACACACACTACACTGACTGAACATTACACTACACACCTAATCTCCATTCATTCACTATATATGGCCACCGTGTAGGCAGCAGCCTTATATAGTGTGGGGAGTGGACTTAGCCCCTGAGCCATGATTGGCCAAAGGCACCCTGCCATGTGATTGGCCAAAGCATGCAGGTTAGATGCAAGCTTTGGCCAATCAGCAGCAATCAATGCGTTGGGGTCTTGCAGTGCATTATGAGCCACTCCGCGGTGGGCGAACTTGCCGCGAGCACCCCATATGAGCAAACGAACAGCTGATGTTTGAGTCAAACTTATGTTCAACTAGAACATTGAACCCATCCTTCACTCAGAGCTTTGGAGAGAGATAAGTAAACACTACAGATATACAGTATGTTCTGTGCTCGAATCCTAGAGCTCCGCTCCACCACAGCCTTTTGTTAGCCGCCAGAGCCCGCTGAACGAACCCACGAGCCTGTCACCGGGTGGAACGGGTGGGGGAGACACTGGGGAGCCATCCGATGTCCTCAGCACAAGCGAGAAGGAATCTTAGCGATCAGATGACGGGGGCGGCCGTTACCCTTAGCTATGCCAAAATGGCGGCGCGAGGCCTACACAGCACGGAGGACGCTGAGGTATCCATTGCGGATCAGGACTTGCCACCTCCACAATCCCCAGGTACCTCTCCAAATGATTTCCACTCCATGACAGCCTTCTCCCTATTGCTTTCTAAAAGCTTAGCAGCAAATGCAGCCCACATTACATCGTCCATCCATGCTGACCTGCAGCAAATAGGATTGAGAATGGACACTATAGAAAGGAAAGCAGATCAATCAGTGGCGAAGATTAACCAGAACTCAGCCAGAATTCAGGATGTTCAGGACCAGCTAGAAGCAGCATTTGCAAAGATCGATGACCTCGAGAACAGGTCTAGGTGTTATAACTTTAGACTCAGGGAGCTCCCTGAGTCTAAAAAGGATGTACATGCTGCTGTAAAATCCCTGATTCAGGGTCTCATCCCAGGCATTCCTGAACACCGTTTGGAACTGGATAGGGCACACAGAGTCCTACAACCTCCCCGCTCAGATGGTCTCCCTCAGGATATCATTGTGAAACCACATTTTTATTCGGTGAAGGAGGAGGTCATGAAAAAGTCTTAGAAAAAAGGAAGGGGGGGGGGGTAAAAATACCCAGGAGAACGAAACAGATGGACTTTGTAAGCACCAATCATAAAAATCAATGTAAACTTTTATTTATACACAAATTTAAAAAGAATCACATAAACGTAAACATTTTTTAAAAAACGCAGTACATTGCGGAAATTGGCATTATATGTCACTACATAAATGTATGAGAACGGATCAGGGAATAGCCCCTATACCAGAGGGAGGGATAAACCCCTTCCGTTCCCATTAAATAACCTCAAACTGATATAGCTCGGTATGGCTCTACATGTTTCGCAAATTTGAATGCTTCTTCAGGAGCTTGTTTGGGTTACCTGTAATGGGAAATTAGAGAAGGACATACACCAAAAAAACAAACATACAGTAGCATATTAATATTATTTTTGCATAAAGACTTTTCAATAGTGCGTCTCAATCAGAACCACTGAGTACCATGAGGAAGCGATCCCAAAGGCCCAAGATTCAACACACATACGGTGACCTGTGATAACATGCGGGGACGTGTCTGGTAAAGAGATTTATATCACCAGTAGACTCAAGGGGGGTAGTGAGCTAGAGAATCCCAACTGTCCAACAAAGGGGGGGTAATAATAACCAATGTACATCTGTGGTAAAACCGAAACATTCATCTGTAGAAGAGAGCATAAGGCACAACTAGATGGGGAGTGGGGGTCAGGGAGGGAAAGAAAGAGAGAGAGGCAAGGAGAGGGGAGGAGAGAAGGGGGGGGAAGGGAGAGAGAAAGGAGAAACCAAAAAGGGAGAATAGACAAAAGGAACTGGGATATAGCAAGTAATGTACCAGCCAGAGTAAATGGATCCGTCTTCAGATCAGGTAGAGGTTATGGATAATTGAGAAGCCATGCATTCAGAGACAAAGCCTCCAATGACCAAGGTGCATGAGGGAATCCAGAGACTGTAATCTGAAGATGTAGATAATATCTAATTAGCCAATATTGAGACCAGCTCCTTATAGTGTGCCGTTATACCAATAAATCAAATGGCATAAACAGATCCTCATATACATGCTAAGTACAGGTATGCCTATAGGGTTAAATAATTGCACATGAAGGACTGCTCCTACCTTGTAGGGTAATACAGGTGAGCAGGTCTTGTAAACAGCATAAATCAGCTACTTGCTTGTAAACCTGGCACAAAATAGATCTTGACTAACATGGCTGCAATAGAGCTCTGATCCTATCCCAGCAAGGAGCTATCTAATAAGCTCCCAGGACCGCCATCTATATTAGGGAGTGAGAGAAACATCAGATTTCATCTAGTTGCACAAACAGAGTACAGCTACAGAGCATTTAGTTTAGATTTGTATAAATCCAGCATACTCTTACCAGACAGCTTGTGTTGTTCAACAGGTGACACCCAGGCATCAGAGCGCCATGGAGGGTAGTGGCGTGGTATAAGGCTGTTGCTGACAGCCTTAAGTACACGTCCCAATCAGGTGTGTAAGACATGCATCACCTGATTCGGCCGAACGGAGCTGCGCACGCACTCACATCCCATCGCACATGCTCAGTGGTCAGACAGGCCTCTGTCATGGAAAACGATGTGGGGAGGGAGAGCAGTCCTATAGGTAATAGATGTATGAGCTCCCCCTAGTGGTTCCTCCTAGATACAGCGTGTAAAGCGCTGTAAAGGCTGGGACCAACAGATGGAAAGTCTGGAGATATCAACGCACACATCATGTAGTGTGCATTGTAAATCCAGGGAGAGAGGGGTAGATCTACACCAAACGCCACAGACACCATCCCCCAGAGAGCAAGGGGAGGGCAGAATGCGGCTTACTGGCCGCACATGTGATCCAGACACCAGCAAGTTGATAGGGACCAGGGTCAGCTTATCTCAGTACTTGTAACTGGCCTGAGACGCAAGGCCAGTATACATGATTAAAATGTTCGTTTCCATGAAGGGAATGACTCCATTCATGGTGATACAACTTACAAATGCATACTAATAGTTAATGCTGATAGAAGAAATACAATACGTATATACATTTTGCAAATAACAGTGTGATTACAAGTTTGCGATTTCCTGCGATTAAACAATACTTAAACTCGGTAAAACCACTAATATCCATACACAACACTAGCAAGGGGTATAATAGACTGTGTTTAGCTGCAGAAGTGCCCGTGATGGGTGAGGCAGTGGACAGGGGGATCTCCTGTCCTGAAGAGGGAGGGGTCAGTGGATTGATAGTGCAAATTTCTAGGGGCTATAGACTATGGTAAACTGCGTGTTACCTAATTGCTATAAATCATTCGGCCTTAGTTGGTTGTCATATACGTCAACCTTAAATTTTTAACCAAGAAAGGATTTATAGGATTGTACTTCGTTAATGCCTGGCCACTGTGTGGCATTCAGGCGTTCAATCCACTTGGCCTCTTGTTGGAGTATCCTCCTGTCCCAATCACCCCCCCTTGGGTCTTGAGGAATTACTGCTAGGACAATAAAAGTTGCAACAGAGGTGTCGAATCTGTGGCATAAATCGAGATGTCTACTAATGGGACTAAGCATTTTCCCATTTGTTGAGTAATATACGTGGTCACGTATCCTTTGCCATAAGTGGCGGATGGTCTTACCCACATAGAATATCCCACATCTACACGTCATCAAGTATATTACACCTTGGGTGTTACAGTCTACCCGAAAACGTGGACAGAATGTCTCACCGTTGGACAATTGGAATTTGTGGCCTGTGGATACCCAGGGGCAAAAAGAGCAGTGTCCACAAGTGTATATACCCATTCTATTGGTCGTTTGAGCCTGTGAGGATGCAAAATGGCTCCTAGTCAGCTTATCACGCAAGGATGGTGCTTTTTTAAAAACGATCTCAGGGTGGTCACTGACATATTTCTTTAGGATGGGGTGCTCAGATAAAATATGCCAGTGTTGCTGTAGTATATTGCGTAATTGGTACTGTTGGTGCGAGTATTGTGTGATGAATTTCGTCGTTGAATGTTCCTCCCCCCTGGGTTCCTTGGAGAAAAGGAGTGCATTTCTAGATTGGTCACAGGCTTTATTAAAGGCTTTGCGGAGTAGGGACTTGGAGTATCCCCGTTTAAGGAGACGTTCCCTCAGTAAGTCCGCATGGTGTTTGAAATCATTATCAGTAGTACAATTCCTCCTAAGGCGGATGTACTGTGCATAAGGGATAATTCGTACCAGGGTGGACGGGTGGGCGCAAGAGGCATGAAGTATCGTATTCCCTGCCGTTTCTTTGCGGTAAAGTGTAGTGGCCAGACATAGATTGGCATCCTTGTAGATTGTTAGATCTAAAAACGAAATTTTGTGTAAGTCGCTATTGTAAGTGAACTTTAAATTAAACGTATTGCTATTTAGATGATCTACAAAAGAAGCCAGTGTTTGTTGGGACCCGGTCCATATGATGAAAATGTCTTAGATGTATCTTAGCCATACCAACACCTCATTGGTGTGGCTGCTAAGTTGCTCGTTTGAGAAGACATAACGTTCCCACCCCCCCAGGTACAGATTGGCGTAGGCGGGGGCACAACATGTGCCCATAGCCACGCCCTGTACCTGGAGGTAGTGGGAACCATTAAATAGAAAGCAATTGTGTGTCAGTATAAAGAGAAGTAGTCTCAACACGAAATCATTAAAGGGCCATAAATGATGGTCTTCCTCCATGAGGAACGAGCGGACCATCCCGACAACCTGCTCGTGAGGGATGCTGGAGTACAAAGCCTCCACATCCAAAGTCACGAGCAGGGCATGCCTTGTCACCCTTTCAATCTGTTTAAGGAGGTCTAGGGTGTCCCGCACATATGAAGGTAGTCGCCGGACATGGGGAGTCAGAAAGAAATCAACAAACCTGCTTGCATTTTCTGTCAATGAGCCTATTGCCGACACTATGGGGCGACCAGGGGGGGCTTTCAGGTTCTTATGGACCTTTGGTAACGCATAGAATGTAGCCATGTGAGGAAATTTGTTATCCAGAAAGTTGAATGTGTCCTGGTGTATCAAACCCATATAGTATGCCTCCCCTATAAGGGATTTATATTTGTTGGCAAACCGGTAACTGACACTCGCAGAAATTCTGCGATACCATGTTTTATTGTTTAAAATATTGAGGCACATTTTGATATATTGTTGTTCCGTCATCAATACAATATTGCCCCCTTTGTCTGACTGTTTAATAATCAGGTCAGGGCAGTTACGTAGTTTTTCTAGGGATTGTAGTTGATCAGATCGTAAATTTTTTGGTAATGGATCTAGTGTCAGTCACCTAAGGTCACTTGTGGCGGCTATAAGGAATGCCCAAATGTGTGTATTGCTCGTAAGGTCTGGAAATTTTTTAGACTTAGGTTTAAATTTTTTGGGTTTTGATACCGGTAGAGTAGTCGTATCAGTCGGGGTTGTTAGGGACCCGGAACTCTCATTCTCCTCCAGTAGGAGGATGAGATCTCTGAAGGCCCTGAATTCCTCCATAGTGAAGTGTTTAATGCTTTCAGACAGTTCCTTGTCTTTTTTGGAACGTATGTATTGATCATCAAAGAGATATTTGTAAGCTAGTCTTCTACAAAAGAGATATAAATCTTTAATGGTATCATATTTGTCCATTAGTGGAGTAGGGCAGAAACTTAGACCGAATCTTAAAAGGTCAAAATCCGCTTGAGAAAAGGAATAAGGAGTAAGGTTAATGATATCCAATTCTACGTGGGAGGGGGTGGGTTCAGGGGTGAGGGAAAATTTGAAGAAGGTGATGCTACAGAGGTAACATGAGCATCCAAAGTGCTTTGTTTGGTGGGGAACATTACTGGTATTGTGGTGTTCGGTTGGTGTAATACAGTGTTGGTAGTGCCACGTGTCATCGTATTAGGGCCACTAGGGCCAATATTAGGGACAGGATTAGCATTAGATCCTGTTGGGTTTTGTGACATTGTAAGTGCTCGTGTGGCTAAATGGCCTGGGTGTGTGATGGAGTGAGTACCTTCCGTGGTCCCTGTATTGGGGCCCGAGGTTGACGTATATGACAACCAACTAAGGCTGAATGATTTATAGCAATTAGGTAACACGCAGTTTACCATAGTCTATAGCCCCTAGAAATTTGCACTATCAATCCACTGGCCCCTCCCTCTTCAGGACAGGAGATCCCCCTGTCCACTGCTCCGCCCATCATGGGCACTTCTGCAGCTAAACACAGTCTATTATACCCCTTGCTAGTGTTGTGTATGGATATTAGTGGCTTTATCGAGTTTAAGTATTGTTTAATCGCAGGAAATTGCAAACTTGTAATCACACTGTTATTTGCAAAATGTATATGCGTATTGTATTTCTTCTATCAGCATTAACTATTAGTATGCATTTGTAAGTTGTATCACCATGAATGGAGTCATTCCCTTCATGGAAACGAACATTTTTATCATGTATACTGGCCTTGCGTCTCAGGCCAGTTACAAGTACTGAGGTAAGCTGACCCCGGTCCCTATCAACTTGCTGGTGTCTGGATCTTATGTGCGGCCGGTAAGCCGCATTCTGCCCTCCCCTTGCTCTCTGGGGGATGGTGTCTGTGGCGTTTGGTGTAGATCTACCCCTCTCCCCCTGGATTTACAATGCACACTCCATGATGTGTGCGTTGATATCTCCAGACTTTCCATCTGTTGGTCCCAGCCTTTACAGCACTTTACACGCTGTATCTAGGAGGAACCACTAGGGGGAGCTCATACATCTATTACCTATAGGACTGCTCTCCCTTCCCACATCGTTTTCCATGACAGAGGCCTGTCTGACCACTGAGCATGTGCGATGGGATGTGAGTGCGTGCGCAGCTCCGTTCGGCCGAATCAGGTGATGCATGTCTTACACACCTGATTGGGACGTGTACTTAAGGCTGTCAGCAACAGCCTTATACCACGCCACTACCCTCCATGGCGCTCTGATGCCTGGGTGTCACCTGTTGAACAACACAAGCTGTCTGGTAAGAGTATGCTGGATTTATACAAATCTAAACTAAATGCTCTGTAGCTGTACTCTGTTTGTGCAACTAGATGAAACCTGATGTTTCTCTCACTCCCTAATATAGATGGCGGTCCTGGGAGCTTATTAGATAGCTCCTTGCTGGGATAGGATCAGAGCTCTATTGCAGCCATGTTAGTCAAGATCTATTTTGTGCCAGGTTTACAAGCAAGTAGCTGATTTATGCTGTTTACAAGACCTGCTCACCTGTATTACCCTACAAGGTAGGAGCAGTCCTTCATGTGCAATTGTTTAACCCTATAGGCATACCTGTACTTAGCATGTATATGAGGATCTGTTTATGCCATTTGATTTATTGGTATAACGGCACACTATAAGGAGCTGGTCTCAATATTGGCTAATTAGATATTATCTACATCTTCAGATTACAGTCTCTGGATTCCCTTATGCACCTTGGTCATTGGAGGCTTTGTCTCTGAATGCATGGCTTCTCAATTATCCATAACCTCTACCTGATCTGAAGACGGATCCATTTACTCTGGCTGGTACATTACTTGCTATATCCCAGTTCCTTTGTCTATTCTCCCTTTTTGGTTTCTCCTTTCTCTCTCCCTTCCCCCTTCTCTCCTCCCCTCTCCTTGCCTCTCTTTCTTTCCCTCCCTGACCCCCATCCCCCATCTAGTTGTGCCTTATGCTCTCTTCTACATATGAATGTTCCGGTTTTACCACAGATGTACATTGGTTATTATTACCCCCCCTTTGTTGGACAGTTGGGATTCTCTAGCTCACTACCCCCTTGAGTCTACTGGTGATATAAATCTCTTTGTTCAAATAGTTTTTATTGAGAGAGTTTTTTATACAAATACACAAATATGCAGTCGTACAGGATCAGGTTAATTAAAATCCTACACTAACAGTACATACCGAAAATAGAATTCCAAAAATATTCAGTAAATTTTAAACATTAAATATGACTGTAGCATATTCTGAAAGTCCTAATGATTGTGACTTTATTATTGTAACGACTCTGTGAGGTATGAGAAGTCAATTGAGTCTCATGACTGGTAATGAACATAACATATGGAATGCACGACTTGTTCAAAGGGGGAGAGTCTCCCAGGGCACCCCTATGGGAACACACTGTGCTCAACTGGGGTCCTTCCCCCTCCGTAATATGATAGTAAATCAATAAACATTTCGATTAAAATCAAGTTGGCTCGGGGAATATGAAGAAGTATTATTTGCATATGTTACCCGCTACAGCTAGAACGAATGACTAAACGCAGTAATAAAAAATATTAACATGAAATCAAAATAAAATAAAATATTAAAATAAATAGTTGGAAGAAAGAAAAAGTTTCCATGGATACCAGTTATATTCAAACTTTGAAAAGTTTCCATCTCTGTATGCCATATTTTTTTCATATTCTATTATGGTGTTTATTTTTATTTTTATGTCCCTTATAGAAGGTACATCAATAGATTTCCACCTGTATATCAGTTCCATTCTTGCTGCCAGCAAGACTTGTGTTACTATGCATCTGTGTTCAGGTTTGTAATTGTCCAAGTCTAAACCTAGAACTGCTTGTTCTATTTTTGGGATCACTGTGCACTCAGTTATTTTAGAAAGCATGTCATAGACCTTCCACCAGAATTTTTTGACTTCTGAGCATGACCATAGCATATGTGCTAGGGTCCCTATCTGTCCGCACCCTCTCCAACATAGGTTTGAGTTGTCTCTAGAGAATTTAGCTGTAATGTATGGTGTGTAGTACCATCTTAGCATTAGTTTTTGTGTAAGTTCCTCATAGTTGGCACATCTGGAAAACTTACGATGATTAGCAATCGCCTTTTTCCATTGTAAATCTGTGAACTCTTTGCCTATTTCCTTTTCCCATTTAACAATCTTATTATTTTTTGTAAAAGCATCTTTAGAGTGAAGGGAGTTGTAGATTACTTTTATTCCTTTTATATTTGGGTTTTTGGATTGGAGGAATGTCCATACTTTCTCTATTATGGATACATGTGTGGCTTTAGTCGCTTGGTGGTATGAGTTAATCTGGGTATACGTTAAAAATTCGGAATTATTGAGATTGAATTTCTGTTGTATTGAGCTAAACGGTAACAGCTTGTCGCCACACATGATATCCACCATAGTTAGTATTTTTGCTTTGTACCAGTTGTGAAGGTTAATGTTGGGAATTGTCCATTGTAGTGTGTCAAGTGGGATGGATATCTTTGTTGAAGGGTAAAATTCGTTCCCTGTAGTATAGATCTCTTCCCAAGATTGTAGTACTGCTTGGATTGTTAACGGGAGGGGACATCTACTCTGTTTGTGTGTTTTAGCAGCGATTAGAAATGATAATGGTGACAATTTGTTTAACCGTGCAATTTCCAGGTGGCACCAGGGTTTGGCAATAGGAGCAGAGAACCAGTTTTTAAGTTGGTCCAGAATTATTGCTGTGTGATAATCTTTCAAGATTGGTAAGGCCATACCTCCTACAGTTTTGTTTTTGGTTTGTATTTCAGGGGAGCATCTTGGTCTTTTCCCTGCCCATACAAAGTTGGATAATTGTTTTTGCATTAGTCTAAAGAATGAAGCTGGGACTGGTATTGGTAGGACTCTGAGTATGTATAGTAGTTTTGGCAGAATGAGCATTTTGTACGCTGCTAGACGACCTAGCCATGTCAAGTGGTGTTTCCCGATTCTGGATAGTTCTGGTTGAAAGGAGGATAGGAGTGGGGTGTAGTTGATGTTATATATTTTTGAAACCGGGTAAGTGAGTTTAATACCTAAGTAGTTAATTGAATCTTTTGTCCATGGGTATGGTAGGGAGTGTTTAAGGTGGTTTTCAAGTTTTTTAGTTATATACATTCCTAATATGCTGGATTTAGATGCGTTGACTTTATAGTAAGATATTTTGCTGAATTGTGCAAGGACATCATGTGCTGCGGGTAATGATTTGTCTGGGTGGGATAGGGATAAAATAACGTCATCTGCAAACAATGAAATCTTGTGTTGGCGTTCTTGTGATGTAATACCATGTATTGAGGGATGGGATCTTATTTTTTCAGCTAGTGGTTCCATAAGCATGGTGAAAATTATGGGGGACAGAGGGCATCCCTGTCTTGTTCCATTTGTAATGTTAAATGGCTTAGAGAACATGCCCTCTGTGTACACAAATGCGGAGGGTGAGGAGTATAGCGCCAGTATAGCTGTTTGCAAAGGGCCGACCAAACCAAATTTGTCCATAACTTTGGACAAGTACCCCCAGTGCACTCTATCAAAGGCCTTCTCTGCGTCTAAAGCCAGAAGCAGAGAAGGCTCTTTGTTTTCCTCCACCAAGTGGAGAAGATTTAACATTCTTCTGGTGGCGTCCGTGGTCTGGCGGCCCAGTACAAATCCCACCTGATCATAGTTTATTAGTTTGGGTAGAATATTGGATAATCTGTTTGCTATCAGTTTCGCATGTAGTTTAACATCAACATTCAATAAAGATATTGGTCGGAAATTTTGTGGGAGATTGGGATCTTTGCCTGGTTTGGGGAGGGTTATGATTGTGGCTGTCAGCATCTCCAGAGGGAATTTTGCTGTAGTTGTCGCAGCTTCAAACACAGGAAGTAAGTGAGGGGTCAAGATGGAAGAGAATAACTGATAGTATTCTGAGGAGTATCCATCTGGACCTGGGGCCTTGTTGCGTGGGAGACGCTTGATAGCGTCGTTTACTTCTTGTATTGTAAATGGTTGGTTTAGGTATAGCAAATCCTCTTGGGATATTTTGGGGAGATGTACTGATTCCAGAAATGCTGAGACCACATCATCATTAGGTTGAAAAGTATCCGGGTCTTTTTTAAGGTTATATAGTTGCTCATAGTAATCACTAAAGGCATCGGCTATTTCTTGTGGGTTGTTAACTTTTTTGTTGGATTTGGGGTTAATGAGGTAGGGTATCTTTTGTTTAATGGTTTTCTCTTTTAATTGTGTGGCTAGTGACTTCCCTGCCTTATTTCCGTATCTATATGTCTGTGCTTTAAGTGATCTCAATTGGTGGTTATGGTTTGATATTAGGAGTGATCGTAGTTCTTGCCTGGACTTAAACAGTGCTTCTCTTACAGTTTGCGTAGATTGTTGTTTGTTTAATTTTTCTAACCGTTGAATTTGAGCTAGTATATCGTTGCACTTTTCTAATCTTAGCCTTTTTGCTCTAGCACTCATCTGTATGAGTAAACCTCGTACGTAAACTTTATGTGCGTTCCATAGCGTGAAGGGATCGCTCACCGAGGGGGCGTTGATGGCAAAAAATTCTGTAATTGCGGTTTGAATTTTTGTTAAATTTTGTGGTTGAGATAGTGTGAAAATGTCATTGCGCCATCTGTTAGCCCTGGTCTCGGCGCAACGATCCCCCACGACTACAGATATCGGAGCATGGTCCGACCATGTAATGCAATGCAGTTCAGATTTTGTAATCTGTTGTAGGATAAATTTATCTACTAAAAATAAATCTATTCTAGAATATGTATGGTGAACGCTGGAAAAAAAAGTAAAGTCCTTTTCGGAGGAATGTTGGCACCTCCACACATCATACAAACCGGAAGATGATATGAAATCGTTCAGGGACAGTCTGTTTCTCGAGTGTTTGGTTTGGCTGGATACGTCTAGGTCTCTGTTGGGAACAGCATTAAAGTCTCCACACATGATGGTATGTCCTTGTTTCATTGATGAGACTTTCTTCCATACTTTTTTGAGAAATGATAGCTGTTTAGAGTTTGGAAGGTAAATGTTCACTAGGGTGAATTTCTTGCCGTTAAGTTCACACACTAATATAATGAATCTGCCCAAATCATCCAAATGGATATCTAGACTTTTGAATTGTACAGTGTCTTTAATAGCTATGGCGACACCTCTTTTTTTTGAGGAGTAGTTTGCTTGAAAAATGTGCGGGAACTGGCGATTTTGAAAATTGGGTGGATTATTCGCTGCAAAGTGGGTTTCCTGGAAGCATATCACATCACAGTGAAGATTTTTGGCTTCTTTCCAGGCCATTTGCCTTTTGTAGGGGCTGTTCAAACCTTTTACATTGAGGGAAACAATTTTGATTGGCATGATGAGGATTCTGGTTATACTTAGGTGTTAGCCTTGATAGTAGTGTATATATATAGATTACCTTGATGTTGATGTACGGCTGGGTTCTAGTTTGGTAGGTGTTGTTCAGTCGTTGGCAGAGTGGTGGTCCTTGGGGTGGAACTTGTGGTTGAGGGTGTTCTCAGGTGGTGGTTACTGCAGGTACGCTGTGTTGGAATACTGCAGGTGGGGTTTTCTGTTCAGGTGGTGTAGTTAATAGTTCCTCGGGTATACAGAGATGGATCCGATCCTTGGAAATTTCTTGAAGAAGAAAGGAAACAGTTAACAGTAACAAACAGAACTTGTGATTCTTAAAAGAATCTGTGCGGTAAGAATAACCGCTCAATCGAGGGGTGTTTAACCAGTAAACGAAAGGTGGCAGTCCCCGGGGCCATCACGGATGCATTAGTAGTAGAGATTGCCTCAAAGCAGGTTTGTCTTGCGAATTTCTTTCTTTTTAGCCATGGTTGTCTGGGACGTCTGCCTCAGGTAGGATGATTTGCCAATCTCGCAGGAGGCGGAGGCCATCTTTGATGTTAGAGATCACATGCGTGGTTCCTTCTCTCATTATCATGAGTTTTGCTGGGTATATCCACCGATAGGTGATATGGTGGTTGTTCAGTGGTTTCGTGATAGAAGCCAGTTGACGCCTTTGTTGCATGGTGAAAGCAGATAAATCAGCATAAAAGGATAGTTCTTTGAACTCCTCTGGTAGGGAATCACGGTTTCTTGTAGCTGCCATAAACTGATCTTTGACATGGTAAAAATGTATCCTGACAATAGTGTCCCTGGGCAGATGAGCAGCTATGTGTTTAGGTTTAGGCAGTCTATGGATACGATCCACTACTAGATCATCTTGGGGGACTTCTGGTAGGGCAGATTTCAGCATTTGTATAAAATGAGGTTTCAGGTCAGGGTTTTTAACTGATTCGGGTATCCCACGTATTTTAACGTTGTTCCTCCTGGACCTGTCTTCTAAATTTGCTAACTTTAGTTTCATTTGCAGCATGTCGTCATCTCTATCATTGTGGGCATCAACTAAGTCATTGAAGGTACATGCAAATTCACCCATCTTTGTTTCAACATGTGAGATTCGTTTGTTCACTGATGATATTTCAGACTTAAACTGTCTGGTCAGTGATTGAATATCAGCATGCAGTGTGGATCTGAGAGATATCAACATATCTTTAAGTGTAGTGTCCATTATTGGTGTGTTAGCGGTGGGGAAGTCAGTTATGGAGTCCTGCAATTCTCTGGTGTCATCCTGAGATGAGTGCAAGCTTACCTCCTCATCATCCTCCTCTGTGTGATCCAGTTTTGGTTTGCTTTTGGCTGGGCTTGATGAGGCTGAGGGAGGCAGGGAGTACTGCTCAGCGGTGGGTGAACTGTAGGCTCTGCTGGACCTTCTCCCCTGTGCAGCGCCGTTCTGTGTGTGAGAGCCTCGTGTGCCTTTCCCCTGCTTGCCGCCGCCATCTTGCTCAGGAGCCCGCCGCTGCCACATGAAGTAATCAGGTAGTTTGTTGGGGTAGATATCCTCTTTTCTCTTCCTGGATGTCATCCTTGATGTTCCCCCAGCTGAACCGCTTAGTTGGTTGTAAATTTTTAGGCTGTAGGTCGCTGTAAAAGTGTCTGATGGCCCTTGGCAGAGAGGAGCTCTTTCAGTGAGCGTCCATACACCGCGCCGGCTAGCCACGCCCCCCGTGATATAAATCTCTTTACCAGACACGTCCCCGCATGTTATCACAGGTCACCATATGCGTGTTGAATCTTGGGCCTTTGGGATCGCTTCCTCACGGTACTCAGTGGTTCTGATTGAGACGCACTATTGAAAAGTCTTTATGCAAAATGTTTGTTTTTTTTGGTGTATGTCCTTCTCTATTATTTCCCATTACAGGTAACCCAAACAAGCTCCTGAAGAAGCATTCAAATTTGCAAAACATGTAGAGCCATACCGAGCTTTATCAGTTTAAGGTTATTTAATGGGAACGGAAGGGGTTTATCCCTCCATCTGGTATAGGGGCTATTCCCCGATCCGTTCTCATACATTTATGTAGTGACATATAATACCAATTTCCGCAATGTACTGCGTTTTTTAAAAAAATGTTTACGTTTATGTGATTCTTTTTAAATTTGTGTATAAATAAAAGTTTACATTGATTTTTATGATTGGTGCCTACAAAGTCCATCTGTTTCGTTCTCCTGGGTATTTCCCCCCCCCCCCCCCTCCTTTTTTCTAAGACTTAAAATAGGACGTTGGCACTGCTCTACATATGAGACCTCCACAGTCCATCCTGTGATGAGATCTAATAACCCTCCAATCTTCAAGGTCATGAAAAAGTCCAGGCTATCTGAAAATCTAATGCTACTGGGCCATAAAATTCAGCTGTTTGCAGATTTATCACCATGCACGGTACAGAAGAGACATGCACTTAAACCGCTCCTGCAGATTCTGATGGAAAAAGAAATTACATATAGGTGGTCCTTCCCTCTCCATTTGAATTTCTCCTACAGAAATAAGAACTATGCCTTTTCATCATTTGCCGAAGGGGAACGCTTGTTTTTGCACCTGGGCCTAATTGTGCAGGAACCCCCTGGCACTAAGTCAGCCAGGGGATCCACATCGTCCTCTAAAAGGCCTCCACCAGCTAGCCCGCTGCAACCCACCTGGCTCCAATCAAGCCACAAGCGATCCAAAGAAAATGTTCCAACATGACTTCCCGGTTATGTTCAGGACCTTTGGTACTGACTGGAGACTTTCCGTTCTTCTCCTCTGTCCGTACACAGACTTCTCATAGGACTTCCGTATATATCACCCCTCACTAGCTGGCCCACTTTTGAACCAATCTCTTCACCAGCTATTTCTAGGAGGGGGATTTAGTCCAAGTTCACATCGGACTGGAAGTCACCTACACCCGGTGGTGTCGGACACTGACGTGGGGAAGGGGTGGGGGTAGTACACTCCTACAGTCTCCTTTTAGATTTCTTTCATTTTTGGTATTTTCTTTTTTACATTTGTGGTTTTCTAGCTCGACTAGACCCTTAAAGGGTTGTTTTATATTTATTTCTCTTTTTAATATCTTCTGATTTTCAGCATTTTTCTGGCTCCCGGCTACCCCTTCACGCGGCTGGCGATGGTCACTTTGCGGGCGAGTCTCCTTCGGCTTTACATTCAGAGCCCAGGATCTCATCTAGCTTGACGTCTGTTGGCTCTCCTAAGTTCCCAGCCTTTTTGACTGGGGAACGGGGCGCCGGACGGGCAAGGTTTATCACACACGGTGATATAAAAGGTTTTCAGTTGTAATCCCCTTTTTGTTTGGGTCGTTCAGGGTATTACTCAGCATAGGCCTTAGATTGGCCTATAGTTATAATTTTTTAACTAGGCGTCGGGGCTGTGGTGGACCCAGCATGCCTCCAGTGGAATCCAGGTTCACAGCAGGTGCACTTGGTTTCCTTTCCAGATCCCCCTAGCTGGGGTTTCTGGTCCTCTTAGGATTAGGGGGTTGAGGTGGCGAGTTCACTTCAACCCAGGGGTGAGAAGGGGGTCGAGGACCCCAAGGTTTACTGTTATCAGGGAATATATTGGTTTGTCATGCATTTATTTCAGACTAATGTAATGTACTTGTCTCCCTTCCTCTCTTCTTTTCTTCCTCCCTTCTCTCCACTTCTCTTTGCTCATCTGAGCACTCCAAGGTTCTGGGCGGGTTCGTGGCCTCCCACCGCAGGTACGCATTATTTGGCCCAATGGTTCGTCTGGCTGCTTGATTTGATCTCTCTGCTCAAAAGGGGTAAGTCAAAGATTCTTATTATAGATGCACCTCCTCTGGTTCATGGCTGACGCACACGGCTCTTCCCCCTCTCTTAACATCATATCTCATAACGCGCAGGGTCTCAATTCCCCCGTAAAACGTAGGAAACTATTCCAATTATACCACTCCATGAATGCAGATGTCTTACTCATCCAGGAGACCCATTTTCCTTCTACATATAAGCCTTCCTTTCTCCACCAATGCTTCCCACAATTTTTCTTAGCTTCCGCAGATAACAAAACTAAGGGGGTAGCTATCTGCTTTGCCAAACACATCAATATCTCACAATCAGAGGTAATAATTTACCCTCAAGGCTGGTATATTCTGGTGTCTGGCCATATAGATGGAGAACTCTACACTTTTGTATCCTACTACTCTCCTACCAAGGGCAAAAAAACCTTTTTTGAATCACTATTACACAAAGTAAAACCCCACCTGCGAGGCATGATCATTGTTGGCGGAGACTCCAACACGGCATTTGACTTTTCCATTGATAAGTCTCCTGGGGATAAGCCAACATCTAGACGCCCCTCTAGACAGAGCGTCAAAATTGCGAGGTTGCTTCATGAGGCGGGACTGATTGATATCTGGAGAGAAACTAACCCACATACGAAAGATTACACCCACTTTTCGGCACCGCATAATTCCTATGCCAGGATAGACCACATTTTCACGCGTTCAACATCAATCCCTCTGGTCAGGAGATCCAGGATAGTAGATAACCCCCCCCCCCTTATCCGACCATTCGATGGGGACACTACACATGAAGAGGTCGGGGGGCACTGGGGGCCCACCTCACTGGCGCTTGCAGGAATCGCTACTGAGTGACCCGGTGCAATGCTCCTTATTAGAAGAGGCCATCAACGAATACTTCCAAATTAATGCGACCTGTGAGGTTTCCCCGGTAACGGTCTCTGCAGCCCACAAGTCTGTAATTAGAGGGAAACTGATACAAATGTCATCCAAACTTAAAGCAAAACACAGAGTAGACACTATCAGGCTGACAGAGGAATTTCATAACTCTGCGAAGGCACATAAACAACACCCCACGCCTGAATCCTTGGCAAACTTGGATAAGGCCAGAACCCTCCTAAACCTACAGCTGACTACAGCAGCCGAAAAGCACCTTAGATGGACGGGGGCTAAACTTTATTCCCAAAAGGACAAAATAGGGCCTAAACTGGCAGTCAAACTGAGCCCCAAACCCCGCTCTTTGGCATTTCCAAAAATTAGGGTGCTCGAAGGGGACCTGACCCAGAATCCCGAAAAGATCATGGCAGCTTTTCATCAATTTTACTCAGATCTTTACAAACCGAAATCCTCCTCCCCCCCCCCCCGAAGTTCTCAGCATTCTTTCCTGGACTCCCTTACACTATCTACTTTGTCACCTGAACACAGAGACCTCCTGAAGGCTCCCTTCTCAAACTCGGAAGTTCTAGACACAATTAAAACATTAAAGGTGGGTTCCTCGCCAGGTCCTGACGGCTTCTTAAATGGTTACTATAAGAAGTTTGGCACTTGTCTAGCCCCCTATTTGATGAAACTCTTTAATACACTTCAAGAGGGGTCTCATCTTGATACAGACCTCAACTCAGCATACATATCGGTTATACCAAAAGCGGGCAAAGACACCAGCGAAGTGGGCAACTACCACCCCATCTCGCTGATAAATAATGACATCAAAATTATGACTAAGATACTGGCAAATAGAATAGGGAGTTTCATCCCTTTTTTATATATACATGGGGATCAGGTGGGATTTATCCCTGGGAGACAGGGCCCAAACCAGATCCGCCGTTTCATAGATATTATTTCACTCCTGCAGTCTCAGTGGGATGGGGGACCTCCTCAGAAAGGCTTTCTCCTTTCGATTGACTTAAACAAAACCTTTGACTCAGTGGAGTGGGCTTACCTGTCTGGTATCCTATGGAGATGGGGTTTTGGTGCTCATTTTTTGAACTTAATCAATTCACTCTACTCTAACCCCTCGGCACAAGTGCGACTGATGGGCAGATACTCATCATCTTTTAATATCAGCAGGGGTACCAGACAGGTATGCCCTCTCTCCCCCCCTCCTCATCGAAACGCTGGTCATAGCGATTAGATTGAATCCCGACATTAAGAGGGTTATGTGTGGGGGCCAGGAACACAAGTGTGCGCTCTATGCCGACGACCTCCTTCTTTATATTACTTCCCCATTAATCTCTACGCCTATGATTTATAAGACGTTGAAGGAGTTCACAGCGATTTCTGGTTTAGAGGTCAATATGACTAAATCCATGGCTTTAAATAGAACAGTACCTAGTGACTCACTCACACACCTCTCTAAGAACTTTGAGTTTTCATGGGCACCGGCTGCACTTCCTTACCTAGGGATTAAACTAACATCAGACATAAATCATCTTTTTAAAGCTAATTACCCGCCTATGATCAATAAATGCAGAGCAGAGCTGACTAAGTGGTCTAGTGGTGGTCTATCCTGGCTAGGTAGGGTGCATGCTGTTAAGATGACGCTCCTCCGACACCTCTTATATCTTTTTCGTTCTCTTCCAGTTCCCATCCGGAAGTGCTTCCTCGGTAACTTTCAGTCTGAAATAATTTGCTTTGTTTGGGGTAACAAGGGTTACAGATGTCCTTATCGTACTTTAGTACGCCTAAAATCACAGGGTGGACTGGGATTGCCAGACTTGTGGGGTCAGGCAGCTCAATTAGCACAACTGTCAATAATTTACTCCAGGAACTACAAACCGGATTGGGTTACAATGGAAAGGAAAGCGAACCCTCTTAACACTATTGATTACCTCTTGTGGTCAGACACCAGAAGTAGGCCAGCTATAATGGCCCCAACCCTATCCCACTCAATAGCTTTATGTACCATTGGCCCACCTTTTTCATAACCCAAAGTTTCCTCCGGGACTTAATATACAGGCGTTCCGCTGGTGGACAGACAAGGGCCTCTACTGCATAGGGCACTTCCTATCCTCAAAGGGCCCACTTACTCTGGCCCAATGTAAGAAAAATCTAGGTATGCCGGATTCGGAAAGGTTCAGATTCACGCAAATTTCTCACTTTTTACACACTATCTGGTCCACCAGGAAGGACCCTCCCTTTATAACACCTTATGAGCAATAGTGCGCTGACTCTATGGACCAGAAGGGAGGTATCTCCCTGATTTATGCAGCACTTCAAATGAACTTGGATAAACCATCCTATGCTTGGGCCTGGGAGGAGGACACGGGCTGCGCCTGGAACGCCTCTGATTGGTTTCGGGTTTCGATACGCTCATCGAAAGGTATTTACAATGTATCATTAATTGAAGCCAGCTTAAAAGTTATGAATAGGTGGTATTATGTTCCTTCTAGACTAGCATTAATATACCCGGGAACGTCCCCGCTTTGCTTTAGAGGATGCGAGCTAGAAGGTTCTATGACTCATGTATGGTGGACTTGCCCTCGCATCAGATCCTTTTGGAAGAAAATTTTCCTTAACAGGAGAAACGATCGCCCCTAATCCTACGATAGCACTGCTTAATCAATACATACCTAATCTGACTAAATGTTTACAAGTGCTTTCTTTCTTCATACTGGTGGGAGCTAAAATTACCTTAGCAAAAGCCTGGAAAGAAGCCTTCGGTCTCCTTTCAGGCTTGCAAAAGGAAAATCTCATGGATTATGGCACAAGAGTTTATAGTAGCAAAACTGACCGATAAAATTGAGAGATTTAATGCTACTTGGGAACCATGGGCCACGCTCTGTGATATTCCAATCCTCCCTGGTATGGAGAATACGTCACGTAACCTCTCCCCTCTCTACATCTCTAACTTCACCTTCTTTTTCACATGTTTCCTCTCCTCTCTTTTTGGGCATCCTGCCCGTACCCCAACTGACAAATAGTCATTCCTGAAAGAGCACTACTGAAGTGTTTTTTTTTTTTTTTTTTTTTTTTAATTTTCTATGCGGGGGTTGGACAGTCGGGAAGGTGATCTCCCCCTCGGATACCCGACTCCTACAGTTTAGGGAGTCGGGGCCTAGGTTTCGACCCCCTGGGAGCTCCCCAGACATCTCCACAGTAAGAGCCCCTAGGGGGGATAGAGAGGTTATCGCACTGGGAAGTAACAATTTAGATTTCTCTGTGATCATTTCCCGGGAGGGGCACCTCCTGACTGTCTCAACTCCCTATTTGGTTGTCATTGTTGAGTGACTTATATTTTATTGTTCAAAGTAAACTATGGCAAAACTTGTACATCTACAGTGTATAGGTTCTTTGCTATCTGCATAGAAATGGCAACAACTGTTACAGGCTACAGTCTGTTAGTTTCCTCTATGTTTTGGATTCTTTTTCTTGAAGTGTATGCTACTGATCTTCAAACTTTTTTTAAAAACTAAAAAAAAAAAAAAAAAAAAAAAAAAAAATCTAATCTAACATTAACCGCTTGCTGACCGCTTACCAGCAGAATGGCTCCCCTGAGCGAATCGCCATAGCTGTACGGAGGCCGCTTTAAAGCGGGAGTCCCGCGAAAAAACGTTTTTAGATGTCAGCAGCTGCAAATACTGCAGCTGCTGACTTTTAAAATAAGGTCACTCACCTGTCCCTGGGTCCAGCGATGTCAGCACCCGAGACTGAACCATCCCTCGATCCTCGGGTGCTGCCGCCGTCATTCTCAGTGAGGGAATCAGGAAGTGAAGCGTTGCGGCTTCACTTCCCGATTCCCTACTGCACATGCGTGAGTCGTGCGGCGCTTTCTCAATGGTCCCCGCTATCTCCATGGGAGTCTATTCCCGGAAGTGGGTGCAGATACCTGTCTTAGACAGGTATCTGCACCCCCCCTCCCCCCTGAAAGGTGCCAACTGTGACACCGGAGGGGGGGAGGAATCCGATGAGCGGAAGTTCCACTTTTGGGTGGAACTCCGCTTTAAAGGGGTATAGGGGGCGCGTGCACCGCCGTGGCACTGAGGAGCTAATGCACATGCCTGGCAGCCACAATATCCGCCGGGCACACGCGATCGCTCCTGACAGAGCCAGAATGAGGATGTAAACACACACATCCATGTTCTGACAGGGGAGAGAAGACAGATCATGTGTTCCTAGTATATAGGAACACCGATCAGTCTCCTCCCGCAGGAAATCCCACCCCCCACAGTTAGAACACACTGAAGGAACACAGTTAACCCCTTGATCGCACCCTAGTATTAACCCCTTCCCTGCCAGTGACATTTATACAGTAATCAGTGGCTATTTTTAGCTCTGATCGCTGTATAAATGTCAGTGGTCCCAAAAAAGTGTCAAAAGTATCCGATCTGTCTGCCATAATGGGAGAGGGACACCCCCTCCTGCCCTTACCAAGGCCGCCGGCAACGGCGGAGGCGATCAGATCCTTCTTCCTGCTAGGCATGGAGATGAGTGAGGGGAAGATGGCCCCCACCGCCTCATACCATTGCAGGGCGGAAGCAACGTTAAAATGTCACTTCCGCTCATAGCTCTTAAAGGGTCATTTTCTCGAATCATCTTCCAGGGCAGCATCCGAGAGATAGGCTCCTCCTCCCTAAAACAGGAAGCACATTAGTCCACCATTATAAATTTCAGTCTTACCTGTGTGCCTCAGTTGTTTGTGTTTCCTCCGGACCCACAGGAGCTGCAAAAACGTTTGTTATTTTATTTTCACCTGTCTCTGTGTTTGTTGCAGGAGACCCCCTGCCAGCATCCCATACAGCCCAAGGGGCTTTGAGAGGGCGAGCAGGCGCAGCACTGGGCAACATTGCTCAAAGCCTGAGATTTCGCCCCTACTGAGGGGTCTGCAATCATCCCCCAAGGCTGCAGGAGGACTCTGTCATCCCCACCCCATGCCGCTATTTAGACCTGTGTATGCTTCTGCAAGCACACCCCTCTGGCTTTCCGCAGAATCTGGAGCCTGCCAGGGGGGATGGATACATGCACAGAGGCCCCCCCCCTCGCCGTCACCGCCGCGCCGACCGCCGCCGAAAACCTCAGCAGCAGAGGGTCTAGCAGGGAGGGTTTTGTACCTTCTAATTAGGTCCCTGGTGGCTGCGGCTGTCTCCCCAAACGATTCCGCCACTCTCCGGGTGGCGCAGCGGCGTCCTCACCGACACAGGCCGCTACAGGAAGCCGGGGGTGTACCAAGATGGCGCCGAGGAGGTTCCGCTTCCGGGTTGGTGGCCATTTTCCCGTAGTCTATCTACTGCGGAGATAGAGCAGGTCGTACAGGACACCTAGGAGGCGGGGTCAGCCGGGGGCGGGGCCGGAGCTTATGCAGGAAGCAGATAAAAAGGCCTCTAAGCAGAGGATCCTGGTGGCTGATCATGTCTGACACTTCCCCACCCTGCCCTGCAGATCCTGCAAGTCAGGACAGCTCCAAGGTAAGCCAGAATATTCTTGAATTATCTCTGTCTTAACCTCTTTACTGCCTATCTACAGGCAGTTTTTTTGACCACCTATCTCACGGGGTTTTTTTTTTTTGTTCTCTATGCTTGCTTGCAGGCAAAGACCCCTGAGGAAAGGAAGGCTAAAGGCAAAACATGTGCCTCATGCAGCCACAGGCTTTCCCCAGATTGGAAAAAGCCCCTGTGTCAGAAATGCTTAGACAAAATGGTGGCAAACGAATCACAGGGATTTTTGAAAGACCTGCTCAATTCTTTTAAGAAAGAAATTCAGAGCACCATGGCACCACTACGCTCAGCTATCGAAAAATTAGAAACGCCAGCAAGTGTCGCTCAGGCCAGTATCCCATCTACCAGCGGAACACACATTCCGAGGGAGAACAAGGTACAGGCAGAACAAGAGGTGGATTCAGATGAATCCGAGCAATCTGAATCAGAAGACGGTATCTGTTCAGACTCAGAGGAGGAAGATGACACGACAGACTGCAACCTGTTTCCTTCTGAGGACACAGACAGTCTTCTCAAAGCCATCACTGACACTCTAGGCAGTAAATAACAGAAAACCGCAGAACTCACTATACATGACAGAATGTACAAAGGGCTCCAGCCCAAGAAGCCAAGAACGTTCCCGGTACACCAAACACTTAAAGACATAGTCAAAAAGGAATGGGAAGACCCAGAGAAAAAGCTTTTCATCCCCGCCACAATCAAACGCAGATACCCGTTTGCGGAAGCAGACACCAAAACCTGGGCTAAATGCCCTAAGGTGGATGCCTCTCTGGCAAAAATCACGAACAAATCGGACTTGGCTTTTGATGACGCAGGTACCCTCAGCGACCCCATGGACAAGAAAATAGAAGCCCTCCTGAAAAGGGCATGGGAAGCAGGGGCGGCAAACCTAAATCCGGCTATTGCTTCCACCTGCACAGCCCGAACCTTGCTAATCTGGCTAACCCAGCTGCAAGATCTACTGGAAAATGACACGCCCAGGGAGGAACTAATTAAAACCATCCCCACACTGACTAGAGCGGCAGCTTTCTTGGCAGATGCTTCAGCAGAAACTGTCAGAATATCCTCTAGGACCACGGCACTACTAAACTCGGCCCGCAGAGCCCTGTGGTTAAAATCTTGGGGGGGGGATGCACCTTCCAAGAACCGTTTATGTGGCATACCATTCACTGGAGACCTACTGTTTGGTCCTGAGCTAGAAACAGTCCTGGATAGGACTGCAGCAAAAAATAAGGGGTTCCCTCAAACCAAGAAGAGACAAGGGAAGGTGCCCTTTTGGCATTTCAAGAAATTCAATAAGCCAGGGGCAAAAAAGCGCTGGGGTCAACAAAACAAGAAAGGCAAAGGTGAATTCATCCTCAAGCCTAATACCCAAAAGAACAAAAAACAATGACTGCCTTCAGGTGGGGGGCAGATTGGCGGCTTTCTCCCACCAATGGAAGGAGATAACAGAAAACAAATTCATATTGCGCACCATAACGAACGGTTACGCAATAGAATTCTCCAACCGCCCCCCAACCAAATACTTAGCGACCATGCTACCCAAGGACAGCAATCAAGCAAAAGTGTTTTTAGAATCCCTACAGAAACTATTAGATCAGAAGGTGATTTGTCACGTTCCCCAAGAGGAGGAACAAAAGGGCTTCTACTCGCACATCTTCGCAAAAAGAAAACCATCAGGCAAACTAAGGCTGATACTAAACCTTAAACCACTCAACCGAGGGATAAGATACAAGAGATTCAGAATGGAATCCATCTATTCAATCAGGAACATCCTACCGCGGGAGACATTCATGGCAACACTAGATTTACAGGATGCCTACCTACATGTCCCCATAAGGAAGGATCACCAAAAGTTCCTAAGGTTCGCAATCCAGGGGCCAGCAGCTACGCTGCACCTACAGTACACAGCTCTCCCCTTCGGAATCTCCTCAGCTCCAAGAATATTCTCAAAAATAATGGCGGAAGCACTAAAAGGTCTAAGACAGCAGGGTATTGGAATAATACCATACTTAGACGACCTCCTGTTCTTTGCAGACTCAGCAGCAATCCTAGAAAACAACCTGCGCACGAGTATGAACTATCTGCAAAACCTGAGATGGTTAATAAACGCAGAGAAATCTCAAATGACCCCAAGCCGGGGGGCGTGGCCTGAAGCTTCATGGAGTAAGGTGTGCGGCGTGAGAGCTCCGGCTACAAACATCCTACAAACTCATCCTGCGGGGCTAAATCACCTCTAAACTCGGCTACAGATACCACAAACTACCCAGCCGACTCCCGTGATCATGTCGCCACCCAAACGCAACACCGGCACCCTTGGGAAGCTTGACAAATACCGCCACGAGGAGCGGGAACCGGCGACCGAAGATGGCGCCCCCTCGACATCAGGGGAAGAGGCCCAGACATCCGGAGACACTGCTCGGATCCTAGAGGCGGTCTCAGTCTGCCAAACTACCCTCACCTCCAAGATAGAAGAGGTTAAGATGGATATCTCGCTTATCCGACAAGACATCCATAAGCTCCGGGAGAGAGTGTCTGAGACGGAGCGCAGGATCGGCCAAACTGAGGATGAAATCCCGCCGTTGCAAATCAGCGTGGAGAGACTACAATACCAACTGAACACAGTCCTCAGTAAACAGGACGAAATGGAGAACAGACTGCGCCGCTGTAACCTCCGCTTCGTGGGACTTCCAGAAAAGGTGGAGGGCTCAAACCCCCCAACGTTCCTGGAGAACCTCCTGATAACTAACTTTGGCAGGGAGGCCTTCTCCTCCACCTTTGTAGTGGAACGTGCGCACCGGCTGGCGGCACGGTCACCCCCTCCTGGAGCCCCCCCGCGAACCTTTATCGCGAAACTGCTAAATTTTCGTGACAGGGACACTATCCTGCGCCTTACTCGGGAAAAGGGCAACATCCCGCTTGGAGATGCACATGTGGCAGTCTATCCCGACTTCTCCGCCGAGGTGCAGAAGAAGAGGGCACAATTCTCAGAGGCCAAACGTCAGCTGCGCAACCGCCATCTAGCCTACGCTATGCTGTTTCCAGCGCGCCTCAGAGTGGTCCGGGATGGCAAGACGCACTTCTTTGAGGATCCCTCGGCGGTGCTCTCCTGGCTAGAAGGCTGAGTCGCGTTCACACAGATGACACCAAGAGCTGAACACCGAAATCATCGCTCCTTCGTCCCGTGGCACACAGAATTCCTCCACCCCGGAGCCATCTACCGCAACAGTGAGTTACTCTTTTCACTCTCCCTCCCCCACACCCAGCCTGAACTCCCCGCTAACTCGGGGGAAGCCTACACCGCTTGACTACCTGCCTCCTTCTCCTATCCCACATGTCCGGCTTATAGCCGTCCGCCTCTGCCATTCCATCACATCATTTTCTCAGCCCCCCCTGAAATACATGCCCAGCCGGGCTCAAGTACTCTGCAGCACCCCCCTCAGACGTTCGAATGCTGAACTGTTTAGCATCGCCATGTTGTTTTTCAGTTAACTCTTGTTCGCCCTCAGCGGATTGCGGGATGGCACCCGTCCTAACCACAAACACGCAACTAAGAACCCTACTTAAAATGCTACCTGCATCGGGTGCTCCTCCGCAGCCGCACAAAGAAATGTTTCCCTGGCCAGCAGCAGCCCCCACGGATGCGGAGGGTTGCCACAAGTTTAATAAGCCACGCTGGTCCAGAGTTGGCACAGTTTTAGTTGTTTTTTTCAGTTTTGTTTTTACTTTATTTGTAAGTGGTATTGATCTCTTTGCATACGAGCAATGTCTTGCATTACATGCAGTACAGCCCACAACTAATCTAAATATATCTGTGTTCATTGTCCAACATGCATGCGGGGCCTCCCGTAGGCTGGCAGGATCCGCTTCGCGGGTCTGGTCAGCCAGACTGCGGGACCTCCCCAGTGGGACCTATGTGATGACAACTGTTTATCATTTTATTGTTATGCCTTGTGCGGGTCTGGGTTTTGGTGAACGGGATGGGGGGTCTCCCCCAGCTGGTCCGACTTGCCATCACATTCCTTCCACATAAATGATGGCCTCTTTAAAAATAGTGACATGGAATGTGAGGGGGCTTTGTGATAGATCCAAACGTCTCGCGGCGCTGTCTCATCTCAAGCGCATGCGCGCAGATATTTCTGTGCTGGTGGAGACCCACATCACGGGACAGCTTCAAATGGCTCTCAAAAAACCGTGGGTGGGCTGGAGCTATCAAGCTCCATTCACCAACAACTCCAGAGGTATAGCTATCCTCATAGCCAAGACGGTCAACTTTCAACTACACAACTTAAGGTCGGACCCGCAGGGGAGATTCCTGTTCCTACATGCAACAGTGGGGGGCCTCGAGACCCTCCTACTAGCTTTCTATATACCCCCACCCTTTCAATTTACTGCCCTCAAAGAGGGATTGGCCTTCATGTCTGAACATCCCACGACACCAGCGATTTGGATGGGGGATTTCAACATGGTGATTGACCCCAAACTGGACAGGCTCCACCCATCAGACACGCCGCAGAACAGGCCGGCTCTCACAAGGTTTGGCAGATTCCTCTCGGAGTTCGCCCTTTCTGACAGCTGGAGGCTCAGATACCCCAACACAGCCGCATACTCCTGCTTCACGCCCGCACAGAACGCAATGTCCCGCTTAGACATGATTCTGCTCACCCCCACTCTCATTCCGAGTCTTCTTGCAGCGGGGTTCGGCGTGAGAGTTCTCTCAGATCACTCACCTTATTGGATCACCCTTAGGCTACCGTCCTCCGCGCCATCCCACCTTTGGAGGTTGAATCCATTTTGGCTGACAACCCTCAAGGACATTGAGATCATACAGCGCGAGTGGTCTTTTTACTTCCAGACCAATCAAGGATCGGCCCCACCTGGAACAGTGTGGGAGGCCTTCAAGGCCCATGCCCGCCTGATCCTATCCACACACATCAATAGGCACAAAGCCTCCTCTAACAATATTTTGTTACAGGCCGAGGAGCATTTGGGCTCCCTCGAACAGGCTTTCCTGTCAAACCCAACACCCTCCAACTCTGCCCAACTACGCCTGCAATCTAGGCTCACTGATAGCTTACACTTTGAGAAAGCAAAGAAAGGAATATTCTTTAGAAAACAAAGGATCTTTGAGCATGGTGAGAGGGCTGGGAGACTCTTGGCCTATATGGCTCATTTGGATCACACACCTCCGGTGGTGGTCCGTCTCTGCTCGCAGGATGGCACCATGCTCACGGACCCTGAACAAGTAGCCCACGAATTCAGAAGATTCTACGCTGATCTGTACACTTCTAGGGCTGGCCAACCTGCGGACGAACTGCACCGCCTCCTTGATGGGGTGGAGTTCCCCTCCCTCTCAAATACCCAGGTAGAGCTTCTGGAGGCACCCATAACCGAAGAGTGCATTAAAGAGGCAATGGCAAACCTCCCATTATCCAAGGCCCCGGGCTCGGACGGCCTCCCCCTGGAGTTTTACTCTCAATTCCAAGAGGTCCTTATTCCTAGGCTAGAGGCTTTATATTCACACATATTTACGTCAGGGACACTCCCACGCACTATGAGTGAGGCGCTGATTGTACTTATCCCCAAACCTGGCAAAGACCCCCTCCAACCTGAGTCCTACCGCCCGATCTCCCTCCTCCTCCAACTGGATGTGAAAATCCTTGCCAAAATTCTTGCCATGAGACTCAACAAGGTCATCCTCAGCCTAATCCACCCCGACCAAACAGGCTTCATGCCCAACAAGAACACAGCGTTCAATTTGAGAAGGTTGTTCACAAACTTACAAGCTACGCACGATGAGACTGGGTCCAGGGTGGTGGTCAGCTTGGACGCCGCCAAGGCGTTTGACTCTGTGGAGTGGGACTACCTCTGGGAGTGCCTCCATAGATTCGGCTTTGGCCCCAGGTTCATCAAATGGCTTCGGCTTCTCTACCAGGCCCCCACTGCTCGGATCCGGGTCAACGGCAAGCTGTCCACCCCATTCTCACTGTCCAGGGGAACGCGTCAGGGCTGCCCAATATCCCCCATGTTGTATGCTCTAGCTGTCGAGCCACTGGCCATAGCCATCAGAGTGCACCCAGATATCAAGGGCCTCCGCCGGGGGCAGTTGACTGAGGTGCTCAGCTTATACGCTGATGATATGCTACTTTATTTATCGGATGCTGGCCCCTCACTGGCCTCGGCTCTGCAGCTTATCCAGCAGCATGGGACCTTCTCGGGGCTACAAATTAATTGGTCTAAGTCTCAGATACTCCCCCTTGATATTTCTGCTCCAACGCACACTCAGATGTCCCTCCCACTGATTAGGACCAGCCAACTTAAATACCTAGGCATTCAATGCTCGCGCTCCTTAACTGACTATATACAACTGAACATAGAACCAATGTTTGCATACCTTAAAAACAAAACGCAAATTTGGTCCAGACTCCCACTGGGGGTGATGGGTCGCAACAGCTTGGTGAAGATGATCCTTCTTCCCAAGCTGCTGTACCTATTCTGGCAGGCCCCGCTATATATCCCAGCCCACATCTTCAAATCCCTTGAATCTATACTAAACACGTTTATATGGGGCACATCCAGACATAAGCTCTCATGGCAGACCCTTAAATGCCCCACCCACCTGGGGGGCACGGCCACCCCCGACCTAACATTATATTACTTAGCTTCACAGCTGTCCCATTTCTACTACCTCAACAAGCACGACAGACTCCGATACACCATCCTGGTATGTACACACGCCTCAGACGTGGTGGCTCACCCCTTCCAGATACTTTTCTGCAAACACAGGGGTAATTCCGGCTCTATGGGTGGGAATCGACTGATACAGCACCACAGTAAAGTCTGGCATCGCGCAATTACAATCATAGGCGCCCCACCTATTCACGCTCACACTCCATTATGGAATAATCCCCAGCTCCCTGAACTTTTGACCATCCCAGACTTTAAACTATGGATCATCTATAAAGTCATATATCTATACCAGGTCATAGCGGGAGGGGAGGTCAAGCCCTTCCAAACCTTGAAAGACGAATTCGCCATTCCCAACCACATGTTCTTTAGATATCTTCAGATCCGTCACGCCCTTCAATCCCAATTCAACAACAATATCCCCGCCTTAGAAGTGGTGAACATCACAGACACTCTCTTGGGCGACGACCCCAAAAAGCTGATCTCCACCCTATACAATTCTCTTATCTTACCTGCTGCCACTAATCACACACAAAACCTAAGGGTTAAATGGGAGGCTGACACCGGTGACTTGGATGACGACCAGTGGGGGGACATACTCGGGATTAGTGCCAAAGTATCCCCGAAACTATCGGACCGCCTCACCCACCTATACATTCTCCACAGATCTTATCTCACCCCTGCACGCATACTCAAGTACAAGCAGGATGCCTCTTCGGCCTGTCCACGCTGCGGCGACACCACAAGCACCTTCTACCATCTAATCTGGACTTGTCCAATTATTCAAAACTACTGGCTACAAATAGTCAAATTCCTCCATGATCAAATGGGCTCTCCCCTGACGCTGTGCCCTCGCCAGTGTTTGTTGGGCCTGCTCACAGTCTCAGAGGAAGAGAAATACCTATCTATCTTTATGCAGGAGACCCTGTTCATAGCCAGATTGCAGATTGCCCAACTGTGGCTTCGGCCTAACCCCCCAACAGTACAGCAGTGGAAGAGGGCGGTGAATCTCACCTTGCCGTATAAAAAAGTTTTGTATTCTCACCGTGGTTGTCCCACTAAATACCACAAAATATGGGATAGATGGTTGAATGAGGCCTCTACATGCACAGACTAGCACTCTATAACATTATCACGATCGATGGTGCAGTGTCATCTGTCTTTCCTTATTACCAACTTCCTAGTAACCTAACTGAGCTGTGCACCCTGATACCGGCTTGTGAATGCTTGTCCAAAAATTTCCATGCAGAAACCAACGCCCCTGAATCCAGAATCCAGAAAAATGCTGTATACTGTCATTTATTACCTGTACTATGCTCTGAATATCATGCTCAATAAACTTTGTTTTGATTTAAAAAAAAAAAAAAATGACCCCAAGCCAGAGAGTAGTGTACCTGGGATACGTGCTGGACTCCAGACTGTCAAAAATTTTCCTAACAAAGGAAAAGGACGTAAAAACTACACAAGCTATTACGTCCCTGCTAAGGAACCATTCCACAACGATCAGGCACGGAATGTCCATACTAGGACTGATGACGTCTTCCATTCCAGCCATCACCTGGGCACAAATTCACATGCGACCCTTACAGAACTACATTCTGTCCCAGTGGGATGGCAGGCAAGCATCCCTAGAAAAATCCATTCCCGTCCCCGCCACAGTCAAACACTCTACTGGTGGCTCAACCCACTTTGGTTCATCGAGGGGCGCAGATGGGCTCAAGTCAATCCAGTCAGCATCACCACCGATGCAAGCGCCCTAGGATGGGGAGCCCACATGGAAGGGCGGTTCTCGCAAGGGAAATGGACACCCAAATGGTCACAAGCCTCCTCAAACTTGAGAGAGCTGAAAGCTGTGGGGGAAGCGCTAAAAGCCTTCAAGCCAGCATTACAGGGGAAGGATATAAAGATACAATCAGACAACGCAACGACAGTCGCATACCTAAACAGACAAGGGGGCACAAAATCCCAAAAACTGATGAGACTGACACAATCTATCCTACTGTGGACAGAAGTGAACATAAGATCGATATCCGGTATTCATCTAAAAGGAACAGACAACACAGTGACAGATTTCCAGAGCCGGAAAACGATAAAACACACGGAATGGTCGCTAAACCAAACGTCCTTCACTCAAATCACCCAGAGGTGGGGAATACCCGAAGTAGACCTATTTGCTTCCAGGGTGAACGCAAAATCTCCGATATTTTTCTCCCTGGACCCTACAGATGGCAACAGCGGGGTGGATGCTTTCAACCAAAACTGGAAATGGCATCTGTGCTATGCATTCCCTCCAACTGCCATAATCCCAAAAGTAATCCAAAAAACCAAGGCAGATAAAACAACAGTGATACTAATAGCACCACACTGGCCCCAGAGAGCGTGGTTCAGTCATTTAAAAAAATCTCAGCATACAACCTCAGCTGACACTGACGGACCACCCGGATCTACTGTCACAAGGCCCAGTCAACCATTCGAACCACAAAATCTTGAAGCTCTCGGCTTGGTTACTGAGAGGGTAAAACTCCGGAACAAAGGCCTGTCAGACAAAGTAATCAACACCATCTTAAACAGCAGAAAGCCGGTAACGAGAGCCATCTATGAGAAAATAAGGAAAAAATTTGTTTCTTGGTACGAAGGCAGACCAATCTCCAACGGTGGGATAATTCCAATAGTTTTGGACTTCCTACAAGATGGTGCAGACAAAAACATGTCACCAAGTACTCTGAAAGTACAAGTTGCAGCACTTTCCTCAGTCATGGATACTAGACTAGCGGAGGACCCGCTGATAAGACGATTCCTCATAGCTCTTAAAAGATCCAAACCAGCCAAAATATACAAAACTCCCACCTGGGACATGGGCACAGTACTTAAGGGCTTTCTTTCCCCTCCGTTTGAACCTATCGAGGACAGCTCAGACAAAAACCTCACGTTAAAAACTGCGCTCCTTCTGGCCTTAGTATCCGCCAGAAGAGTGAGTGAGATTCAAGCTCTATCTTCAATAGAACCATACTGTCTAATACATCTGGACAAGATAATTCTCTCTCCAGATCCGGCCTTTCTACCCAAGGTCTCTTCTACCTTTCACAGAACCCAAAACATCGTCATACCCTCACTTCCAACAACCATGGATAGTAGGAAAAGAGACATTTACAGCAAACTTGATGTAAGGAACACGCTCATAACGTATCTCGAAAGAACAAAGGAATGGCGTAGAACGACCTCCCTCTTCATCCTCTATGCAGGATTTAACAGAGGGAAACAAGCTTCAAAAAGTACCATCAGTAGATGGATAAGGATGGCCATACTGATTACCTATAAGGCACAGAATCTCGCTCCACCTAGTGAAATCAGAGCGCACACAACTAGAGCCTGGGCAACCTCGGCCGCAGAGAAAGCAGGGGCAACTCCGGAGCAGATCTGCAGGGCAGCGACATGGTCGAGCTTCAGTACTTTCGCTAAGCACTACCGCATAGACCAGCTGTCTGACCAAGACCAAGCATTTGGTCGTAAAGTGCTCCAGTCTCTAACCCCACCCTAGTAAGTATTGCTTGATATATCCTCTCGGATGCTGCCCTGGAAGACGATTCGAGAAAACAGAGTTAGGTACCTGGTAACTCTTTTTCTAAGAAGTCTTCCAGGGCAGCACTAGTTCCCACCCTTGAAACAACAAAAACCAGGTACAGAGGGGGAGCTTGCAGCTTACAGAGAATTCCTTCGGTGCTTTAACATAACTGAGGCACACAGGTAAGACTGTGAAATTTATAATGGTGGACTAATGTGTTTCCTGTTTTAGGGAGGAGGAGCCTATCTCTCGGATGCTGCCCTGGAAGACTTCTTAGAAAAAGAGTTACCAGGTACCTAACTCTGTTTTTTTTTTTTCAAAAGACAATTTTTTTTTTTTTTTTATTGCACTTTAGCATAAATATGAGATCGGTAGAGTGAGAGCAATAATCCTAGCCCTAGACATCCTCTGTATCTCAAAACATGCAACCTGTAGAATTTTTTAAACGTTTCCTATGGAGACTTTGTAGGGTAAACGTTTGTCGCCATTACATGAGCGGGCGCAATTTTGAAGCGTGACATGTTGGGTATCACTTTACTCGGCCGAACATTATCTTTCACAATATAAAAAAAATTGGGCTAACTTTACTGTTGTGTTATTTTTTTAATTAAAAAAAGTGTATTTTTTTCCAAAAAAAGTGCGCTTGTAAGACTGCTGTGCAAATACGGTACAACAAAGTATTGCAACAACCGCCATTTTATTCTCTAGGATGTTAGAAAAAAAATTTATAATGTTTGGGGATTCTAAGTAATTTTCTAGAAAAAAAAAACAGTAAACAACGAATCTCAGAAAGAGGCTCATTCCTTAAGTGGTTAAAGGTGACCATACACTGCAATCAGTTAGATCTTAAAAAAGGTAGATTTAGTGCAAGAGCCTGTTTGATTTCCTATAATTTGAATTAATTGTTCAAGTGCATTTTCCTATAACCTATTTTTCCGAAATATCGAGTTGGACAGAGATTGGCCAAGCAGATTGCATAGTGCATGACCATCTTAAGTGCTAAATTTGGAATGTAGATGTGCCATGACCCACTTGTATTTTCTGAATGTTATTTCTTGGGCATTATGAGAAACCACCTTTTTTCAAAACATGCTAGAGTGATCAGGAATCTTCAAACTACGGCACTCCAGCTGTTGCGAAACTACACATCCCATGAGGCATTATAAAACTCTGACATTCACAGACATGACTAGGCATGATGGGAATTGTAGTTCCTGAACAACTGGAGGGCCGTAGTTTGAAGACCCCTGTGCTAGACCATTATTATGCCTCCAGAATTGGTAGTGTGGCATCTAACCAACTTCTCTCTGCTAGTGGACATAAGAACCTACATCAATAGATATATATTTGGGCAGCATGGTGGTTAGCACTTTCACCTAGCAGCCCGCCCGCGACACCAACTGCCTGGAGTTTGCATGTTCTCCCTGTGCCTGCATGGGTTTCTTCCAGGTACTCCAGTTTCCTCTAACACTCTAAAAACATGCTGGTAGGTAAATTGGATCCTGTCTAAATTGGCCCTAATATGTATTTATGAATGGGTGTTAGGGACCCACACAAACACCACCCCATGTCAAAAATAAATAATTTTCTTAATTTGAAAATAAGGATAATCTCTTTTTCAGAGAACAGGGAGCGGGGCATGGTGGTGGCAAGAAATTAGCAGCAGTACAAGCAACTTCCTGTAGGGGCGTGATGTCATTCCTGTGTGCTGGCCGCCACTTCCGGGAACCAGATATGCACCATGGGTACACACCACTGTGCACACAGCAGTTGCACATCTCACACAGCGGTCGCGCATCTAGATGCATTTGGCGAACCTAGCTGCAGGAACACAATTTTTAGGGAAATGAATAGTAAAGCAGATGCAGATTTCCAGGACTGCACTAACAAATGTTTCTAGTGAAAGGAAACTGGTTTCTATTAAACAAGGTTTAAATGGGCCATTAACATGCATCACAGTTGAACTTAGGAATGTGTCTTTGTAAAGTTAAACTAAATAAATTCCTCTCTTATTTTTGCTTGGGCATAGAGTGCAGAGGAATTAGAAATCTTGTCAGATTTTGGGGATGTCTGCATCCCTGATAGGGTGAAGACACCTCCCAAATTTTGCCACTTTCTCCTTCAAATTTAATCACTTCCTGTCACATAGCCAAACAGGAAGTGAGGGTAAAACCCTACCAATGTCTTTCCTTGGAGACACACAGGTCAATCTACAGTATCTCACAAAAGTGAGTACACCCCTCACATTTTTGTAAATATTTTATTATATCTTTTCATGTGACAACACTGAAGAAATGACACTTTGCTACAATGTAAAGTAGTGAATGTACAGCTTGTATAACAGTGTAAATTTGCTGTCCCCTCAAAATAACTCAACACACAGCCATTAATGTCTAAACTGCTGGCAACAAAAGTGAGTACACCCCTAAGTGAAAATGTCCAAATTAGGTCCAATTAGCCATTTTCCCTCCCCGGTGTATTGTGACTCGTTATGTGACAAGGTCTCGAGTGTGAATGGGGAGCAGGTGTGTTAAATTTGGTGTTATCGCTCTCACTTTCTCATACTGGCCACTGGAAGTTCAACATAGCACCTCATGGCAAAGAACTCTCTGAGGATCTGAAAAAAAGAATTTTTGCTCTACATAAAGATGGCCTAGGCTATAAGAAGAGTGCTAAGACCCTGAAACTGAGCTGCAGCACGGTGGCCAAGACCATACACTGCACTGGACACTGCATCAAATTGGCCTGCTTGGCTGTTGTCCCAGAAGGAAGCCTCTTCTAAAGATGATGCACAAGAAAGCCCGCAAACAGTTTGCTGAAGACAAGCAGACTAAGGACATGGATTACTGAAACTAATGCTGGCCATAGACTATACAGAAAATCGGCCGAAAAATCATTCATATAGACACTTCGTTCGTTTTTCGGCAAGTTAATGGGCACAAATCGATAATCGTTTGTGACGTTTTTGTGGAAAAAAAACGAACGGCAAGTTTGGAAATTTTCTGCCGAACGTACGATAAATTGCAAGTTTAATGCGTACTTCGTCCGTGAGAAAACGAATGGTTGCTACTGCGCATGGTTGAAAATAATTTAACCCGGAAGGGAAATATTCGTGTCAAATACGTTCGCGTCCAAACGTCATGACCAATCATCAACACCAACTATATAAAGGCCAGCACACATGATCGGACTTTTTGACAACAAACATGCAAATTAGCAGTTCTGGATCAACATCTGACCGTGTGTATGCTCCATCGGACAAATATTTTTTTTTAATTCGGACTTTTGTTGGCTACGAACGGACAAACTTTCTGTCAACAAAACTCCGATCGCGTGTGCACAAAATACCATCGGACTTTAGTCCAAAGTACAAACACGCATGGTCGGAAGCAAGGACCATCACGAATTTTTAATGGCTTAAGAATAAATCTGCTTTGCTGGTTATACTGACAGAGTACAGACAAACATATTTTAGATAGGATTTGTGTTCTAGTGATATCAATCCTTTTTTTTTTTGTTTTTTAAGGCCATTTTGCTTATTGTGCATTCACAACATAAACGTACAAAATTATTAGACATGTTCTCTGTCCTCACAATTAAAAATTATAATTTCAAAAGAAAAGGAGCAAACGATACACATCAAAAGAAAAAATATAGCTTATTAAATCATACTGAAATCCAAAAATTCAACCTGCTAAATTATTAGCCCCTAAACTCCCCACACCAGTGGCCTTGTTGTGGATCCTTGGGGCTGCTTTTGCCACTGACCACCATGCTGATCAGGTGGGTGGGCTTGCTGGGGTGGGTAGGTTTGTTGTGGAGGAGTGTTGTTCAAATGACACACATGAGATTTAGTGGTTAGCTCTTGTTTCCTGGCCTTGCTGAAGAGCTGGATGATTAGAGCCTCACATAGCTCCCTTTGATCTACCTCAAGCTCACGGCGCTTACTAGCATTAAAACTGCCAAACCTTCAGCACTATCGGGTGCTGTGTTTATCAGAGAGGTAGCCCTAGTTAAGAACTCAGATGTGGCCTCATCCAGATGTTGGCTCTTCCTGGCCCTTTTTTTTTTTGGGAGGACGCAGGGGAGGGATCCTGCACTCAGTAGTTGTCTGGCTGCTGGGCCCAGGCTCTTCTTGGCTCTAAAGTTCCTGCGTGTGTAAAACCAACATCATTTTAATTTTTGGACATCATTCATCAACAATTTTCATGTCATGACTTTTTAATTTGTAATGTGTCCAAATAGGAAAGAAGATCATTCTGACTCCAGCATTTCTCATTCTTGTCCTAATCCTTTTTGGCCACTGCTGTCTATTGATATGGGACTCACTTTTTGAACCCAAAAAAATTACTATGCATTCAGGGTCGTAACTACCACCATATTGACCCATGCAGGCGCTATGGGGCCCGCAGCCGAGTGGGGCCCAGTGAGGATAAGAGCACCGCTGGCACAGTCTCCCAGCCAGGGGAAGAGAGAGGAGAGGAAGAGGCGAGCTGTCCGTATCAGCAGAGCTGAATTGCCCGATGTAAGAGCTTTCATTAGGACTTCCAATGTTCTTGGGGCTCACGTCACATAGCTCCACCTTTTGGGCCAGTGCATTTGATAGAACGCTGATCCAATGCAGGACATGTGACGTCATCAAAGGCGTGGGGCCAAGAGGTGGGGCTATGTGATGAGCCCCGGGAAGACAGGAAAATTCTAATGAAAGCTAGTACAGTGGCCAATCCCGCTCTCTGCTGATCCTAGTAGCTTGCCTCTTCCTCAGCATAGGTGGGGCTGTATGGTGCACAGGCAGACCAGGCTGTATTGGGCACAGGTCATGCAGTATGTGGCACAGGTCACGCTGCATTGACAGTAGGGCAGCTGTGGGGGGGGGCTGTTTGCAGTGTGCCCCATACAACATTTTCTAATTTGCCAACCTATAAAAATCTATGGTAGAATTCCAAAGTGATAATTTTAAGAGATAATATGCAAGCTAATTGCCATTAGGGATGAGACCAACACACCCCTGTTAGTTTTGCAACAGAACATTTGAACAGGCCAAAAATTGATTTTAACACGTGAACACCGTTAAAGTCTAAGGGAGTTGAACATGAATAATTATAAGTGGTAATTTTAAAGGCTTATATTCATGGTATTGCCAGAAAAGTGTTTGGTGACCTGGGTCTTGCCCCAGGAGACATGTATGAATGGACAGAAAAGTTTACAAAACACCCATTTTTTCATGAACAGTGATTATAATAATGAATAAAGTCAAACAATAAAAGTGTAATATTCCTTTAAATTTATTACCTGGGGGGGTGTCTATAGTATGCCTGTAAAGGGGCGCATGTTTCCCCTGTTTAAAACAGTCAGAGAGCAAAATGACATTTCAAATTAAAAAATGTCATTAAAAATTACGAACGGTAGCGACAGAATTTAGAAACAGCTTCTTTTCGCGGGGACTCTCGGATTGCCTTTGTCTCACACACAAACAGAACGTAATCTTACATCACACGCTCGTTCGATTGATATACATTATCTATGCGTGAAAACTCCGCTACCCGAACGGCATCACGCATTCGTTCGTACCGCGTGTTAACTTGACATAGACGGCGCATGCCTGAAACTCCACCCCTGACGTTCTTTTTCTTGAATATTGCCCGCCCCTTTTCTCTTCGGTGCGTAGTGAGGAGCAACATAGCGGAGACACATGTGTCAGAATCCAGATCCAGGAAGGCCACCAACATGTCATTTGAGGAGATGGTGGAGATGGTTTCAATCTTGAAAAAGCAAGATTACGATGGGAAACATGGCCCATATGCCCATCCCAATTTGGCACAGGACAAAATACTCAATGATGTGGTGAAGGCCTTGGAGCGGAAGTTTGGGGTCCATAGAAAGAAGGACCAACTGAGGAAGCGCTGGTCTGACCTGAAAAACAGGGAGCCAGATCAGTACCTCAAAATAAGGAAGGAACTTCGAAAAAGTAAGTACTTGTGTGTCCCATTTATGATTCTTCACTTGCCTGCTTCTCCATGTGCTTTTTTTGACTGTTATACTGAATGTTCGTAGGTGTTAAATAATGTTCGCGGGTAGGAAATAACGTTCGTAAGGACCAACAGTGATCGTTTGCCAATGAATACGACTTTTTTAAACTGATATAGGCTTATGACTGTTTTGGTCATGATCATTTATGTGATTGAACGAATTTAAAAGACATTGTTGTCTAGATGCCTTTGAAATTTTAATTAATTGATAAATAGATATAGTGGAATGTAAGGAGAGGACACAGCAGCTGGTTACACATCTGGACTCAGGAGCACTACTGTGGGACACCATAAAAACTTGGCACAAAAAGGTAAGTATTGAATTTGGGGTCAAAGGTCTTTTTAATCATAACCAATGAGTAAAGGGACAGGGGATTATAGCGGTGCTAAAGTATTCCAGGTGAATAAGAGAAAAGAATGTAAAATTAAAAACTTTTTATTTCACAATATTAAATACATAGAGAGAGCAATAAAATGGTTAACAACCAACAAGCATAGATATTGCTTGCGACCCAAATGCGGTAGGGTAGGCTGGATGGTAGGGCCATCAAAGAAAGGGCTTGGTTTCATGTCTTCAACTTGTTTCTCTTCCTAAACAGACAATTGTACACCACTTGAAAGCAATGTTTCATATTCCTATTTCGGGCCATAAATATCTGTGTGCTAAGTATACCTTTTTTTTAATTGTTCATAGGGAATCAAAGACGCAGACAACAGGGTCAACAGGACCACCAACCTCGCCGGGAGCCACAACATCGCCGGGACCCCCAACCTGAACCCAGCACCAGCATCACACATGATGAAAGAGAGGTGGGGGAAGTGGGAGCCTGTACCTCACCAGGTGAGTGTCTGACACCCCAGCTTCAGGTAATCTATGTATGCCTGCATATTTCTAAATACATGTTTTTTTCTCACTTTTTTAGGTGATGTTCTGGTTGTGGAAGAGCCACTTGACCACTTTACAGCAGACAGCGCCCAAAGGCTCATAGCTCAGATCATGTTATGGAATGGCGAAATGGATGCCATGAGAGCTCGTCTCAACACAATGCAGCAGGAAATGAAGGACATGATAGATGTTTTGGGTAGAATCTAAACACTTTTGACGTCCATAAACATCTATCATGTTCTTCATTTCCTGTTGCATGATTATGTCCAAATTATTGTTTCTGTTTGTTAATTAAAAAAAAATTGTCTAAAATAATGAACAAAATTTTCCAAAAAAAATAATGACCAAAAAAATGGAAAAAAAATAATGGTAAGAAAAAAAATAAAACCTAAATTTTATCTAAATATTTATAAACAATTTTGTAAAAAAAAAAATGATAAAAAATATAAAAAAAAAATTTACATCAAGATTTTTAAGCAAAAATTTTGTAAACCAATTTGTTTATAATAAAGAAAATAAAAAATTAACATATTTTGTTAATGTTGAACTTTGTAAGTTCGTGGTTGTCATACAAGTTCAGTTTTATAATATGCCTGTTTGTCCAAACAAAAAAACGCACAGGAATGTGCACATATAAAAACATTTTTGAAAAAAAACAATGTGTGTTTTTTTATTTCAATGGTCAATACCAGTATATTTGTTAAGTTGCTGTGGTTACATTGACAGTGTACTCTAAAATGTGTGTAGCTGAGACACAGCACAATATAATAGTTAGCTCAAAGTGAGATTGTCACCTCATGTTGCACATCAGGTTGGTTTGCACTAGTGGCAAAAATTAAAAAGATCAAGGCTATTTGCAAAGCTAGTAAACAGACAACAGTATTTCCTTGAAAATCATTTTATTAAGAAGTAAAATAATTAATCAGCAAGTAAAAAAGTAGTCCATATATTGTTCACTGACAAGACAGGCATTCTGGGAGCCCAAACCAGCACATGCACTTGCCATAGCTGGCATCACAGCCTATTGAGCTGGTCGGGAAAAAGGCTCATCACTTTTCTCAGAGGCAATGTAGCCTCATCTGCCCCAAAGACAAAATTTAGTACCTCAATATTGTCCAGAGCATTTTGAAAAATTAAGGTCCCTTTTTGTATACGATCCTAAAATTCAGTACGTATCATCACATCTCCGTCAGAATGGCGTCCATTCATCCCAACATCCAAAAAAGGCTAAATTCTAATTATATGCTCCCTCACCCCCTCTGGTGGCACATTCCTAAACTTTAAGGGGGGGGGGGAGTTGAATTGGTAGCTGGTTTTGACAAGTAAACCTCTACACTTCCATGAGAGCTAAATGCATGAAAAATTAATTATTTTGCCTGACCATCCATCTTTAGAACATTGTCAGGCCAGTGGCCAGGTAAGAAGTGGGCAAATCCGTAAATCAGAAGGCACATTGTTCAAATCTATACACATTTTGAAATACATCGGACAAAATAATAACAATGTTCGTTAATTAGGATTATTCGTTATGATAAAGTTATAAACACAGGAAGTCAGCACAGCACAGGGATGGTGTGAGCCCCTCATAATGCTAAATTCTTCAAAACGAACGTATCATTTTGACCTTTTGAAGGTAATCTTGCAGGCCCTTGCACTACATGCTTTGGAGAATTTAGGCAGCAATCTTACCTAAAAAAAAAAATAAGGTTTACTATGTATGTGTTTTGCAAAATCAGCAGATAGAGTAGTTATATCGGTTGACTGTTTTTTGGGTGTTTTTTTAGGGGGGGGGGGATAAGTATTTGCACAACCAAAAAGGGAATCTTGCACTCTGCATGAATTTAAAGGACAGGAATAAGATTGGGACACATTTTAGGGGGTGTTTGTGGTAAACCTAAAAATGAAGCCTAAAAAAATACAGTTTTAAGTTACTAGGCTAGGTGTGTGTGGGCCAAGGGTAGCATGCTGGGGAGGTTAGTGAAGGAAAATATGCATGTAGGCCACCAAAAAGTTACAGCATGCATGAGGACAAAGAGGGCATTCATTCACAGCATATTACAAAAATGGGAAGGATGGAATAATAAATTTATAAAATACTTTAGAAAAACACGAAAGTGATATTAAATCCAAAAAATTACACGAATATAGTCCTTCTGCAGGACTTGGATAATAGCACTACATGTCTCAGGAATAATCTCTCCCAGAGCCTTGTGAGAGATCCAAGTGGTAAACTTGATATCCTGGGGACCCCTCCCTGTCGCCAAATAACGTAAGGTAGCTATGAGCTTTTGCTCTGCTGGAATAGCAGCCCTCATGCAGGTGTCCTGCTTCATGATATAGGGGACAGCAAGGACAATAGTTGCTGAAAGCAGGAGTCTGTCATCCAGAGATAATTCAGAGAATCATTTGGATTATTCTCCTGCAGCTCACGCAGCAAGGGCATATGGTTAAATTGGTCACGATTAAGTAGCCAAGTTTTGGCCCAAATAATCCTCATCCTACTACTCTGACTATTCCTGGACCAGGCTAGAGTCACAGCAAGAACTGCAAGCCCATAAACAACACACTCTCTCCTAGGATTGTGTAACATGGCTGGTTGTCATACAATTTTACAAACGGTCGTAAACGCAAAGTAACGCACGAATCTGCACTGACCAAACGTATAATAATTCGAAATTAGCAGAGGGAGCCCGAAGCGTGACGTCGAAGAATTTAACGTCTTCTTTGGAAGTGTCATCCGTACGTTATAACGTCACTACGTTCGTGTTTGTTGCCTAAACGTCTGCATGCAATACAAGTTCAGAGAGACAAGGCCCTTTTTCCAAAAAAAACAACGGGAAAGTTTGTACAAGGTCCGATCGTGTGTATGGTGCTTAACACACACCGAACAGAACGTTGTCTTGCCACTGACCAGACCAAAGGATTACACGGGCCAATACACAGAAGATTTTGAAGAACTGAAGGTAAGCAGACAAGTACAATAGTTATAGGGTATTAATTGTTAGGTGTAGTTTGGCAACTGAACATTGTTGCATTTTTGATTATTACAGGAGCAATGGTGGACAAATTTACATCACCACATTTCCTGCCACAATTCATTGAAATGTACCGAGACCTTACATGTCTATGGAAAGTGCGCTCCAAAGACTACTCAGATCGTCAAAAACGTAAAGAAGCGTATACTAAATTAGTGGAACTATGCACTGTTGTGTATGCAAAAGTAGATATATCCTATGTGACCAAAACAATAGCCAATCTGCGTACGATCTTCAAAAAAGAATTAAATAAAATTAATGAATCCAAAAGATCTGGTGCAGGTGCAGATGAAGTATATGTGCCACGCCTGTGGTATTTTGAGAGTCTACGTTTTCTGACTGACCAGGAGGAAGCACGACCCTCTGTGTCAAGTTTAGACAGTATCAGTGAGAATATTTCAGGAGATGAAGAAGATGGAACATTTGACGAAATGGCAGACAGTCAGGTAAAGTCATAATATTATGTTTTATTATACACATCTGAAACTAAAAATTGAAGAGAATACATCCAAAAATCAAAGCACATGTAACTTGGTAATTTTTTTTATTTAAAGAAAAATCTTACATGACATCTGTATTTAGTAATGAAATAATATATAAATGCAGCCACTCAAATTTACATAGCATTTAGACATTGTTTTGCCAATCTACTGCTCCAGGACCCAGAAAATAGTGCATATAATCAATGCGACTCTGGCGAGCGACTTGACTGGAGAGACGTGGTGGGGCACGGCCTAGGTTTAATAAGCCTTCGGTGTCATTACGCCACTCACCAGGCGTGACATCCCCAGACAAAGTATCTTCCCGGTCCAACTGGGATTGGGGCATGTAGGTGGAGCTAGTACGCCGTAAGAAATTGTGTAACACACAGCAACTATGGACTATTGTGTCAATTTTTGGGGGGGCTACATTTATTGCTGTGTGAAATATTCTAAAACGGTTGGCCATAATACCGAACGCGTTTTCAGCAACTCGTCTAGCACGAGATAACCTATAATTAAAAATTTTTTGCTCAGGTGTCAGGTTTTTGAGGGCAAAAGGTTTTAAAATATGCTCAGATAACGCAAACGCGTCATCGGCAACAAATGAGAAGTTGAGACCTTCAACTGTGTCCTCTTGGGATGGGAGATGTAGAAGTCAGTTTTTTAAGTGCTGGAAAAAAGAGGTCTTCTCTATTATTCCCCCATCCGAATTTCTGCCATTTTTCCCTATGTCAACAAAAATAAATTCATACTTGGCATTGACAATTGCCATTAGGACAATGCTAAAGTAGCCTTTATAATTGTAGAAGAATGAGCCAGAGTTTGCTGGGGGTATTATCCGAACATGTTTTCCGTCTATGGCACCACCACAGTTTGTAAAATTCCAATAGTCTTCAAATTGTTTGGCAGTTGATTTCCATTCCTCCACAGATGATGGCAGCTGTGCAAAGATAAAAATATATGTTACAAAAAAATGTAGGGCTTAATTGTCCAAAAATTATAACAATTGGCTTTATTATACAGGATCTATTTGGCAGTGAAACACAAACTGTCACATCACCACCAGTAAGCATTACCAAAAAGAGAAAGACAAAGCAAGATGCAACAGGCAACTTTCTACTACAAGCATCTGCAGCGTTAAATCAGAAGAAGGATGAATGTGATGACCTGGGTGCATTTGCAGCAAAGAAAATGCGCAGGATGTCAGAAGACCAAAAACAATTACTGGAACCATTACTCGTTCAACTTCTTAATAAAGGGTTAAGGGGGGAGCTGACCACAAATACACACTTAGCTGAGCACAAAACCACACACCCACAATCATTGCAAACCACACACCCACAATCATTGCAAACCACACACCCACAATCTTAGCAAGTACCTCAACAAATGCATCAGTGGCACGTACCATTCCCACAGCAGGATCGTCAACAAAGCAACTGGGGACATGATTATCAGTTCACATCTTTGTGAATAACATACATTTGGGTTTAAATATGTTATGTTTGTCAGTTTGACATGTTATGAACTAGTTTGAGTTTACTGATATGTTTAGAGCTTCTAAAATCAAAGTTAAACAAAGCAAGCTGTACAGTGTTTGAGAGTTAAAAATAAAAGCAGTGTGTCATTACCTTTAGGTATTCCTCTTGCATGATCTTTATAATGGCTTGGCAGGTCTCTGGTATGATGCGGCCAAGTGACTGGGCAGAGATTCCGGTAGTGAACTTTAAATCTTCATAACTTCGGCCAGTTGCCAGAAAGCGAAGTGTTGCTACCAGTCTCTGCTCTGCTGGGATGCTTGGTCTTAAGACTGTGTCTTTTTTGGTAATAAGGGGTGACACTTTACTCAATAAGAGCTGAAAGGACTCATCAGGCATCCTCAAATAGTTCCGATAGTCATCTGGATTGTTTTCCTTGAGCTCTCAAACCAATCTCATATGAGAGAAGTCATCCTGGTTCTTCAGCCACTCTTTACTCCATAACCTTCGCCTTTTGATTATGGGTTCCTCTGCTTGTTGTATAGCCATCACTCCAAGCATGACTATGCCAATGGTCCTTTCATCCACATCCATATTGTAGGTAGAGGGTTCGTTCCGACGTACGCACGAACGTATGTTGCTCCTCGTCAAACACAGGAAGCCACAGTGCAGAGGTCAAACACATTTTGACACTTCCTTTTATAAATGAAAAAAACGAACGAAAAAACGATACATTGCTGTTCATAAATGATTTAACGATCGAAAATCTTTACTTACCTGATGGCGTGATCGTTTGCGGTCATTACAGAACGTTCTTTTTTCGAAAATGGGTTTCTGTATAGTGTATGGCCAGCATAAGTCCTGTGGTCTGATGAGACCAAGATAAACTTATTTGGCTCAGATGGTGTCAAGCATGTGTGGCAGCAACCAGGTGAGGAGTACAGAGACAAATGGGTCTTGACTACAGTTAAGCATGATGGTGGGAGTGTCATGGTCTGGGCTGCATGGGTGCTGCTGACATTGGAGAGCTACAGTTCATTGAGGGAACCATGAATGCCAACATGTACTGTGACATACTGAAGCAGAGCATGATCCCCACCCTTCAGAGACTGGGCCGCAAAGCAGCATTCCAACATGATAACGTCCGCAAACACACCTCCAAGATGACCACTGCCTTGCTAAAGAAGCTAAGGGTAAAGGTGATGGACTGGCCAAGCATGTCTCCAGACCTAAACCCTATTGAACATCTGTAAGGCATCCTCAAATGGAAGGTGGAGGAGCGCAAGGTCTCTAACCTCCACCAGCTCCCCCCCCCACCAGCTGTCACCTCTGCCCCCATGTCTCTCAATGACCCTCCCACCCTCTTGCCCCAGCAATCACAGCCTTTTTCTTCTCAACTCTCCCACACCACAATCCCTATTTCACTCCACCCTCAACTACCCTGCCCTCACTTACCCCTCTACTTCCCACCCTGTCCTCACCCCGGAGATTAGGGAAGTAAACAAGTGGCTGAAGAGCTGGTGTAGTAAGGGAGGGGTTTGGGTTCCTGGAGGACTGGGCCGACTTCTCAGTCGGTAACCGGTACTATAGAAAGGACGGACTGCACCTAAATGAGGAGGGTGCAGATCTGCTGGGAATGAAGATGGCCAAAAAGTTAGAGGGGTTTTTAAACTAGGCGATGGGGGGGAGGGTCCAGAGACAGTGGTAGCCAGCGCGGAAGATATTCCAGAGGGTAGTATTGGGGGCATTAGTGGTAGGTTAACCAAAGCACAAAAACACAAGGTGAGTATAGTAGCAAGTCCTAGTTGCAATCTTGAAACACCCAATACGAGGACAATATGCGACCAGTCTAAACTTTGTGGCATGTTCACCAATGCCAGGAGCATGGCGGACAAGATGGGGGAACTAGAGATACGGTTGTACAAGGAGGATTTGGATTTTGTGGGAATTTCAGAGACCTGGTTCAACAGCTCTCATGATTGGCTGGCAAACATTCAAGGGTATACCCTATACCGCAAGGATAGAGAAGGTAAAAAAGGGGGAGGGGTATGCCTATATATCAAGAATAATGTACAAGTGAGTGTGAGAGATGACATCACTGAGGGGGCTAGGGAGGAGGTGGAATCTTTATGGGTAGAGCTCCAAAGGGATGAAGCTAAGGGGAAAATAATACTGGGAGTATGCTATAGGCCCCCAAACCTGAGGGAGGAAGTGGAGACGGATCTCCTATCACAAATTGGATTAGCAGCAAGGATGGGAAGTGTTATCATAATGGGGGATTTTAATTATCCAGACATAGACTGGGCGGAGGGAACCGCGCATTCATTTAAGGCTTGCCAGTTCCTTAGTGTTTTGCAGGACAATTTTATGGGTCAGATGGTAGACGCACCAACTAGAAATAAAACATTACTAGATCTACTGATTACCAATAATACAGACCTGATAACAGATGTGGTAATACGGGGCAATTTAGGTAACAGCGATCACAGGTCAATTAGTTTCAGTATAAATCACACAAATAGGAAACATGAAGGGAACACAAAGACACTGAATTTCAAAAGAGCCAACTTCCCTAAACTACAAACCTTGCTAAAAGGCATAAATTGGGATAAAATATTAGGAACAAAGAATACGGAGGAGAGATGGGTTTGCTTTAAGAGCATATTAAATAAGGGCATTAGCCAATGTATCCCATTGGGTAATAAATTTAAAAGAGCGAACAAACATCCTGGATGGCTTAACTCCGATGTAAAAATGCATATAAAAGCAAAGGAGAAGGCCTTCAAAAAATACAAGGTTGAGGGATCATCCTCAGCATTCAGAATTTATAAAGAATGCAATAAGAAATGTAAGGGTGCAATTAGGATGGCTAAGATAGAACATGAAAGACACATAGCGGAGGAGAGCAAAAGAAATCCCAAGAAATTCTTTAAGTATGTAAACAGTAAAAAAGGGAGGACAGACCATATTGGCCCCATAAAGAATGAGGAAGGACATCTGGTTACAAAGGATGGGGAGATGGCAAAGGTATTGAATTTATTCTTCTCCTCGGTCTTCACAAGTGAATCGGGGGGCTTCAGTAACCAAAACTGCAGTGTTTATCCTCATGACACATCACAGGAAGCACCTCCATGGTTAACAGAGGACGGAATTAAAATTAGACTTGAGAAACTTAACATTAATAAATCACCGGGACCAGATGGCTTGCATCCGAGGGTACTTAGGGAACTCAGTCAGGTGATTGCCAGACCGTTGTTCCTAATATTTACAGACAGTCTATTGACTGGAATGGTACCAGCTGATTGGAGAAAAGCCAATGTAGCACCAATATTTAAAAAGGGCCCAAAAAACATCCCTGGGAATTACAGACCAGTTAGCCTAACATCAATAGTATGTAAACTCTTGGAGGGGATGATAAGGGACTATATACAAGATTTTAGTAATAAGAATGATTTCATTAGCAGTAATCAGCATGGATTCATGAAGAATCGTTCTTGCCAAACCAATCTATTAACCTTCTATGAGGAGGTGAGTTGCCATCTAGATAAAGGAAGGCCCGTAGACGTGGTGTATCTGGATTTTGCAAAAGCATTTGACACAGTTCCCCATAAACGTTTACTATACAAAATAAGGTGCGTTGGCATGGACCATAGGGTGAGTACATGGATTGAAAACTGGCTTCAAGGGCGTGTTCAGAGGGTGGTGATAAATGGGGAGTACTCAGAATGGTCAGGGGTGGGTAGTGGGGTTCCCCAGGGTTCTGTGCTGGGACCAATCCTATTTAATTTGTTCATAAACGACCTGGAGGATGGGATAAAGAGTTCAATCTCTGTATTTGCAGACGATACTAAGCTAAGCAGGGCAATAACTTCTCTGCAGGATGTGGAAATCTTGCAAAAAGACCTGAACAAATTAATGGGGTGGGCGACTACATGGCAAATGAGGTTCAATGTAGAAAAATGTAAAATAATGCATTTGGGTGGCAAAAATATGAATGCAATCTATACACTGGGGGGAGAACCTCTGGGGGAATCTAGGATGGAAAAGGACCTGGGGGTCCTAGTGGATGATAGGCTCAGCAATGGCATGCAATGCCAAGCTGCTGCTAATAAAGCAAACAGAATATTGGCATGCATTAAAAGGGGGATCAACTGCAGAGATAAAACGATAATCCTCCCGCTCTACAAGACTCTGGTCCGGCCGCACCTGGAGTATGCTGTCCAGTTCTGGGCACCAGTCCTCAGGAGGGACGTACTGGAAATGGGGCGAGTACAAAGAAGGGCAACAAAGCTAATAAAGGGTCTGGAGGATCTTAGTTATGAGGAAAGGTTGCAAGCACTGAACTTATTCTCTCTGGAGAAGAGACGCTTGAGAGGGGATATGATTTCAATTTACAAATACTGTACTGGTGACCCCACAATAGGGATAAAACTTTTTCGCAGAAGAGAGTTTAATAAGACTCGTGGCCACTCATTACAATTAGAAGAAAAGAGGTTTAACCTTAAACTACGTAGAGGGTTCTTTACTGTAAGAACGGTAAGGATGTGGAATTCCCTTCCACAGGCGGTGGTCTCAGCGGGGAGCATTGATAGCTTCAAGAAACTATTAGATAATCACCTGAATGACCGCAATATACAGGGATATGTAATGTAATACTGACACATTATCACACACATAGGTTGGACTTGATGGACTTGTGTCTTTTTTCAACCTCACCTACTATGTAACTATGTAACTATGGTATCGGCGAGTACTTACAAAAAAGTATCGGTACTCGTACTCATTGTTAAAAAAGTGGTATCGGTGCAACCCTAATTACCGCTCAGTAATTTTCCTTTTCTGGTGACTATCCATGGTGGCATACACACAATCCATGCATTTTGTTAGGTGCGCCCCTCTTCCTGTGCTCGAGCTGGACTTCTAGTGGTCAATGGAAAGACTCTCTGACCGGTCGGGTAATCAAGACACCATGCACAATGTATGGCTTATCAAGAGTACAAAACTTTATTCCATGAGGCAGAATATATATACACTTAGTGATTGTACAACATCAGAGGGGGAAGGCCCCTCAGACAACCAATCACAGACATCCACGGAACAACATATAGATACATGGGTTATACAAACTACACAAAGATATTTTAGGTTATTTCTGCCTGGAAACATATTCTATGTTATACGTCTAAATATACATATATAACCTTTATTTTAGCTTGATCATTGACCGCAGGTAAATGTTCCTAATACACACTATATGTGCTAAGTATGCAAAACCTAAATGTCAGTTGTGACCGCAAGCGCATCCTGCTTTTTGCAATTATGAACTTCAGAAGAAACTTGCTAAGCGTAGCATGTGAAGCAGTTTCGCTAACCTTTCTCATGTCAATCTGTCTATGCAAGCATTATCTAAATATATTGGACAATTAAAGAGTGACTCTACCTGTCCTTACAATGCCTCCTTTGATCATGGGAGACAAAGTCTCTCTTTGATCATTCACCATACCACTTATGTTCTGAATAAAACATGGTCATGGCTGTTTCGGGTTCTGAAGTGGGTGGTCTAATCTTGGTCATTTTCCCTATTAAACAAAATACCATTTTAATGGTCACATAAATTGCAACCCCTAAAATCAGTACCATGATAAGGATCATTCCTGCCTTTTTTAAGAAGTTCATGATACTATCCAGAAAGAGCCAAACCATCCTCCTACCCCGGAGAATGGATTCCAGAAGTCTCCTAAGCATCTCATTTGGTCATGTAATTTTGCCCTTTCATCATTATGTCCTTTTATAATTTCATAGTAATCAGGCACCTTTAAGTCTTCAGATGGTTTTGTAAGGTTGTTCATGTATGTACAGCATAAACTTTTGTCCCCAGTCAGTTCACAGAGCCCAGTGAGTACCATCATCATTCTTTCCTGTCTTTGTTTAATGATTTCCTGTTCAAACATTATCTTCCTAAGTTCCTCATTTAACAGCCATATGTCCATGGCAGTAGAATTCATCCAAGAGTCTACCAACATTCCAAATTCATCTACTTTTGTGAGGGCATTGTACATACCCATTCCACCTAGTGATGCAAAAACTTTGTCCCACCAAGTTGTGACCTCTCTCTTATGCATCCAAATTCTAAATGACCATGTACAGGTATCATTGATACTGAGGAATCACCATCAGTTGTTCCCATAAAAGGTATCATTTCCACTAGGGTACACCAACCTGAAGTCTTTCTATCTATGGGATACGGTATGGTTGTGTGGCACCATAGTCCACAACATACCATCCATCCATAAGGGATATGAGGTGCAGGGACAACTCTTACAAAAATGCCTGTGATATCTGAAACCAAAGGTGGAAGTGGCTGTATATATTTATTTAATCCCCGCAAATCCTGCACCATCCTCCACTCCCCACTGGCCTTTCTTACAGGATTTATGGGAGTGTTCCAGGGACTAATAATGGGTTTAAGAATTCCCTTTTGTAAATATTCTTCAATCTGTGGTTGTATCCCTTGTGTCTTTTGAGTGTGTAATGAATACTGTTTTAAAAAAATGGGAGAGGTGTTGGGCTTGAATGTGGGGACATATGGGGTGCATGGAATGTGTCTCACGTCTGTTTTGGAGACTGCCCAGATGGGATGTGTCTCCAGAGGGGCCAGTATGGACATGAAGTAGAACGTCAGGTCCCTTCCTTTTGGCATAGTCAGATCACAACTAACTAATTTAGCTGTCATACTGCCTTGTAAGTCAAATTTGATACTCAGTCCCAGAGAAGACATGAGATCCCTGCCCATAAGGTATAGGGGACATTCTGTTAAGATTGAAAACGTTTGTTTGGTCAATAACTTATTATCTAGGTCCGTCACATCTAGGGGTTCAGGGATTTTGTGAGTAACATCTGTCCCATTTATTCCCATAGAGCAACCCTCAGTACAATTCTCATTTATAAATTGGGGATCATTTAGGCAACTAGTTGTAGCCCCTGTATCGACCAGAAAACAAATCACATCTCCTTCAACTTTCAGAATTACCTGTGGAAGTGTTTTCCAATGAGAGGAGAAAAAGTGCATTACCAAGGTGGGAATATTCTCCGGGCATCCCTATGGTCTTTGATGAAAAAGTTTACATAGATTATCATCCGTGTACCCTGGCCAATCCATCTGAATAAGATCTACTGTGTTCCTTGGTTCTGTGGGATGTCTCTCATTAAGTTGGGGCAGAGGGGGACCAGGAGTTCTTCCCTCGTTCTGAGTGTATGTCGAGTTTAGTTGTTGTGAGTAATTCTGCTGTTGTCACTGGCCCCTTCCCTGGTATTTCCCCCTAAAGTTGCCCCTCCTTGGACCGTCTCTTGGTGGACGATAACCCCTCCTTTGAGGGCAATCGGACTTCCAATGTATGGGATCCCCACAGTTAAAACAGCCTTGATTGTCATAGGGCTGCGGATAAGGTCCCTGGAGATGATTATCTAGGGCTGTGCCTTTTCCCTTTTCTTCCCTACGCATTTGCCCTTGAGGTGTTTTCCTTTGAAAACAAGTCTTCATTTGTACCTCTATTGGAATTTGTTCCAAAACCTTTTTAATATCTTCCTCTAATTTTTATTGTTTTTTCCCATCTAGTGTGTTCTCTTTTATATTTCTTTTCATTTAATAATCTCTCCTTCTCATTTTCCTCTTCTTCCTCTTTCTGTTGTCTCTCTAATTCCCTTAGCCTTTCTAATGATCTCCTGTCATTCTCTTGTTGTTGTAACCAATTTTCACCCTTTTGATCTGCTATGGCCACTCAAGCACCCATAGTTAATTCGTCTGAGGGATAGAGTTTCTTTCTTGATTTAGGAGTTTCTAGATTGGTTTTGGCCATTACATAGGGTGGTGGGGGTGCAAGTTGGACATAGTCTCCTGACTTTATGTTACTATGTTGACTATAGTCATTAAGTGGGAATGGAAGTGGAGCGGAGGGAACAAGGGGTGGCCCTGGACTTTTATTAGGAGTTTGAGGAAATTTCTTATTATATATTGTCAGGGCTTTAGACCAAATTTTATAACAATTAATCATGTATTCTTTATCATAGGGAAATGGTGGATAATTGTACTGTTTATGTTGGCCACATAATTTAGTAACCTCATCCCAATCCTCCTGACAACAGGGACTATCTTTGTTTAGACCCGAAATTTGGAGAGTATGTGCCCTGGATAATATATTAGTCTAAAATGGTTCAGTACAATGTTTTCCATAAGTTCCCATCAGGTAATCAAATGGGGTAGGTTGTTCCAGCTTACCTTCTGAACTCCCCTTACCCAACTGATTTCCCATTATACAATATTTATCTTATCTATATACATCAGTTGGTGAACACTCAGTCAATGATCTAGGACACACAAAAAATCTTACACCAGTTCCAAATTCAATTCTACTTCTAACACCGTTTACAGTCAAACCCTCTTGCAAATTCAAAAGTATTATATATGTTAAACCTTAACGTTTGTATTCATGGTGGACCCTCCCGAAACAATGGACCTTTACCAAGTCTATGATAATATCCACCAGGAACACTAGACACCAAATATGTTCCCTGTCCATGATATAGAAATAATAGGCCTGTTTTATACTCGGAACAGCGTCCTGCCAATAAGTAGGCAGTTGAGTCCCTTGTGGTCTCAGCTGACATTTGTTATAAATAAGAAGTTTCCAATGACTAGTCCTTTTATTGAAAAATTAAATATTTTTCAATTTTCTATAACTACTACTTTGGGTCCCGGCCAACCTAGCGAGGACTCCCTTATTTATGAGCAAGCTACCTTTTAGTAGATGGAGATCTTACTGCCATTTTGAATTTCTATAATTGTCAAGGTACAGTATTGATGGAGGACAAGCTATTCAAAAATACTTTTAAAAAGTAAATTTAAAGAAAGCTTACCTGGTCATCAATGACTGTACCCCACTTCTGGTACCATTTCTGTTAGGTGCGCCCCTCTTCCTGTGCAGGAGATGGAAAGACTCTCTGACCAGTCGGGTAATCAAGACACCATGCACAATGTATGGCTTATCAAGAGTACAAAACTTTATTCCATGAGGCAGAATATATACACTTAGTAATTGTACAACATCAGAGGGGGAAGGCCCCTCAGACAACCAATCACAGACATCCACGGAACAACATATAGATACATGAGTTATACAAACTACACAAAGATATTTTAGGTTATTTCTGCCTGGAAACATATTCTATGTCATACGTCTAAATATACATATATAACCTTTATTTTATCTTGATCATTGACCACAGGTAAATGTTCCTAATACGCACTATTTGTTCTAAGTATGCAAAACCTAAATGTCAGTTGCAACCGCAAGCGCATCCTGCTTTTTGCAATTATGCACTTCAGAAGAAACTTGCTAAGCATAGCATGTGAAGCAGTTTTGCTAACATTTCTCATGTCAATCTGTCTATGCAAGCATTATCTAAATATATTGGACAATTAAAGAGTGGCTACCTGTCCTTTACACATATGCTACCAGGAAAGGCAGCAGGAAAGTAATTTTTTTTTGTTTTACCATGCCAATCAGCCTAGTTAAGCTGCAGCTGGGAAATCTCTTACATGAAAATGTATAACATAAAAATTTGCTACAAATTGTAGTGGTCAACAAAACAGGAAAAGAGCAAGGAAAGCAAAAAACACATGTATGTTAATTTGAGACACTAACAGAATATGGTTTTGAGGTCTGACCATTTTGCAGAGGAAATTAACAAGAGTGCGCCCACAAACGGACATATATTAAGGATTTAAACATTAGTCACAACATCTTGAGGAACATTTTGCAAAATAATGCAGCGCAGACAATTAAATCAAAGTGAAACAACCTACAATCGACACACATTGATAACATCAAAAATATTTTAGGGGAAAATATCCCCCCCAAAAGAAATACAATAAACGAAAGTTAAAAAACTTGCTCTAAAACACATCTGTTTTGCAAAGACATAACAAGCAAAATACAAAGAGAAAATACATGTGTTACAAACTCGAAGGACACCCAAATGTACTCCCTTGCCTGCCCCCCCACACACACAATCTTGCTGCTTTTCAGGGCAAGGTAAAGAATGCTATCTCCAAGCTTTATATACCAAAGGTTTGCATGGTAATGAGGCAATTGAAAACACACGCACAGTCCATGAAACACACAAAAATGCAAGTTCACCCAGTGTAGAGACAAAACTTCAAAGTGGGTACACCTGTTAAGGATGTCTTTAACCGCTTGCCGCCCGCCAGCCATCATATGGCGGCCAGGCGGCACGGCTCTCATTCTAGGAAGGGGTCGTATGACGGGCCACCAGTTAAACAGGGAATGCGCACGATCGTGTGCGCACAGCCCTGTTCCTTCGGTGGCGGCGTTTTCACAGAGACACCGCTCGCCATCGAGGGGGGTGAACAGCCATTGGGCATGGCTGTTTATCATGTGATTGGCCGTGATGAAGTCACGACCAATCACGGATGGTACCGCCCCACTTTGCACGGTGCATGCGCACGATCTCGAGCGTGCTGCACGTGCACGTTGGTGGTGGCGTGTTCCTGGGAACACTGTTTGTCACTGATGCTGGTAAACAGCCATTGGCTAGCGGCAGTTTACCACGTGATCGGCTGTGATCCTTTCACAGCCGACCACTAAATGTCATCAAACCGCTGTAACGGGATGTTATCGGGTTCTCCTCACACATCGATCGTGTGTGAGAAGGAGATTGCGGTAACATCTCTTTACCGCTTACAGTGTACACCAATCACACTAATTGCCCCCCCAATAAAGAGGACCTGTCACCATCCATCAAAGTACCTGTCACAGTTCATCTGAGTACCCAAGTACCTGTCACAGTCCATCAGAGTACGTGAGTACCTGTCGCAGTCCATCTGAGTACCCGAGTACCCGTCACAGTCCATCTGAGTACCCGAGTACCCGTCACAGTCCATATGAGTATCTGAGTACCTGTCACAGTCCATATGAGTATCTGAGTACCTGTCACAGTCCATATAAGTACAGGAATACCTGTCACAGTCCATATGAGTACCTGAGTACCTATCACAGTCTATATGAGTACCGAGTACCTGTCACCGCCTTTCAGAGTACCCGAATACCAGTCACCAGCACATCAGAGTAACCAAGTACCTATCTGTAGCCCATCAGAGTACCCGAGTACCTGTCACCAGGCCATCAGAGTACCCGAGTACCCGTCACCAGGCCATCAGAGTACCCGAGTACCCGTCACCAGGCCATCAGAGTACCCGAGTACCTGTCACCAGCCCATCAGAGTAACCGAGTACCTGTCACCAGCCGATCAGAGTAACCGAGTACCTGTCACCAGCCCATCAGAGTACTCGAGTAACTGTCTGCAGCTCATCAAGTTACCCGAGTACCTGTCTCCAGCCCATCAGAGTACCTGAGTACCTATTTGCTATCCCATGCCTCATAGAATATACGTTGGGGTGTTTGCTTTCCAAAATGGGGTTATTTTGTGGATAATTCCATTGTCCTGGTGCTCAAGGACCTTCAAAAGTGTCATAGGTAGGAATGAAATGAGATGTGTAATTTATGCTCCTAGAACGCCTTAAGGTACTACTTCAACGTTGGGCCTCTGTATGTGGCCAGGCTGTGTAAAAGTTTCACACATGTGGTATCGCCATACTCGGGAAGAGTAGCAGAATGTATTTTGGGGTGTAATTTTTGCTATATACATGCTATGTGTTAGAAATATCTTATAAATTGACAACTTTGTGTGAAAAAAAATGCGTTTTCATTTTTTTTAACATTTTCCAAAAACTTCTGGAAAAAAATGAACCGTTCAAAATACTCATTATGCCTCATAGATTATACATTGGTGTGTTTACTTTCCAAAATGGGGTCATTTTGTGGGCAATTCCATTGTCCTGGTGCTCCAGGGCCTTCAAAAGTGTAATAGGTTGTTGAGAAATGAGATGTGTCATTTATGCTTGTAGAACGCCTGAAGGGGCTACTTCATTGTTGGTCCTTTGTATGGGGCCAGGCTGTGTAAAAGTCTCACACATGTGGTATCGCCATATTCGGGAAGAGTAGCTGAATGTATTTTGTGGTGTAATTTGTTGTAGGCATATGCTGTGTGTGCGAAATAACCTGATAATTTGACAAATTTGTAAAAAAAAAAAAAATAAATCTTCATTTTGCAAAGAATTCTGGGAAAAAATTACAACTTAAAAAAACTCACAGGGGGCCTGGCTTGACCTCGTAGAGAATGGCTGCTTAACTTCAGAGCTCCGCTGACAGGGATAGAAATCTGAATTCCAAGGACGGTCAACGGCCTCCCAAACACCCGAAAAGCGATGGGTACATCCTCCAGAACTTCGTCGACCTCCCGGTCCCGTTCTCCCCGTGAAATACCGGCAAGATCCAGTCAGAACATCCCGGAGATGTTCCGGGCACAGATGGGAACTTCGGCGCCGGCTCCCACCTCACGGAGCCAGCATCAGCATCCTCCTCACTCTAATGCTGCTGCCTCTCCATCTCACGCTGAACTCAGTGACGGGGGAATTCTCCTCACTCCTCATCAGCATCCGAGCCTGAGCGATCTCAGATCCGTGGCTGAGGACATTAAGGACACCCTGACAGCAGCAATCTCAGATTTAAAAATTGAAATCCAAGCTATTACAGGCAGAATTCAGGCGGTGGAACAAACGACTGCCCTTCATTCATCCAAGATCCGTCACCAGAATCTGGCGATTGACACACATACACGGCAATTAAGAGATGTCAATCGCCACTTGGAAGATTTAGACAATCGCGGCAGACGCCATAACCTCAGGCTGAGAGGTTTGCCTGAAACAGTGGATGCGGATCACCTTCAAAGTGAAGTTATTCATATCTTTAATAACATACTCGGCAGACCCAGAGAGGTTCCTATTGCGATGGAAAGAATCCACCGTGCCCTGAGACCGAAGGGAAAGGACTCTGACCCGCCTAGGGATGTGGTATGCTGCATTATTGACTACCGTTTGAAGGAAGACATCCTGAGCGCTGCACGTTCCCTGACCCCTTTACTACATAACGGCACAGAACTTCGTCTATTCCAGGATATATCAAATATAACCTTGCAGCGCAGAAGGGAACTGCAACCCCTTCTGTCAGTACTCCGGGCCAAGGGTATAATTTACCGCTGGAAGTTCCCTTTTGGTTTGGCGGCAACAGTACAAGGACGCTCAGCTCTCCTCAGAGTCCCTGAGGATCTACATTCCTTCTGTGACACTCTCGGAATCCCTCTCATGGAGGTCCCAGAATGGTACGCGGAATTTCGTACCCCTACAGCATCTAAAGCACCTTCCAGGAGTGAAGCAATGGAAACCCAACACACAAGCTACCGAAGAAACCGTTCGCCATCGGAACCAAGAATTCTTCAACCCGACCCGCAGTCTCCATCCATCTACAGCCCGACGAAACCTCCACGCTCCAGAAGAGCTAGAAGAGATCGGTGAACACAGATGGCATCTGCAGCATAGACTGAAAGATTTCCTCTGACTGTTCATGTGCCGTTTTTAGAGTATTGAAAATTCATGCCCCGGCTGGTAATATGTTCCTAAAGTATTTCAATATGTTAACTTTAGTTTAGGTAGATCATAGTTTTTATACACACGCATATCTATATCCCCCTTAACGCTGACTACCAAAGCAGCGCTGTGTCTGCATGGTTTGTTCTGTCACACCTTACTCTCCAATACAGCCCTACACTAGCAGTTCCACCCTTCATTAGAGCTCTATTATAATTAAATTCTTATGTGACTGTATTTTCCAATCTAATGAGGTATAGGGTCATCAGAGATCTCCAATCTACTTTATCTCTCCCTCCTCTAGCTGATCGGTACACTGACAGTTTAACAGGGTTTCATCCCGCTCCGATTACACGGATTGATAATTATAACTGCAAATATGCCCTTCTCTTACACACAACAGGCTGCTAGTAATGTTCATTGACACCCCTATTTTAATCCTGTATTAACTCTCTGTTCCTCTTAGATAGCAACTACATTATTAGGTGAATACTAGAACTACCACACAATCTTATTGCCATGACAACCAGCTGTTCATCGCTCTATTGGTTGCTGTCTTTTGGCGCGAATTCATGAGAGGAGCCAAGGTCTGAGGTAAAAAGTTCTCCCCCAACATGACTCATGCAGTCGCTCATTGGCTCTCACAAGGTTAGAGACCTGACTTGTTACCATGGTGACACACTGCAGACCTCTCTCCCCTGCCTCCACACACGCACCTCCCATAGGAGGATGCCTGTATCATCCCAGCCCGAGATAGTTGTGACACATGATTCATCTCCTTAGTAGTCCTAACATCACCTTATCTGTCATGAATTACGCAAAGATTAGGGCACTCACTACCCTGTATGATTATATAGAACTTATCCTTACGATTGCCTTTCCCTGACTAGAAAGCTGTCTACATGCCAAAACGGAACTGAAAGGCTTCTCAGATAAAGGCACTCTAATGCCCCGTGCACGCGGTCGGATTTTCCGATGGACAGTGTCCGATCAGAGTGTGTTGTCGGAAATTCCGACTGTGTGTGGGCTCCATCGGACATTTTCCATCAGATTTTCCGACACACAAAGTTGGAGAGCAGGAGATAAAATTTTCCGACAACGGGATCCGTTGTCGGAAATTCCGATCGTGTGTACACAAATCCGACGGACAAAGTGCCACGCATGCTCAGAATAAATAAAGAGATGAAAGCTATTGGCCACTGCCCTGTTTATAGTCCCGACGTACGTGTTTTACGTCACAGCGTTCGGAACGATCGGATTTTCCGACAACTTTGTGTGACCGTGTGTATGCAAGACAAGTTTGAGCCGACATCCGTCGGAAAAAATCCTAGGATTTTGTTGTCGGAATGTCCGATCAATGTCCGACCGTGTGTACGCATTAAGGGACTTTCACAGACACTGATCTTTCTCATATATTCATCCCCTCCTATCCAATGAGATATGCTCCTAATTAGCATAACGATCTACATGGATACTTCGTTTTATTAATTATTTTGACAAGCTTCTTCATAGCCTTCAGGGGTAGTTCATTATAAATTAGTTCAGGCATGGTTTATCTATCTTAAGAGATAATACTTTCTACCTATGTTGAATACTCTGATCTGCAAACTGTTCAAGTTTTCTGGCTGACTGTTTAACTGAATTATTACATAGACTTTTGCGCTATGAATATCTGCGCCTCACCAGATGTTTATTTTATGTGCTACTCATGGGGATGTTTATTTCTTTTATTTCTTTTATTTTTCTGTCTTTTTTTTTTTTCATTCTTTCCTCTCACTTAACGATCACCAGGGGAACGATCTCACAAAATATGTCATTAACTTAATGTTTCATCTGACCATACACCTAATTTTTTATCTGCTTTTCGCAAATCTGACCCATGCTGTTTCTCCAAATCCACTGAGAAAGTTAATAGGCGGCATTCACAGCAATCTCAATGCAACCATTTTACACATGGACCGTCTTCAGTCCATGCCTTCTTCCTACATCTATCCCATATGTCAGCGGCTCTTGTCCCTTACTGACAGGTTTTACTTTTCTCTACGTTACCGTTTGGTCACCTTCCCAAACAGTGGTTTCAATTGATTACCTGATTTCTTCACTCAACCCTCCTTTAAACCACCACTGACCCATTCCGGTACCTTATATCACGAGTGCATACTCGTACATAGCCTAGCGAGCAGGCATCGCTATCCCCGGATTACTTTTCACTACCTATAACCCCTAACAACACTACACAGTGGTCTTCACAGTTTCCTCTCCCCCGCATACCCAATATCCCTCACATCACTCCCTATTCCTGAACAATCTACTCTCATCCTGAATAGAATCTCATCACTCTCCTAGAACGCGCCTTCCACACATAAGAGCATAAGGCACAAATCCAACTACTGTTCTTTTTCTGCCACACATACACCTGCAACGCAGACTATCTTCAGTAAACACCACTCCAGTCTAACTCACAACACCTCCCAAATTACAGAATGACAACAGTCTCACACAATTCTACATCAATATCTCACCACAACGCCACTACTAAACTAGTCTCACTCAACGCACGGGGACTAAATGTCCCTGAGAAACGTACACAAGTTCTCCTTTATATGCATAAACTCAAGGCAGACATTATATACATCCAGGAAACGCATTTCAAAACGGACTCTATCCCCAAATTCTCCAACTTACGTTATCCAACAGCTTTTCATGCTACCAACAAACAATCAAAAACAAAAGGAGTCTCTATCCTTATCTCAAAACAGTGTCCACTCATAATCAAAGACACTCTAGCGGATGAAGATGGAAGATTTCTATTTGTTAAAGGTTCACTTTTCGGTAAACCTTTAACCTTAGCAAACATATACGCCCCCAACATTAAACAAGTCCCTTTCTTCCGACACACACTGCAATTGCTCGCATCGTTTCAAGAGGGTATACTATTAACTGGAGGAGATTTTAATGTTCCCTTAAACCCAATACAAGATACATCCTCGGGTGCATCCAAATTACCCTTCTCCGCGTTACGAGCAATTAAACAATGTTTTCAAGAATTGACATTACATGATGCATGGCGTACTTTAAACCCCTCAACTAAAGATTACACTTTTTTCTCCAACCCACATGGCAGTTACTCCAGACTTGACTATTTCTTTATTTCACAAAGCGATCTCACCATGCTCAAGCACACCTCCATCGAACCAATGTACATATCAGATCACCACCCGATAACCATGTCCTTGGAATTTCCATCCAAACATACTCGCTCACAAATATGGCGTCTTGATCCCTCACTGCTGACAGACATTTCAATAGTGTCTACTATACACGACAATCTAAAACTTTATTTCCAGGATAACGACTCCTTTGAAATATCCCCAATGATAAAATGGGAAGCCCACAAATGCACCATACGGGGAAAACTAATAGCTATCGCTTCCAAGAGAAGACGAGAAAGACAAGCGCATATTTCTATCCTTTCCAAACGCATACAGGATTTAGAAAAAATACATAAGAAAACTCGAGCTCTCTCCACACTTGAGGAACTTACTCAGGTGAGGACAGAGTTGAAAGAAGTGTTACATAAACAAATAAAACGCAAATACATATTATCACAAAAAATATTCTACGAACATGGCAACAAATCCGGTAAAATTCTAGCCAGAGCCCTCCGTGCAAAAAGATCATCTACAACACTTCATTCCATTAATGACCCTTCGGGTTCTAAAGTAACGTCTAATACACTGATAGCAGACCAATTTGTGAATTATTTCTCGCAGCTCTATAATATCAATCCACATAAACCCATGATAAACAATGATCGTAGAACACACTTGATTAAAGATTTCCTAGCCCAACATGGTCCCAAACCCATTTCTGATGCAGAAGCATCGCATCTAGAACGTCCCATCTCTAAGGATGAACTAGAGAATGTGCTCAAACAACTCAAAACAGGCAAAAGTCCAGGTCCAGATGGCCTAACAGCAGGATACTATAAGGAATTCATTGCTACGCTTTATCCTCACTTCTTAAATGCTTTCAACTCCCTTTCATCCGAGAACCCCCCTCCCAGAGATCTTCTCACAGCCCACATAGTGGTTATTCCAAAACCTGATAAAGATCCAAATTTAGTTCACAATTACAGACCAATATCTCTACTAAATGTTGACCTGAAAATATATGCAAAAATTTTGGCTAATAGACTTTTACCCCTTCTCCCTGGCCTCATCTCCTTGGACCAAGTTGGTTTTGTCCCAGGTAGAGAGGCAAGGGACAACACCCTAAAGGCAATCAGTATTCACAATTGGCTGACTTCAAAGAAACAACCGGGATTCCTTCTTTCCCTTGATGCGGAGAAGGCATTCGACAGGGTAGCCTGGGACTACCTAAAAGAGGTCCTAACACACATTGGCATACGAGATCGCATGCTACAATTTATTCTTGCTCTATACTCCACCCCAACTGCCAAAGTCCGGATAAATGGACACCTGTCGAGTGCCTTCTCCATATCTAACGGTACAAGACAGGGATGCCCACTCTCTCCGCTTATTTTTGTCTTGGCACTGGAACCATGTCTAACGCATCTAAAAAACAATCCAAACGTTAAAGGAATAACCATCGCAAAATCTACATATAAATTAGCGGCATTTGTGGATGACATCCTACTATTCCTGACAGAGCCACACATTACGCTACCCAATCTCCTCAAAGATCTTACTCTCTTTGAAAATCTCACATATCTTAAAATTAACTTCGCTAAATCAGAGGCCTTAAATATCACTCTACCACCAGATATAGTGAAACAATGTCAAACTAATTTCCCTTTCAATTGGAAACCGAGCGCCATTAAATACCTTGGGGTCTACATTCCAACCTCGCTATCGGACTTATACAGCAAAAACTATACTCCCATTCTCCAAAATATTCAAAAAGACCTCAACACTTGGTCAACGGGTTTGTTCTCATGGTTTGGCAGAGTTTCCATTATAAAAATGACTATAATGCCAAAATTTCTATACCTGCTCCAAACAATCCCAGTGTCACTACCACAAACTTTTTTCAATGCATACCGCAAATCCTGTATGAAATTCATCTGGAACGATAAGCGACCTAGAATGAGTTTCAACAGAATGACCATACCCAAAATGAAAGGTGGGTTAGGCCTACCGGATCTTCAAAAATACTATTGGGCCTGTCAACTCTCTCGAATAGTGGACTGGAATGTTCACCCTAAAACTAAAGCGTGGATCGCAATTGAACAAGCCTTCTCACAAATCCCGCTCCATAATCTACCCTGGATTCACCCTCGCCACATCTCTCCACATTGCAAACAACATCCCCTTATCGGTACAACACTGAATTCCTTTAAAAAGACATGTAAACATTTGCACATTTCCTCCTCTCCAGGCCCTCTCACGCCAATCAAACATAACCCTGACTTTCCACCAGGCATTGATGATTCTTTCCTTCATCAAATAGGATCCCAGACAAGGATGACAGCGGGAGATTTCTTCGCTAAGGGGAATATTAAACCGCTGTCCTCATTGAACTCCCAAGAAACGAATCACCAGATCCCATTCTGGTCTTATATGCAACTCAGACATTTTCTTCTTGATCCCCAAACTAGGGCTGCATACTCAAGAAACCAATCACACTTTGAATCCCTTTGCTCTGCCACTGAACCACAAAGACACCTGATATCCACCATATACTTGAACCTCTTTCTCGAGCATACTCCTAAAACAAATATAGCTAGTACAAAATGGGAAAAAGATCTTTCCATCCACCTCTCTGATAAGGAATGGGAAAAGATATACTCTAACATACACAAAGGCTCCATTAATGTAACAATTCAAGAAAACGGATACAAGCTTTTCTCCAGATGGTACAAAACGCCTCTCAAGTTACACACCATTAATCCAGAGATCCCATCTAATTGTTGGAGATGTAATGACAAAAACGGATCACTCCTTCACATATGGTGGGACTGCCCTGCGATTTCTGCCTTCTGGACTAAAGTTTTTCACCTCTCCTCCCAAATCACTGCACTTCAGCTAGATTTCTCTCCAGCACAAGCCCTCCTACACCACTCCTCCCTACCGATGAAATCTTATCACAAATCCCTAGCACTACATCTAATCAATGCTGCTAAACTCTGTATCCCAGTTCTCTGGAGATCTCCCAACTCACCCACAATCGCAGACTGGTTCAAAAGAGTAAACAAAATAGCTGAAATGGAGGAACTTGTACATCAAGCACAGGATTCCTATACTAAATACAGGAACACTTGGGCCTGTTGGCTACATTTCCGCACAACATCTGAATATACCCAATTAATCAGTCAGGAATCCTCCTCCAGCACACCATAAGATACAACATACATCCCAACTGTCTATAGTCCTCCCTATAGCCGTGCATGAAACAAAATTCAGGAGGCAACTATATCATTACGCATACAGAATTCACTTCAAAAGCTCTATTATGCTTTTTTTCCTGGGACTTGGTCCTTCTGTAAAGATATTTCCCGTTAGACCCATGGCTGAGCCAGGGACGGGAAATAACTTTCCCCTACCTTCCTTTTGTACTTCTCACTATATTTTGACCACCATTTAATCGAAACTTTGCTATGTTAGGTATCTATTGTTGTATGCTATGATTATATCTCTATCTACAGACATTACCCGACTTCTGGACACCATGCACCAGGATCAATTTCACACTCTCACACAGACATAGTAATTAACGATTATTCCAAACAAAATCCAACAAAAATCTCAGACTCATATACTAAGGCTATCATAGGCAATCTATTATAATACGGTTTTTACTCCTCTCTCCCTTTTTAATCTTTTTCGCCCTCAAAAATCAACATGTTTAAAAAATGTTTTACCTGATTTAATATATGTTCTTTATATTTTCTGCCCACACTACTCTGTAATCCCATATATCCACACCCCAGATGTAATGTGTTTTTCAACAACTCCACAGTCGTAGATTTGAATACTTGTTAAAATACAACGTTGTACTCTCTGGACTGTTCCCTCTGTATAACACTGTTATCATTTTATCTCAAACCTTGCTTTTGTGTACTACTTTTCTGTATGAATTTAACTTAATAAAGCTTTATTTGGAGAAAAAAAAAAAAAAAAACTCACCATGCTACTTGCTTAATACCTTGGGATGTCTACTTTCTAAAAAGGGGTCATTTGGGGGGTATTTGTACTTTCCTGACTTGTTAGTGTCTCAAGAAATGAGATTCACCTGATGTACTGAAGGCCTGATCAGATGTTATCAATTTTCAGTGATTGGCACCATTGTTTGTAGACTCTATAACTTTCACAAAGACCAAATAATATTCACTAATTTAGGTTATTTTTACCAAAGATATGTAGCAGTATAAATTTTGGCCAAAATTTATGAAGAAAAATTACTAATTAGCAAAATTTTATGACAGAAACAAAATTTACGGTCTTTTTTTATTTATAGCACAAAAAAATAAAAACCCACTAGTGATTAAATACCACCAAAAGAAAGCTCTATTTGTGTGAAAAAAAGGACACAAGTTTCATATGGGTACAGTGTTGCATGACTGAGTGTCATTCAAACTGTGAGAGCGCTGAAAGCTGAAAATTGGTCTGGGCAGGAAGGGGGTGTAAGTGCACTGTATTGAGGTGGTTAAATTACTAACCTGAAAAACATGCTCTCTGGGCATGCCCAAAAACATCCAAGTGCTGTTCACACTCAAAAAGAAGAAAGAAAAAGCAAAGTCCCTGAGCATGCCCAGACCAACCCAAATGCATTTTACACACCAAAAGGCACAGAAAACAATCAAAGTCCCTGAGCATGCCCAGACCAACCCAAATGCAGCTAGCACAAAATAAGCAACCCCCGGTCCAAAATTAAGCACATCATTCATAATGCTACAAAATTACAGCTGGGACAACCCCCCCCCCAGGTCCAGGGGGGCAAACAAAGAGCCTAACATGGGCAAAAGTTATATAACAAATACCATTGTAGTCTATGGGAACTGACTTGTTAATTTTGCTAGTCCCCACTTGGCTGGCTTATCTTCTAGTTATTGGCCTTAAAATGGGTGTGGGGGCCCAGGTCCCAACCTAAGGGACATATATCAATGTCACCATTTTGGACAACCCCAAAAACAAAACAGGGAGAAGTGCCTTTTAAAATGCAAAATTGCTTAAAAGATAGTAACTTGGTGGGGGGGAGGCTTACTCTGCCTGTAAAGTGGTGCATCTGTAGCATGTATCCAAAATGCTGCTTCAAAGGCATATGGCTTTAGAGAAAAGTTCCAAATCTACATTGCAGCTGCAAAATTTTAACACAAAACAAAAAATAGCCTGCCCCCCCCCCCCCCCCCCCAATACACACAAGGCCATTTGGTTCTGTTAAGGCTTAAAATGAGAACCCCCACATGAAAAATACTACCCCAAACTCAAAAAATATTGTGCCCTTCCCACACACTAACAAACCCCTAGCCAAACACACAGCAAGCCAGCCCATGAAAGGGGGATGAATGCTTTGGGGCAGGAGATGCTTGGGCACCCCAAAAGTCAAAAACCTTGTTCCCATATTCAGGGGGACAAGGGCCTCTTCCACACAAGCCTAGGCTGGGGTTGTGGGGAGCTGCAGACAGGGGGCTTAACAGAATGTGGAAAGCCCCTTTAAACCAGTGGGTACAAGGTGCTTTGTGGTTGGTATTGTGCTAAGCCCAACATGCCCCAAAGGCAGCCACCTATGTTGAGCGCATGTGGCTTTGTATGGTTCAGGAGGGACTTGGGCGATCACTCTTATCACCCCTTTCCTAGCTGGCCCTGTTGTATGCTCTGAAAAAGGATGTGGTTTGGATTGGTGAAGGCAGCTCCCAGCCTTTGGAGAATGGAGTGGAGTTCCCTTTTAAAAGTAAAAGCTAGCCCATGGAAATTCAAGGGGTTAGAGGGGGGAGACAAGAGAATTGGAGAATATAGTGTGGAGTTCCCCTTTAAAAGCAAAAGTTAGCCCATGGAAATCCAAGGGGATATGGGGGGGAGACAAGAGCATTGGAGAATGGAGTGTGGAGTTCCCCTTTAGAGGGGGAAGGTTAAATGCCCTTTTAGGAGGAGCTAGAGGAGCGAGAGTCTTTTTACAAAATTTTAACAAGGTGCATGTCACATTTTACCAATGTAGCATGCTAACATGACCTGTGTGCAAATCTCCTTAAAAAAATCCATAAAGGTGAACCAGCGTAAAAAAAAAAGTCAAGTTTAGAGGTGCACCTGTTCAACCCATGCAATTGCATTTACGTTGTTTAACATTTACTAAGATTTTGGCCACGCAGTGAACAAGCGCATTTTAACGAGCGCAAGAGCCGCTTGTACATGCACAGTGCTTACATTGATTTTGCGCAGTTCCTTTTTTTTTTTTATTGTTTATTTATAGATATTTGTATCATTAAAAATAATGTCATATAGAAAAAATAAAGACATTTCAACTTTCTCAAGTATAAAATGGCACATTCAAGCAGTTATAAATGTAAGGCAATACAGATACAAGTATATTCAATTTAAGTTTTTTCATATAAATGAGCATCAAAGCTAATTCAACATACTGTATCTATTAACAGACATTATGTAGGAAACTTATCTGGCCCTAAGTAAGAAAGAGAAAAAAGTAATAAAATAAAACGTATTAGATGCAAACATAGAATAAGCGCAGAGGGTGAGGGCTACACCCTACCATCAGCGAGAGAAAAAGAAATCATCAGGGCTCTCAGAGGTCAGGGATATCTCCCGAATCCAATGAGAACTCCGAGTCATCCTACACCTGCCACGTCTCATTAAAAAGGGGGAGAGTATCTTCTATCTTAGAAGTTAGGTGTTCCATCCTACGGGTATCAGCCATTATTGAAAGGACATGTTGAATTTTAGGTGGAGAGGAGGAAAGCCAATGCCTAGGTATGGCTCGTTTTGCAGCCAGGATGATAAAAGACAATATTTTTCTTGAGATCTTGGGAATTCCCTGAAGAGGAAGGCCCAATATAAAATACATAGGACTTAGAGGAATATGTATGTTTAATAATTTTTGCAGAAGTTCTTGGATTTTAATCCAAAAAGGGCTAATTAGGGAGCACTCCCAATAGATATGAAAAAGGGAACCTACGTCCTTGTTACATCTTCAGCAAAGCTTGGATAAGGTGGAGTCACGAGCATGCATCAGGTCTGGGGTCCTATACCAAAAAAACAGGATTTTACAAGCGGTTTCTCTCTGAACTACACAACGTGAGATTTTGGACGTAGTCTCCCAAATTTTTCCCCAATCCCGTAATGAATTTGGACGTTGTAGTATATGAGACCATTTGCGCATATAGTTATGCGTATATTCTGTTAAAGGTGTGCTTTTATGTAGCATTCTGTAGATAGAAAAGATCTGTTTGGTCTGCTTGATTCATAAGGGCCACTGGCACATAAGATTTCAAAGGCTGTAGGTTTCTCTAGGGAGAGTGAAGGAGATTCAGAAAGAAAAAAATGTTTAAATTGCGTGTAGGAGTATAGAAGGGAGGCAGGAAGGTCATGCTTTGTTCGTAGCTCCGAGAAAGGCAATAGGGTAAGTGAAACCGGATGAACAAGGTGTCACAATTGAAAAATTCCCGTCTGAGTCCAAGGATACATCCTCACATAGGACAATCCATCCGGAATATCCGGGTTAACCACTTGCCGACCGCCTCACGCCTATATACGTGAGCAGAGCGGCACGGGCAGGCAAAATCACGTACCTGAAACGTGATTGCCTTCCCGCGGGTGGGGGGTCCTATCGCCCCCCCCCCCCCGGTGCCAGCTGCGGTCGGCATTTGGTTGGGAGCGATGACAGACGAGGGGGAGGCCATCCGATCGTGGCCCCCCCCTCGCGATCGCTCCCAGCCAATGAGAAACATCCCCTGCCTCTGTATAGTACACAGAGGCAGAGGATGTGATGTCATCTCTCCTCGGTCTGGCAGTTTCCGTTCCAGCGCCGAGGAGAGATGACATGTAAGTGCACAAAACACACACACTCAGTAGAACATGCCAGGCATACATTACACCCCCGATCCCCCCCCGATCGCCCCCCGATCCCCCCCCGATCCCCCCCAATCACCCCCCCCCTGTACAGGGTTAGGGACAAGGGTCAGGGTTGTAGACACACACTCACTCAGGTTGAACTGGATGGACTGGTGTCTTTATTCAACCTTACTAACTATGTAACTATGTAACTATGTAACTATGTCACAAACTGACACCAAGCAGGTTTTTTTTTTTTTTTTTTTTTTTTCCTGATTACTGCATAGTGTCAGTTTGTGACAGTTAGCAGTGTTAGGGCAGTGAGTATTACCCCCCTGTAGGTCTAAGGTACCCCCCTAACCCCCCCTAATAAAGTTTTAACCCCTTGATCACCCCCTGTCACCAGTGTCGCTAAGGGATCATTTTTCTGATCGCTGTATTAGTGTCGCTGGTGACGGTAGTTAGGGACGTAAATATTGAGGTTCGCCGTCAGTGTTTTATAGCGACAGGGACCCCCATATACTATCTAATAAATGTTTTAACCCCTTAATTGCCCCCTAGTTAACCATTTCACCACTGATCACCGTATAACCGTTACGGGTGACGCTGGTTAGTTCGTTTATTTTTATAGTGTCAGGGCACCCGCCGTTTATTACCGAATAAAGGTTTAGCCCCCTGTAGGTCTAGGGTACCCCCCTTACCCCCCTAATAAAGTTTTAACCCCTTGATCACCCCCCCTCACCAGTGTCGCTAAGCGATCATTTTTCTGATCGCTGTATTAGTGTCGCTGGTGACGCTAGTTAGGTACGTAAATATTTAGGTTCGCCGTCAGTGTTTTATAGCGACAGGGACCCCCATATACTATCTAATAAATGTTTTAACCCCTTGATGGCCCCTAGTTAACCCTTTCACCACTGATCACCGTATAACCGTTACGGGTGACGCTGGTTAGTTCGTTTATTTTTTATAGTGTCAGGGCACCCGCCGTTTATTACCGAATAAAGGTTTAGCCCCCTGATCGCCCGGCGGTGATATGCGTCGCCCTAGGCAGCGTCAGATTAGCGCCAGTACCGCGAACACCCACGCACGCACCGTACACGCACCGTACACCTCCCTTAGTGGTATAGTATCTGAACGCATCAATATCTGATCCGATCAGATCTATACTAGCGTCCCCAGCAGTTTAGGGTTCCCAAAAACGCAGTGTTAGCGGGATCAGCCCAGATACCTGCTAGCACCTGCGTTTTGCCCCTCCGCCCGGCCCAGCCCAGTCCAGCCCACCCAAGTGCAGTATTGATCGATCACTGACACTTTTTTTTGTAGCGTTTTGGTGAACTGGCAAGCACCAGCGGCGTAGTACACCCCGGTCGTAGTCAAACCAGCACTGCAGTAACACTTGGTGACGTGGCAAGTCCCATAAGTGCAGTTCAAGCTGGTGAGGTGGCAAGCACAAGTAGTGTCCCGCTGCCACCAAAAAGACACAGGCCCGTCGTGCCCATAGTGCCCTTCCTGCTGCATTCGCCAATCCTAATTGGGAACCCACCGCTTCTGCAGCGCCCGTACTTCCCCCATTCACATCCCCAACCAAATGCAGTCGGCTGCATGAGAGGCATTTATATATCCTCCCGAGTACCCCTACCCAACGAACCCCCCCAAAAAAGATGTTGTGTCTGCAGCAAGCGCGGATATAGGCGAGACACCCGCTATTATTGTCCCTCCTGTCCTGACAATCCTGGTCTTTGCATTGGTGAATGTTTTGAACGCTACCATACACTAGTTGACTATTAGCGTAGGGTACAGCATTGCACAGACTAGGCACACTTTCACAGGGTCTCCCAAGATGCCATCGCATTTTGAGAGACCCGAACCTGGAACCGGTTACAGTTATAAAAGTTACAGTTACAAAAAAAAAGTGTAAAAAAAAAAAAAAACACAAACAAAAATAAAAAAAAATAGTTGTCGTTTTATTGTTCTCTCTCTCTCTCTATTCTCTCTCTATTGTTCTGCTCTTTTTTACTGTATTCTTTATTGTTATTATGTTTTATCATGTTTGCTTTTCAGGTATGCAATTTTTTATACTTTACCGTTTACTGTGCTTTATTGTTAACCATTTTTTTGTCTTCAGGTACGCCATTCACGACTTTGAGTGGTTATACCAGAATGATGCCTGCAGGTTTAGGTATCATCTTGGTATCATTCTTTTTAGCCAGCGGTCAGCTTTCATGTAAAAGCAATCCTAGCGGCTAATTAGCCTCTAGACTGCTTTTACAAGCAGTGGGAGGGAATGCCCCCCCCCCCACCGTCTTCTGTGTTTTTCTCTGGCTCTCCTGTCTCAACAGGGAACCTGAGAAAGCAGCCGGTGATTCAGCCAGCTGACCATAGAGCTGATCAGAGACCAGAGTGGCTCCAAACATCTCTATGGCCTAAGAAACCGGAAGCTACGAGCATTTTATGACTTAGATTTCGCCGGATGTAAATAGCGCCACTGGGAAATTGGGGAAGCATTTTATCACACCGATCTTGGTGTGGTCAGATGCTTTGAGGGCAGAGGAGAGATCTAGGGTCTAATAGACCCCAATTTTTTCAAAAAAGAGTACCTGTCACTACCTATTGCTATCATAGGGGATATTTACATTCCCTGAGATAACAATAAAAATGATTTAAAAAAAAATGAAAGAAACAGTTTAAAAATAAGATAAAAAAGCAAAAAAAAATAAAGAAAAAAATAAAATAAATAAAAAGCACCCCTGTCCCCCCTGCTCTCGCGCTAAGGCGAACGCAAGCGGCGGTCTGGCGTCAAACGTAAACAGCAATTGCACCATGCATGTGAGGTATCACCGCGAAGGTCAGATCGAGGGCAGTAATTTTAGCAGTAGACCTCCTCTGTAAATTTAAAGTGGTAACCTGTAAAGGCTTTTAAAGGCTTTTAAAAATGTATTAATTTTGTTGCTGCTGCACGTTTGTGCGCAATTTTAAAGCATGTCATGTTTGGTATCCATGTACTCGGCCTAAGATCATCTTTTTTATTTCATGAAACATTTGGGCAATAAAGTGTGTTTTAGTGCATTAAAATTTAAAAAAGTGTGTTTTTTCTCCAAAAAATGTGTTTGAAAATCGCTGCGCAAATACTGTGTGAAAAAAAAAAAATGAAACACCCACCATTTTAATCTGTAGGGCATTTGCTTTAAAATAATATATAATGTTTGGGGGTTCAAAGTAATTTTCTTGCAAAAAAAAATAATTTTTTCATGTAATCAAAAAGTGTCAGAAAGGGCTTTGTCTTCAAGTGGTTAGAAGAGTGGGTGGAGGGGGGCGTGGCTTGACCTCGTAGAGAATGGCTGCTTAACTTCAGAGCTCTGCTGACAGGGATAGAAATCTGAATTTTAAAGACGGTCAACGGCCTCCCAAACACCCGAAAAGCGATGGGTACATCCTCTAGAACTTCGTCGACCTCCCGGTCCCGTTCTCCCCGTGAAATACCGGCAAGATCCAGTCAGAACATCCCGGAGATGTTCCGGGCACAGATGGGAACTTCGGCGTCGGCTCCCACCTCACGGAGCCAGCATCAGCATCCTCCTCACTCTAATGCTGCTGCCTCTCCATCTCACGCTGAACTCAATGACAGGGGAATTCTCCTCACTCCTCATCAGCATCCGAGCCTGAGCGATCTCAGATCCGTAGCTGAGGACATTAAGGACACCCTGACAGCAGCAATCTCAGATTTAAAAATTGAAATCCAAGCTATTACAGGCAGAGTTCAGGCGGTGGAACAAACGACTGCCCTTCATTCATCCAAGATCCGTCACCAGCATCTGGCAATTGACACACATACACGGCAATTAAGAGATGTCAATCGCCACTTGGAAGATTTAGACAATCGCGGCAGACGCCATAACCTCAGGCTGAGAGGTTTGCCTGAAACCGTGGATGCGGATCATCTTCAAAGTGAAGTTATCCATATCTTTAATAACATACTCGGCAGACCCAGAGAGGTTCCTATTGCGATGGAAAGAATCCACCGTGCCCTGCGACCGAAGGGAAAGGACTCTGACCCGCCTAGGGATGTGGTATGCTGCATTATTGACTACCGTTTGAAGGAAGACATTCTGAGGGCTGCACGTTCCCTGACCCCTTTACTACATAACGGCACAGAACTTCGTCTATTCCAGGATTTATCAAATATAACCTTGCAGCGCAGAAGGGAACTGCAACCCCTTCTGACAGTACTCCGGGCCAAGGGTATAATTTACCGCTGGAAGTTCCCTTTTGGTTTGGCGGCAACAGTACAAGGACGCTCAGCTCTCCTCAGAGTCCCTGAGGATCTACATTCCTTCTGTGACACGCTCGGAATCCCTCTCATGGAGGTCCCAGATTGGTACGCGGAATTTCGTACCCCTACAGCATCTAAAGCACCTTCCAGGAGTGAAGCAATGGAGACCCAACATACAAGCTACAGAAGACACCGTTCGCCATCGGAACCGAAAATTCATCAACCCGACCCGCAGTCTCCTTCCATCTACAGCCCGACGAAACCTCCACGCTCCAGAAGAGCTAGAAGAGATCGGTGAACACAGATGGCATCTGCAACATAGACTGAAAGATTTCCTCTGACTGTTCATGTGCCGTTTTTAGAATATTGAAAGTTCATGCCCCGGCTGGTAATATGTTCCTAAAGTATTTCAATATGTTAAGTTTAGTTTATGTAGATCATAGTTCATACACACAGGCATATCTATATCCCCCTTAACGCTGATTATCAAAGCAGCGCTGTGTCTGCATGGTTTATTCTGTCACACCTTACTCTCCAATACAGCCCTACACTAGCAGTTCCACCCTTCATTAGAGCTTTATTATAATTAAATTCTTATGTGGCTGTATTTTCCAATCTAGTGAGGTATAGTGTCATCAGAGATCTCCAATCTACTTTATCTCTCCCTCCTCTAGCTGATCGGTACACTGACAGTTTAACAGGGTTTCATCCCGCTCCGATTACACAGATTGATAATTATAACTGCAAATATGCCCTTCTTTTACACACAACAGGCTGCTAGTAATATTCATTGACACCCCTATTTTGATCCTGTATTAACTCTCTGTTCCTCTTAGATAGCAACTACATTAGTAGATAACTACTAGAACTACCACACAATCTTATTGCCATGACAACCAGCTGTTCATCGCTCTATTGGTTGCTGTCTTTCGGCGCGAATTCATGAGAGGAGCCAAGGTCTGAGGTAAAAAGTTCTCCCCCACCATGACTCATGCACTCGCTCATTGGCTCTCACAAGGTTAGAGACCTGACTTGTTACCGTGGTGACACACTGCAGACCTCTCTCCCCTGCCTCCACACAAGCACCTCCCATAGGAGGATGCCTGTGTCATCCCAGCCCGAGATAGTTGTGACACATGATTCATCTCCTTAGTAGTCCTAACATCACCTTATCTGTCATGAATTACGCAAAGATTAGGGCACTCACTACCCTGTATGGTTATATAGAACGTATCCTTGCGAGTGCCTTTCCCTGACTAGACAGCTGTCTACACACCAAAAACGGAACTGACAGGCTTCCCAGATAAAGGCACTCTAAGGGACTTTCACAGACACTGATCTTTCTCATATATTCATCCCCTCCTATCCACTGAGATATGCTCCTAGATAGCATAACGATCTACATGGATACTTCGTTTTATTAATTATTTTGACAAGCTTCTTCATAGCCTTCAGGGGTAGTTCATTATTAATTAGTTCAGGCACGGTTTATCTATCTTAAGAGATAATACTTTCTACCTATGTTGAATACTCTGATCTGCAAACTGTTCAAGTTTTCTGGCTGACTGTTTAACTGAATTATTACATAGACTTTTGCGTTATGAATATCTGCGCCTCACCAGATGTTTATTTTATGTGCTACTCATGGGGATTTTTATTTCTTTTATTTCTTTTATTTTTCTGTTTCTTTTTGTTTTTTTTTCTCATTCTTTCCTCTCACTTAACGATCACCAGGGGAACGATCTCACAAAATATGTCATTAACTTAATGTTTCATCTGACCATACACCTAATTCTTTATCTGCTTTTCGCAAATCTGACCCATGCTGTTTCTCCAAATCCACTGAGAAAGTTAATAGGCGGCATTCACAGCAATCTAAATGCAACCATTTCACACATGGACCGTCTTCAGTCCATGCCTTCTTCCTACATCTATCCCATATGTCAGCGGCTCTTGTCCCTTATTGACAGGTTTTACTTTTCTCTACGTTACCGTTTGGTCACCTTCCCAAACAGTGGTTTCAATTGATTACCTGATTTCTTCACTCAACCCTCCTTTAAACCACCACTGACCCATTCCGGTACCATATATCACGAGTGTATACTCGTACATAGCCTAGCGAGCAGGCATCGCTAGTCCCCGGATTACTTTCCACTACCTATAACCCCTAACAACACTACACAGTGGTCTTCACAGTTTCCTCTCCCCCGCATACCCAGTCCCCCTCACATCACTCTCTACTCCTGAACAATCTACTCTCATCCTGAATAGAATCTAATCACTCTCCTAGAGCACACCTTCCACACATAAGAGCATAAGGCACAAGTCCAACTACTGTTCTTTTTCTGCCACACATACACCTGCACCGCGGACTATCTTCAGTAAACACCACTCCAGTCTAACTCACAACACCTCCCAAATTACAGAATGACACCGGTCTCACACAATTCTACACCAATATCTCACCACAAAGCCACTACTAAACTAGTCTCGCTCAACGCACGGGGACTAAATGTCCCTGAGAAACGTACACAAGTTCTCCTTTCTATGCATAAACTCAAGGCAGACATTATATACATCCAGGAAACGCATTTCAAAACGGACTCTATCCCCAAATTCTCCGACTTACGTTATCCAACAGCTTTTCATGCTACCAACAAACAATCAAAAACAAAAGGAGTTTCTATCCTTATCTCAAAACAGTGTCCACTCATAATCAAAGACACTCTAGCGGATGAAGATGGAAGATTTCTTTTTGTCAAAGGTTCACTTTTCGGTAAACCTTTAACCTTAGCAAACATATACGCCCCCAACATTAAACAAGTCCCGTTCTTCCGACACACACTGCAATTGCTCGCATCGTTTCAAGAGGGTATACTATTAACTGGAGGAGATTTTAATGTTCCCTTAAACCCAATACAGGATACATCTTCGGGTGCATCCAAATTACCCTTCTCAGCGTTACGAGCAATTAAACAATGTTTTCAAGAATTGACATTACATGACGCATGGCGTACTTTAAACCCCTCAACTAAAGATTACACTTTTTTCTCCAACCCACATGGCAGCTACTCCAGACTTGACTATTTCTTTATTTCACAAAACGATCTCCCCATGCTCAAGCACACCTCCATCGAACCAATGTACATATCAGATCACCACCCGATAACCATGTCCTTGGAATTTCCATCCAAACATACTCGCTCACAAATATGGCGTCTTGATCCCTCACTGCTGACAGACATTTCAATTGTGTCTACTATACACGACAATCTAAAACTTTATTTCCAGGATAACGACTCCTTGGACATATCCCCAATGATAAAATGGGAAGCCCACAAATGCACCATACGGGGAAAATTAATAGCTATCGCTTCCAAGAGAAGACGAGAAAGACAAGCGCATATTTCTATCCTTTCCAAACGCATACAGAATTTAGAAAAAATACATAAGAAAACTCGAGCGCTCTCCACGCTTGAGGAACTTACTCAGGTGAGGACAGAGTTGAAAGAAGTGTTACATAAACAAATAAAACGCAAATACATATTATCACAAAAAATATTCTACGAACATGGCAACAAATCCGGTAAAATTCTAGCCAGAGCCCTCCGTGCAAAACGATCATCTACAACACTTCATTCCATTAATGACCCTTCGGGTTCTAAAGTAACGTCTAATACACTGATAGCAGACCAATTTGTGAATTATTTCTCGCAGCTCTATAATATCAATCCTCATCAACCCACGATAAACAATGATCGTAGAACACACTTGATTAAAGAGTTCCTAGCCCAACATGGTCCCAAACCCATTTCTGATGCAGAAGCTTCGCATCTAGAACGTCCCATCTCTAAGGACGAACTAGAGACTGTGCTCAAACAACTCAAAACAGGCAAAAGTCCAGGTCCAGATGGCCTAACAGCAGGATACTATAAGGAATTCATAGCTACGCTTTATCCTCACTTCTTAAATGCTTTCAACTCCCTTTCATCCGAGAACCCCCCTCCCAGAGATCTTCTCACAGCTCACATAGTGGTTATTCCAAAACCTGATAAAGATCCAAATTTAGTTCACAATTACAGACCAATATCTCTACTAAATGTTGACCTGAAAATATATGCAAAAATTTTGGCTAATAGACTTTTACCCCTTCTCCCTGGCCTTATCTCCTTGGACCAAGTTGGTTTTGTCCCAGGTAGAGAGGCAAGGGACAACACCCTAAAGGCAATTAGTATTCACAATTGGCTGACTTCAAAGAAACAACCGGGATTCCTTCTCTCCCTTGATGCGGAGAAGGCATTCGACAGGGTAGCCTGGGACTACCTAAAAGAGGTCCTAACACACATTGGCATACGAGATCGCATGCTACAATTTATTCTTGCTCTATACTCCACCCCAACTGCCAAAGTCCGGATAAATGGACACCTGTCGAATGCCTTCTCCATATCTAACGGTACAAGACAAGGATGCCCACTCTCTCCGCTTATTTTTGTCTTGGCACTGGAACCATGTCTAACGCATCTAAAAAACAATCCAAACGTTAAAGGAATAACCATCGGAAAATCTACCTATAAATTAGCGGCATTTGCGGATGACATCCTACTATTCCTGAAAGAGCCACACATTACGCTACCCAATCTCCTCAAAGATCTCACTCTCTTTGAAAATCTCACATATCTTAAAATTAACTTCCCTAAATCAGAGGCCCTAAATATCACTCTACCACCAGATATAGTGAAACAATGTCAAACTAATTTCCCTTTCATATGGAAACCGAGCGCCATTAAATACCTTGGGGTCTACATTCCAACCTCGCTATCGGACTTATACAGCAAAAACTATACTCCCATTATCCAAAATATTCAAAAAGACCTCAACACTTGGTCAAGGGGTTTGTTCTCATGGTTTGGCAGAGTCTCCATTATAAAAATGACTATAATGCCAAAATTACTATACCTGCTCCAAACAATCCCAGTGTCTCTACCACAAACTTTTTTTAATGCGTACCGCAAATCCTGTATGAAATTCATCTGGAACGATAAGCGACCTAGAATGAGTTTCAACAGAATGACCGTACCCAAAATGAAAGGTGGATTAGGCCTACCGGATCTTCGAAAATACTATTGGGCCTGTCAACTCTCTCGAATAGTGGACTGGAATGTTCACCCTAAAACTAAAGCGTGGATCGCAATTGAACAAGCCTTCTCACAAATCCCGATCCATAACCTACCCTGGATTCACCCTCGCCACATCTCTCCACATTGCAAACAACATCCCCTTATCGATACGACACTGAATTCCTTTAAAAAGACATGTAAAAATTTGCACATTTCCTCCTCTCCAGGCCCTCTCACGCCAATCAAACATAACCCAGACTTTCCACCAGGCAATGATGATTCGTTCCTTCATCACATAGGATCCCAGACAAGGATGACAGCGGGAGATTTCTTCGCTAAGGGGAATATTAAACCGCTGTCCTCATTGAACTCCCAAGAAACGAATCACCAGATCCCTTTCTGGTCTTATATGCAACTCAGACATTTTCTTCTTGATCCCCAAACTAGGGCTGCATACTCAAGAAACCAATCACACTTTGAATCCCTTTGCTCTGCCACTGAACCCCAAAGACACCTGATATCCACCATATACTTGAACCTCTTTCTCGAGCATACTCCTAAAACAAATATAGCTAGTGCAAAATGGGAAAAAGATCTTTCCATCCACCTCTCTGATAAGGAATGGGAAAAGATATACTCTAACATACACAAAGGCTCCATTAATGTAACAACTCAAGAAAACGGATACAAGCTTTTCTCCAGATGGTACAAAACGCCTCTCAAGTTACACACCATTAATCCAGAGATCCCATCTAATTGTTGGAGATGTAATGACAAAAACGGATCACTCCTTCACATATGGTGGGACTGCCCTGCGATTTCTGCCTTCTGGACTAAAGTTTTTCACCTCTCCTCCCAAATCACTACACTTCAGCTAGAATTCTCTCCAGCACAAGCCCTCTTACACCACTCCTCCCTACCGATGAAAACTTATCACAAATCCCTAGCACTACATCTAATCAATGCTGCCAAACTCTGTATCCCAGTTCTCTGGAGATCTCCCAACCCACCCACAATCGCAGACTGGTTCAAAAGAGTAAACAAAATAGCTGAAATGGAGGAACTTGTACATCAAGCACAGGATTCCTATACTAAATACAGGAACACTTGGGCCTGTTGGCTACATTTCCGCACAACATCTGAATATACCCAATTAATCAATTAGGAACCCTCCTCCAGCACACCATTAGACACATCATACATCCCATCCCAACTGTCTATAGTCCTCCCTATAGTCGTGCATGAAACAAAATTCAGGAGGTAACTATATCATTACGCATACAGAATCCACTTCAAAAGCTCTATTATGCTTTTCTTCCTGGGACTTGGTCCTTCTGTAAAGATATTTCCCGTTAGACCCATGGCTGAGCCAGGGACGGGAAATAACTTTCCCCTACCTTCCCTTTGTATTTCTCACTATATTTTGACCACCATTTAATCGAAACTTTGCTATGTTAGATATCCATGGTTGTATGCTATGATTATATCTCTATCTACAGACATTACCCGACTTATGGACACCACGCACCAGGATCAATTTCACACTCTCACACAGACATAGTAATTAACGATTATTCCAAACACAATCCAACAAAAATCTCAGACTCATATACTAAGGCTATCATAGGCAATCTATTATAATACGGTTTTTACTCCTCTCTCCCTTTTTAATCTTTTTCGCCCTCAAAAATCAACATGTTTAAAAAATGTTTTACCTGCTTTACTATATGTTCTTTATATTTTCTGCCCACACTACTCTGTAATCCCATTTATCCACACACCAGATGTAATGTGTTTTTCAACAAATCCACAGTCGTAGATTTGAATACTTGTTAAAATACAACGTTGTACTCTCTGGACTGTTCCCTCTGTATAACACTATTGTCATTTTATCTCAAACTTTGCTTTTATGTACTACTTTTCTGTATGGATTTAACTTAATAAAGCTTTATTTGAAAAAAAAAAAAAAAAAAAAAAAAAAAAAGAAGAGTGGGTGATGTGTGACATAAGCTTCTAAATGTTGTGCATAAAATGCCAGGACAGTTCAAACCCCCCCAAATGACCCCATTTTGGAAAGTAGACACCCACCCCAAGCTATTTGCTGAGAGGCATGTCGAGTCCATGGAATATTTTATATTGTGACACAAGTTGCGGGAAAGAGACAAATTTTTTTTTTTTTTTTGCACAAAGTTGTCAGTAAATGTTATATTGCTCAAACATGCCATGGGAATTTTTTTTTTTTGCCAATCTAATGGAGGAAAGATCATTGAAGATCTGGATCTTGACCTTTTTGAATTCAATACGAGATTTATTACGAGTAGCAATTGTGAGAGCTTCTTTACTTTCGTAATAATGAAAGTGAACAATAATGTCCCTGGGATTGGAGCCAGGAGGGGGCTTAGGGGCTAAGGACCTGTGGGCCCGGTCAAGGCGCCAGTCTATATCCGGATTTTAGGGAACCACAGTGACGAACAAGCCTAGAAGGTATGAACGCAGTTCCTTGTCAGTGACTGATTCAGGTACACCTCGGATTCGGAGGTTTTGACATCTCTCCCTGTTCTCCAAATCCTCTTGTTGTAACTGGATTTGGGAGACTGTGTGTTTCAGGGCAGCGTTATCTTCCTCTAGAACGTGTATGTATTGGGTAAGTTCATCAAATTTGTTTTCTAGAGTATCCGTGCATTCCCCCAACTGGTCTATCTCCCCCCTGAGTTCATTTGCAATTTTACCCACCTCTTTAGCTATGCTGTGGGTTAAATCTTGGAGAAGTGATCGCAGCTTAATATCCAACACAGCTACCGTCACCATAGCTGCATCATCTGGTGGCAAGAGTTGCTGGGATCCGTGGTTCATCGGAGGGGTATGTTCGCCCATTAGCTGAGACTCGGCGGGATGCAGCAGGCCAGACGTGGAACTCGAGGCCAGGGATTGCGGCCTTTATAGAAACCGCTCCATGGCGCGAGTAGGCCTCAGGAGTGGCGGCGGGGTGAAGCCTCTGTAGATACCTTTTCTGGTATCCGATTTTGCCGATAAGCTGCCCTGGGGCTCCAGGCGGGGATCAGGGATACTCCTGGGGCTGTGTTAGCTGTCGTCACGGAGCAGGAGTTTCGAACAAGGAGATGGGGACTGGAGCTCTCCTCTTACACGGCCGCCATCTTCACAGGCCGCACATGTGCCCTCCGATCTCGCGCAGTTCTAAACGTACTTGCAGGCACAGCAGGCTTGCTCTGAAGAAGTTACTTTCTAATTCTAAAATAAGTAAAAGTGTGGTACTGCGCTAATCCTTAAAAGCATATACAAGTATGTGGGAAAAAAATATATATATAAATAAATTATCAGTGTAAGTGTATCACACTTTTGGTAATGGTTCTGACGTGTTAATATTCAAATCCGTGAAAAACCAACATAGGCAACCTTGTGCAAAGAATATTCATAAGTAAATAAAAATATCAAATAAAGTCAAAAATAAAATAACAATAGCTGGCTAGAAATAATAATAAGTGTACACAGTGCAGCCAGGCATATAACAGACAAGCAAAAATAGAAAGTGGCTGGTGCTCATGAACACAATACAAGTGACAGTTTGACTGGAACCTTGTGATAGTCAACAAATAGAGTACACAAATCAGCGTGCATGAAAGGTGATCCACTGAAGGCTAATAAAAGTCCAAAAATGTGTATAAACAGTGATCCATTTGAAATTGATTAAAGTGACTGATAACAATTGTAATGTGTATTCTTTCTTCATGCAACACAGCACGCAGTGGTAGGCAGTTGCCCCTTACCTGAAAGTAATGGACTACTCGCATTAGCCAATATTGGGCATGGTGGCCTTTAGCTAGCAGAACCACAGCATCAACCAATCATGGGAACGACACTAATTAGATCCTATCCTGGCTTATCTCCTCTGGGGACATCCGTCTCTCCAAGTAGTATCCCGGGGTCACCAAGATAAAAACATCAAAGGAAGATCCCACAATGGTGTAATATCGTTTGGCAAAAAGTAGGTTTTATTGAAACAAATCAAAATACTCACATTAAAACAATAGCAATGAGTGGAGATCCGATGAGCGGCGAGTTTGTACCGCTAATCTCCATAGAGTGCCTGTCCCGTCCCTACACGTGACATCACGACCCACGTGACTTCATCAGGGGATACAGGGAGGCACTGTAGATGTCCTTAAATAGCTCTCCCATAGGCTATAATAGGCGTCCATTTTCTCGAAGTCTCGAGGAAGTACTATAGCGGCCATCTTGCCGGAGGTGGATGGGCGCGGCGATGTTAGAAGTAAGCCAATAAGGCAGACAGGGACGGGTGCCATTCCCTGACGGCCGTAATGGACTTAGCCAATCAGCACTGACACCAATAATCACTGTCAGCAAAGGAGGGAACGCAGCTGCATCGGCAGAATGACATAGTCATTATACTGTGTGTCTGAGCGTAAAACACAACAACACACAGACAGATCTGGATCCGAGATGCATTTAAAGACTTTATACATTTAATTTAAAATGGAAAGGCCAGCTCATTGTCCATGATTAAACCTCTTTCAAATAGTTAAAAATTATTAAAAATATTATTAAATTTAAAAAATGTTAAATTTTAATTAAAAAGTGGTCTGTTCGGTGAACCAATATAAAAAAACGATCGGTTGGGGAAAGGTGTCTATATAGACTGGGATCTGCAGAACACAGGTACATAGTATATCGCTTAGGGACCCAAATTACCAAAGTGCCAGTGGATAGTACATATACATCACCATCCAGAATATATACATAATAAATCAAGTACTAGGTGCTATGTACACAGCTAAAGATATAAATAAAAAATACTAAAATTGATAAAGTGACATCATATGTGAGGAAACTGTATAACTAACGCCTAATCATGAAAACAGATATTAGTCTGTGTAGATGGTGTAGAGTGGTACAATCTTGAATAAAGTATAATTCCTAGGAGGTAGATATATAAGCTCAACCTCAGCCGTGGGAATGTGGGCATGTATAACCTCACACCACTCATGCGGAAGTGTTACCAACTGCGCAGGATAGAAATATTTAAAATTTAGAAATATTAAAAATTTAGAAGTTTGATGGATATTAAAAATCTTAAAATAATAGTAGTATTAAAAATCACTGAGGAAACTGTTCAGATCAAATTCTATATTCAGGCCTCTTGGCGAGAAGGTATCCAGGGTAAAAATTAATTTGGATTCCAACTGGCTGAGGGTTCTGACCTTGTGTCCCCCCCGCCAATGTCTAATATATGGTTCGATACCCCAGAACTTCAGATGGGAGGGGTCTTTATTATGACACAGTAGAAAGTGTTTGGATACGCTATGTTTATCATATCCGTTTATAATGTTATTCACATGCTCTTTAATTCGCACCTTTAATGGTCTTTTTGTCCGGCCAACATATTGCAGACCACAGCTGCATTGTAGGGCATATACTGCCCCCTCTGTATTGCAGCAGATGAAATTTTGAACTTCATAAGTATCCCCCGTAGTTGTCGATGAAAAGTGGAACACTTTTTCATTGGGACGTCTAGTTCTTACGCATGCGAAGCATCTTTTGCATGGGAAGAATCCTTTGCCCGAAAAAAACGTGAAGGTCTTCTTTGGTGGGTCTATCACACTTTTCACCAATTTATCCCGAATCGACGGTGCTCTTTTATAGATAAATTTAGGGTTTTGCCAATGGCGTCTGATGATCTTCTCTATTTTCTTATGTTGCACACTGTAATCGAGGATAAGTGCTTGTCCCTTGGGCGTTTTTGTAACACTTTATCCTCAATTAATGCTTTCCGAACCATTACTGATACTTCTGTTATTTTCTCATCTATATACCCTTGATCGTACCCTTTAGCGGTAAACCTGGCTCCAAATTTCTCTGCCTGCTCCAAAAAAACTTGAAGTTTGGTGCAATTTCTTCTCAAACGTATTAATTGACCTTTAGGGACATTGAAGAGCCAGTTTCTGTGGTGACAGCTCTCTATAGGAAGATAACTATTCCTGTCGACATTTTTAAAGTGCGTTCGTGTGCTAAATATTGAATCTTCAATATTATTTATTATGTATATATTCTGGATGGTGATGTATATGTACTATGCACTGGCACTTTGGTAATTTGGGTCCCTAAGCGATATACTATGTACCTGTGTTCTGCAGATCCCTGTCTATATAGACACTTTTCCCCAACCAATCGTTTTTTTATATTGGTTCACCAAACAGACCACTTTTTAATTAAAATTTAAAATTTTTTAAATTTAATAATATTTTAAATAATTTTTAACTATTTGAAAGAGGTTTAAGCGTGGACAATGAGCTGGCCTTTCCATTTTGAATTAAATGTATAAAGTCTTTAAATGCATCTCGGATCCAGATCTGTCTGTGTGTTGTTGTGCTTTACGCGTCAGAACATGTCAGAACCATTACCAAAAGTGTGATACACTTATGCCCCGTACACACGGTCGGATTTTCCGATGGGAAATGTCCGATCGGAGCGTGTTGTCGGAAATTCCGACCATGTGTGGGCTCCATCGGACATTTTCCATCGGATTTTCCGAAACACAAAGTTTGAGAGCAGGCTATAAAATTTTCTGACAACAAAATCCGATCATGTCAATTCCGACCGTGTGTGGCCTGTTCCGACGCACAAAGTGCCACGCATGCTCAGAAGAAATTCCGATAAGAACAGCTCGGTTTGGTAAAATTAGCGTTCGCAATGGATGCAGCACTTTCGTCACGCTGCAATGTTAAAAATGGTTTAACCACTTGAGCCCCGGACCATTATGCTGCCTAAGGACCAGAGGTCTTTTTCCAATTTGGCACTGCGTCGCTTTAACTGCTAATTGCGCGGTCATGCAATGCTGTACCCAAACGAAATTTGCGTCCTTTTCTTCCCACAAATAGAGCTTTCTTTTGATGGTATTTGATCACCACTGCGGTTTTTATTTTTTGCGCTATAAACGGAAAAAGACCGAAAATTTTGAAAAAAAATGATATTTTCTACTTTTTGTTATAAAAAAAATCCAATAAACTAAATTTTAGTCATACATTTAGGCCAAAATGTATTCGGCCACATGTCTTTGGTAAAAAAAATGTCAATAAGCGTATATTTATTGGTTTGCGCAAAAGTTATAGCGTCTACAAACTAGGGTACATTTTCTGTAATTTACACAGCTTTTAGTTTATGACTGCCTATGTCATTTCTTGAGGTGCTAAAATGGCAGGGCAGTACAAAACCCCCCCAAATGACACCATTTTGGAAAGTAGACACCCCAAGGAAATTGCTGAGAGGCATGTTGAACCCATTGAATATTTTTTTTTTTGTCCCAAGTGATTGAAAAATGACAAAAAAAAAAAAATATTTACAAAAAGTTGTCACTAAATGATATATTGCTCACACAGGCCATGGGCCTATGTGGAATTGCACCCCAAAATACATTCAGCTGCTTCTCCTGAGTATGGGGATACCACATGTGTGGGACTTTTTGGGAGCCTAGCCGCGTACGGGGCCCCGAAAACCAATCACTGCCTTCAGGATTTCTAAGGGTGAAAATTTTTGATTTCACTCTTTACTGCCTATCACAGTTTCGGAGGCCATGAAATGCCCAGGTGGCACAAAACCCCCCCAAATGACCCCATTTTGGAAAGTAGACACCCCAAGCTATTTGCTGAGAGACATGGTGAGTATTTTGCAGCTCTCATTTGTTTTTGAAAATGAAGAAAGACAAGAAAAAACATTTTTTTTTTTCTTTTTTCAATTTTCAAAACTTTGTGACAAAAAGTGAGGTCTGCAAAATACTCACTATACCTCTCAGCAAATAGCTTGGGGTGTCTACTTTCCAAAATGGGGTCATTTGGGGGGGTTTTGTGCCACCTGGGCATTCCATGGCCTCCGAAACTGTGATAGGCAGTGAAGAGTGAAATCAAAAATTCACGCCCTTAGAAAGCCTGAAGGCGGTGCTTGGTTTTCGGGGTCCCGTACGCGGCTAGGCTCCCAAAAAGTCTCACACATGTGGTATCCCCGTACTCAGGAGAAGCAGCAGAATGTATTTTGGGGTGTAATTTCACATATTTCCATGGCATGTTTGAGCAATATATCATTTAGTGACAACTTTGTGCAAAAAAAAAAAAAAATTTGTCTCTTTCCCGCAACTTGTGTCGCAATATAAAATATTCCATGGACTCGACATGCCTCTCAGCAAATAGCTTGGGGTGTCTACTTTCCAAAATGGGGTCATTTGGGGGGGTTTTGAACTGTCCTGGCATTTTATGCACAACATTTAGAAGCTTATGTCACACATCACCCACTCTTCTAACCACTTGAAGACAAAGCCCTTTCTGACACTTATTGTTTACATGAAAAAGTTATTTTTTTTTGCGAAAAAAATTACTTAGAACCCCCAAACATTATATATTTTTTTAAAGCAAATGCCCTACAGATTAAAATGGTGGGTGTTTCATTTTTTTTTTCACACAGTAATTGCGCAGCGATTTTTCAAACGCATTTTTTGGGGAAAAAACACACTTTTTTAAATTTTAATGCACTAAAACACACTATATTGCCCAAATGTTTGATGAAATAAAAAAGATGATCTTAGGCCAAGTACATGGATACCAAACATGACATGCTTTAAAATTGCGCACAAACGTGCAGTGGCAACAAAATAAATACATTTTTAAAATCCTTCAAAAGCCTTTACAGGTTACCACTTTAGATTTACAGAGGAGGTCTACTGGAAAAATTAATGCCCTCGATCTGGCCTTCGCGGTGATACCTCACATGCATGGTGCAATTGCTGTTTACGTTTGACGACAGACCGCCGCTTGCGTTCGCCTTAGCGCGAGAGCAGGGGGCGACAGGGGTGCTTTTTTTTTTTTTTTTTTTTTCTTTATTATTTTTTTGCTTTTTTAATCTTACTTTTAAACTGTTCCTTTCATATTTTTTTTTTAATCATTTTTATTGTTATCTCGGGGAATGTAAATATCCCCTATGATAGCAATAGGTAGGGACAGGTACTCTTTTTTGAAAAAATTGTGGTCTATTAGACCCTAGATCTCTCCTCTGCCCTCAAAGCATCTGACCACACCAAGATCGGTGTGATAAAATGCTTCCCCAATTTCCCAATGGCGCTATTTACATCCGGCGAAATCTAAGTCATAAAATGCTCGTAGCTTCCGGTTTCTTAGGCCATAGAGATGTTTGGAGCCACTCTGGTCTCTGATCAGCTCTATGGTCAGCTGGCTGAATCACCGGCTGCATTCTCAGGTTCCCTGTTGAGACAGGAGAGCCAGAGAAAAACACGGAAGACGGTGGGGGGGGGCATTCCCTCCCACGGCTTGTAAAAGCAGTCTAGAGGCTAATTAGCCGCTAGGATTGCTTTTACATGAAAGCCGACCGCTGGCTGAAAAGAATGATACCAAGATGATACCTAAACCTGCAGGCATCATTCTGGTATAACCACTCAAAGTCGTGAATGGCGTACCTGAAGACAAAAAAATGGTTAACAATGGTTAACAATAAAGCACAGTAAACAGTAAAGTATAAATAATTACATACCTGAAAAACAAACATGATAAAACATAATAACAATAACAATAACAATAACAATAAAACATTGCAGAATAGAATACAGTAAAAAAGAGCAGAACAATAGAGAGAGAGAATAGAGAGAGAGAGAGAACAATAAAACGACAACTATTTTTTTTTATTTCATATATTTTTTTTTTTTTACACTTTTTTTGTAACTAACTTTTATAACTGTAACCGGTTCCAGGTTCGGGTCTCTCAAAATGTGATGGCATCTTGGGAGACCCTGTGAAAGTGCGCCTAGTCTGTGGAATGCTGTACCCTACGCTAATACTCAACTAGTGCATGGTAGCGTTCAAAACATTCACCAATGCAAAGACCAGGATTGTCAGGACAGGAGGGACAATAATAGTGGGTGTCACGCCTATATCCGCGCTTGCTGCAGACACTACCTCTTTTTTGGGGGGGTTCTTTGGGTAGGGGTACTCGGGAGGACATAAAAATGCCTCTCATGCAGCCGACTGCATTTGGTTGGGGATGTGAATGGGGGAAGTACGGGCGCTGCAGAAGTGGTGGGCTCCCAATTAGGGTTGGCGAATGCAGCAGGAAGGGCACTATGGGCACGACGGGCCTGTGTTTGTCTTTTTGGTGGCAGTGGGACACTAGTACTTGCCACCTCACCAGCTTGAACTGCACTTATGGGACTCGCCACGTCACCAAGTGTTACTGCAGTGCTGGTTTGACTATGACCGGGGTGTACTACGCCGCTGGTGCTTGCCAGTTCCCCAAAACGCTACCAAAAAAACTGTTAGCGATCGCAGGGATCAGGCCTGATTCTGCGAACGCTGCAGTTATGCGTTTAGAGTTTTGTAAGTGACAGTGATCGATCGATACTGCACTTGGGTGGGCTGGGCTGGGCCAGGCGGAGGGGCAAAACGCAGGTGCTAGCAGGTATCTGGGCTGATCCCGCTAACACTGCGTTTTTGGGAACCCTAAACTGCTGGGGACGCTAGTATAGATCAGATCGGATCAGATATTGATGCGATCAGATACTATACCACTAAGGGAGGTGTATGCTGCGTGCGTGGGTGTTAGCGGTACTGGCGCTAACCTGACGCTGCCTGGGGCTGGTGCTTGCCAGTTCCCCAAAATGCTACCAAAAAAACTGTTAGCGATCGCAGGGATCAGGCCTGACTCTGCGAACGCTGCAGTTATGCGTTTAGTGTTTTGTAAGTGACAGTGATCGATCGATACTGCACTTGGGTGGGCTGGGCGGAGGCGCAAAACGCAGGTGCTAGCGGGTATCTGGGCTGATCCCGCTAACACTGCGTTTTTGGGAACCCTAAACTGCTGGGGACGCTAGTATAGATCTGATCGGATCAGATATTGATCCGTACAGATACTATACCACTAAGGGAGGCGTATGCTGCGTGCGTGGGTGTTGGCGCTAATCTGACGCTGCCTGGGGCGACGCATATCACCGCCGGGCGATCGGGGGGCTAAACCTTTATTCGGTAATAAACGGCGGGTGCCCTGACACTATAAAAAATAAACGAACTAACCAGCGTCAACCGTAACGGTTATACGGTGATCAGTGGTGAAAGGGTTAACTAGGGGGCAATCAAGGGGTTAAAACATTTATTAGATAGTATATGGGGGTCCCTGACGCTATAAAACGCTGACGGCGAACCTAAATATTTACCTCACTAACTAGCGTCACCAGCGACACTAATACAGCGATCAGAAAAATGATCGCTTAGCGACACTGGTGACAGGGGGTGATCAAGGGGTTAAAACTTTATTAGGGGGGGTTAGGGGGGTACCCTAGACCTACAGGGGGGTAACAGTAACTGTCCCAACACTGTAACTGTCACAAACTGACACCTAGCAGTAATCAGAAAAAAAAAAAAAAAAAAACCTGCTGGTGTCAGTTTGTGACAGGGGGGGGTGATTGGGGGGGGATCGGGGGGCGATCGGGGGGGGGATCGGGGTGTTTTGTATGCCTGGCATGTTCTACTGTGTGTGTGTGTGTTGGTGCACTCACATAGATGTCTTCTCTCCTCGGGCCGGAACGGAAAATACCGACCCGAGGGGAGATGACATCACTTCCTTTGCTGCTGTTTAGCATACAGCAGCAAAGGAGTGTTCTCATTGGCCGGCGGCGATCGCGAGGGGGGGGCCACGAACGGATGGCCTCCCCCTCGTCTCTGATCGCCGGGGGACAGAACGGGACCGCCTCGGGCGGCGGGGGGGGGTCCGATAGGACCCCCCACCCGCGGGAGGCAAATCACGTACCATGTACGTGATTTTGCCTGCCCGTGCCGCCTTGCCGACATACATCGGCGTGAGGCGGTCCTTAAGTGGTTAATACAGCGCACTCTCTTCTTCTTTATAATGTGAGAAGAATGAAGTAGTTTTGCTGCTCATATTCACACACACTTCTCACAAACTTCTTTCTTTATTTTTTATTGGGATTACCTGAATATATTTTTATTTGTCACATCTGACATAAAGGATTTTTTTTTTTTTTTAAGCCATTTTTAGATTTTATGTTTGTATTATTTCAAAGGCTGATCTTTGTTTAATGTTATTTTTAGTTTGACTCCAGAATATTTCTGTGTGTGTTTTGTGTGTCAAGTTACCACAACACCATTGATATCTTTTATTATTGAAGCTCAAGGAGATTGTTTGGTGTTGGTGTCCCTTGTTAATGTCACATTGTATATTTGAAATGTACCTGAATCCTCACAAACAAACTGTCCTTTTTGAAGTAAAACACACATAGGCAAGTATAATTCAAACCAAAATTCCTTTATTAAGGGCTCAGAACGAAGCAAAGAGGGAGGCAACACTGGATAAACAGCAGAAATTAGCGAAGCCTTTGACCCCCAGGGCAGACATCAATTCTTGAACATCAAAATTGGTGGCCTGAGGAGTCCATATGTAAGGGAGAGCAGTCTGGTCCAGAAGTCCCAGAGATCCGGAAAGCAGCAGATGACATCTGTGTCCCCAGGCTGTGGTACCACAAGAGGCTGCATCTTTTGCCAGACCAGACTGGATCCAGGGTCATCACTCTCTGGTCTTCCTTCCACGCTTCCTTCCATGCTGTGGCTCTGCTGTTGGAGATGTGGCAGGAGGAGTAGGACCTGGAGGAGGAGGAATAGTAGGACCTGGAGGAGAAGGAGGAGGAGGACCTGGAGGAGGAGGAGGAAGACCATGTGTGAGGTCACAAAGGTGTGTATCAGATGTTATTTGGGCCCTCAACCCCTTATTGAGAGCCTCCAACATTAAGGACTCACACATGAGTTGTTGTCCCTCCTCCATCCTCTGCATTTTACAGGCAATGATGGCAGCAAAGTCCTCCTCCACGGTGTGTGGTGCTCCCAGGGCCTCTGTAACCTTCCAAAAGAGGCCTATGGCAGCCTCCTCTAGGGCACTCCTCCTCCTGCCACTTTCTCTTTCCAGGTGTAGGGGAGGGACCTGCAGATCAGGCAGCCTGCTCGGCCGGCCACCTCCTGGCTGAGACTTTCCTGTGTATGAAAAAGGGACATGGTTTTAGTTTTTGCATCATCAATCACAATCATAAATTAGTACTCCAAACTAACATCTAGTTAACATCACTGATTGGACAAGCAGAAATATTTAGAGGAATGCTATACCTGGCTCAATCTGGGCTCCTCCACGTGTTGCTGTCTGGAAGGCCCAGGTTGGGCGTCAGAAGTCTCAGCTGGAGGGGAAGGAAGCGTGGAAGGAAGACTGGGAAGTGATGACCTGGGTTCAGTCTGGCCTGCCAGAAAATGCCACCTGTCATAGTACCACATCCTGGGGACATAGATGTCATCTGCTGCTCTGGATCTCTGCGAATCCTGGACTTTCTGGCGCTCCCTTACATATGTGCTCCTCAGGCCACCAATTAGGATCTTCAAATATGTGATGTCTGCCGTGGGGATCACCTGCTTCACAATTTCCAACAATTGATCCAGCGCTGCCTTCCTCTTTGTTTGGTTCCTGTAATGTGATTGGTTCATCTCCCACAGACAAGGCAGCTCCCTGAACATGTCAATGAATTTTGCCATGAAGTCAGTATCTTGAAAGATGTCCATTTTCACTGCAAGACACAACACAAGACAAACCCTAATGTCAGGCCAAACTCTCCTAATCTTGTTACAATATAGGCCTCAATGTAGAAGCAGTATAGGCACAAGTATGTCTCTTACCTTTGTTCTTACGATCGGCGCCTCCAATGCTCCTTTCTCCGCTCACAGATCGTACGTAATACGCACGTGTGGTACGCTTTATACACACTGCGCATGCATGTAACTCTGCCTGCCCCTGACATTCTTTCTAGTCTATTCCCCGCCCCTTTTCATTCTGCACAGTGGGGGAAGAGCGCATGGCGGATAGACAGCAGGTGCGTGCTAATTACAGGAACGAGGAGGAGGAAAGCCCGGATCCGGAGACGTCCCGATCCAGAAGGAGATTTAAGGCCTCAAATATGTCCTTTGGGGAGATGTTGGAGATGGTCGACATCCTGAAGAAGGCCGACTATGATGGAATGTATGGACCTTACCCCAACCCCAATGTCCGAAAGGCCAAGATCATGGCGAAAGTGGTCAGGAGTCTGCACCGGCATTTCGGGGTCGAAAGATCAGCTCAGGAAGCGGTGGTCAGACCTCAAATTACGAGAACGTGAGCAGTACAGAAAGATCCGGAGAGTGCTGCAAAAAAGTAAGTAGTTGTGCTGTGTTCCTATTCTTTATGTTTATTACGTTCGTGCTGCTCCATGTGCTTTTCTTAAAAATGTACATTTTAAAATGTCAACTTTCATGTTCATGGGCACATTATTTGTTCGTATCAAACATTTTTCTTTCGGACTATAAAACATTGTTTTGGCCATATGCATTTGGACACATTTTTTACGCCCTACTTGTATGAAACTAATTTGGTGTAGATGGCTTTGATACTAGAATGAAATGCAAACTAGATTCTGTGTAAGGAGAGGACACGGAGCAGCTGTTTTCACATCTGGACGCTGGAGCACTAGTGTGGGACACCAGAACACCATTTTTATTAGGGGGGCCACACAGGTGCTCCAGTGTATACTATAGGGGGGTCTCCATCTGTGAAACTTGTACAAAACAGGTAAAGTATTGCAGCTTGACAAAGGACACTGAAAATGCTACATCTTGGAACTCTGCTAAAATTGGCAATTGTACCCCACTTCCAAGCAATGTTTCCTATTTATAGTTCTGCCATCAAATATCTGTGTGCTAAGTATAGCATTTTTGTTTTACATAGGTGAGAAAAGACTCGGAGGACACCCCTCATCCGAGGAGACCACAGACCCCCCACCTCTGGAAGAAGGGGAAATACCCCCAAGAGAGCAGGAGGAAGAAGACGTGGTGGAAATTGTCACCACAACAGGTGAGTGTCTGCGACCACAGGCTCAGGTAAGAGATGGATGCCGGCATATTTTTGATACCTGTTTTTGTTTTGCTCTCTTTTTAGGTGATCGTGATGTTGTGGATCCAGATCCTTTCACATCAGAAAGTGCCCAGATCCTGATCGGGGAGATCATGGGGTGTAATTTACAATTAACAAGAAAAACATCAATGATGTTATTCAAAAAAATAAGAACAATATTGATGTTTTGGGGCGAGTTTAAAACCCCTAGAAATCACTTTCTTCTTTTGTGTTCTACAAATTTTAAAATGTTTTAGCGATTTTTCTAAAAGCTAAATTTGGAGGATGCACACAGTGTGCCAACATGTGCTATCTGCCATCACGGGAGATCAATGGACGCGTTTTGGGGGTGCAACCCCTTCCTCAATAATAAAGTAGCTGAGAGGAAGGGGTTTCTCCCCCAAAACACATCCCTTGATCCCCCGTGATGGCAGGTCACACATGTTGACATTGGTACATTTGTGTGCATCTTCCAAATTTGGCTTTTCCTGGGGTGACTTCAGCCTATCTGAACGCAATATCAAACACAGTTCCTAAATACTCATATCTGATATTGCCTTCAAGTTCTACCAAATGTGAACTTTGTAATTTCCAAGATTTGTGTCTTTCTTGTTGGTTTTACACATGCCTGTTTTATCTTAAATGGACATTTCTATTTGTGATAATTCAACCCCAAAAATTGTTATACAACAAACATGTTGGTTTGTTTCAAAAACCTTTTCTAAATGCACATGTGATTGTGCAGCTATTAAAATGATTGTTAATGAAGAATGTGTGGATTATTGTGTCAACGCTAAAACACTTTGGTGGTGATGTAATTGGTGTTTTCTGTGAAAATGGGGGTTATTTCCTAAGGGCAAATCCTCTTTGCACTACAAGTGCAGTTTCAGTGCAGTTGCAAGTGCACTTGTAGTGCAAAGTGTCTTTGCCTTTAGTAAATAACACCCAACAGTGCTTTGTATAAGGTTACACAATCACGCCATTTGCAGGACTCCCCACATTTCTGACAGGGTCAGGTAAAACAAACACAAGCAGGAAATGTCACCAAAGATTTTTTTTTTTTTTTATTTGATAAAGGCTTCACAAATTGTCTGGCATATTGATGGCCCCCCTACCCACAAAGAACTCAAGGTATCTTAACCGGACATCACGGGCACTCAGGGAGGGCAAGCCAGGACGGCCACTTTCAAGCGCCATCAGGGTTGGTTCATTGATCATTCCGGCCTCAGGCCCAACTGAGCCAGCATAGTTGGCAGAATGTTTGCGTAAAAAGTTATGTAGAACACAGCACGCCAGGATTAGATGATTAAGTTTATACTCCGCCATATGGATGGGTGTCAGAAATAGGCGGAACCGGCTAGCCATGATTCCAAATGTGTTCTCCACCACTCTTCTGGCTCTGGCCAGCCGGTAATTAAAAACCCTCTGTTCTGGAGTGAGGGTCCTCATCGGGAATGGCCGCATAAGATGGTCTCCCAGCGCAAAGGCTTCATCCGCAATGAAGACGAATGGGAGTCCTTCCACATTGTCTTCTGGAGGTGGCAGGTCCAAGCTGCCCATCTGGAGATGCCTGTAAATCTCCGTCTGGGCGATGACTCCACCATCGGACATCCAGCCATTCTTCCCCACATCCACATATAGGAACTCATAAGTAGCCGACACCACCGCCAACATCAGAATACTATTGAACCCCTTGTAGTTGTAATAGTACAACCCAGAGTTGGGTGGTGGGACGATGTGGAAGTGTTTCCCATCAATTGCCCCTCCGCAGTTAGGAAAGTCCCGACGCTGGGCAAAGTGGGAGGCCACAGTCTGCCATTCCTGTGGCATGGAAGGAAACTGTTGAGGAAAAAAAACATTATTATTATTGCACATAACCATGGAAAGCAGATTATAGACACAAAACATTCTTGGCCAACATCCAGATCACATTTAATAAGGGGAATTTTACAACACCAAAGTATAAGGTACAGCTATCATATTCACCCTCCCACCCCCTCTCATGGGCCATTTCTAACATTATAGGGGGGGTGATCTTGGACAGGTAACCCTCTTCACTTCATTGAGAGATGAATGCCTAAATACAGGGTATTACTTGGAACAGCCCCTCCTAAGTTACACTATTGGCAGCCTACTGGACAGGTAAGAAGTGTCATAATACAAAGATATAAATACACATTGTATACATTAGAGCACATTTTGACATTCTGCTATTACCTATCAAGATAATAATAGGATACAAAAACTTGAAACAGTACCATTTGAAAGTATGCAGGCAGGCCCTTGCACTACATGCTTTGGGGAATTAATCCATACATCTGACCACAAAAGAGATGGGTATAGTGTGTATGGGTTTGGCAAAGTCATCAGATAGATGATTGGGGATAGATAGATAATTGGTATCAGCTGACTTAGCAGTTGGGGGGAGGGAGGGTTAATAAAAATGATTTGGGGACACTAAAAAAAAAGGTCTCTGGCACTCTACCTGAATTTAAAGCACAAATCACATTTATAAACATTTTAGGAGTGTTTGGAGTAAAGCACTACTATGGAGCTGATAAAATACATTGTTAAGTGACTACATGAGGTGAATTTAGGGCCAGAAGAACATGCTGGGAAGGTTAGTGAAGGCAAATAGGTATGAAGGACAAAAAAAAAAGATTACCTAAAAATCCAGCATGCATGAGAACAAAGGGAACATTCACAGCATATTACAATCATGGTAATTAGGGAATGAGGAAAGAAATACAATATATTAGCAAACATTCAATACAATAAAATGTGATATTAAAGGATAAAAATCTTACCTTAATATACTCCTTCTGCATCTGAATGATGGCAGAACAGGTCTCTGGGATAATGATCCCCAGAGCCTGGGGGGAGATGCCTGTCGAGAACGTGAGGTCCTGCAGGCTTCTCCCTGTCGCCAAGTACCGCAGGGTAGCGACCAACCTCTGCTCCAGAGTGATGGCTTGCCTCATGCAGGTATCCTGCCTGCTGATATAGGGGGTCAGCGAAGCCAACAAACGGTGAAATACGGGGTCTGTCATCCTGAGAAAGTTCCTGAAATCATCAGGATTATTCTCACGGATCTCACGGAGCAAAGGCATATGAGAGAACTGGTCACGCTGAAGCAACCAATTCTTGGTCCATGAACTCCTCCCCACCCTGTTTATGGACTGGACTTGTGTCAAGGTCAGGACCCCAACACCAAGCCCCCACATAGCACAAACTCTACGAGGAGTACGTATACGCAACATGGCTAGAAAACGGTCGGTTGCTCAGAACGAAGTAACAGAACGCACTGAAGAACAGCAAGGCCTGTGAAGAGCGACCTGAAAAACAGCAACGAGCGGACAAGATCGCACAGAAAACTCTGATACGAACTTACTGCACGCACTGAAGAGCAGGTACAAACCCACAAGCACAAACTGCGCAAGCACAAGCACAAAGCGCGAATCGTCTCTCACCAAACTTTTACTAACACGAGATTAGCAAAAGGAGCCCAAAGGGTGCCGCGCTTGGTTCTGAACTGGCCTTTTCTAGTCTTGTCGTACGTGGTGTACGTGACTGTGTGGTTGGCGATCGGAAATTCCGACAACTTTGTGCGACCGTGTGTACGCAAAACAAGTTTGAGCCAACATTCGTCGGAAAAAATCCTAGGATTTTGTTGTCGGAATGTCCGATCAATGTCCGATCGTGTGTACGGGGCATTACACTGATAATTTATTTGTTTTTATTTTTTTTCCCACATACTTGTATATGCTTTTAAGGATTAGCGCAGCACCACACTTTTACTTTTTTTTCTAATATATAGGGACAGGTTGTACCCCACCTGGTGTAGGCGGCTTTTCCTATTGTTTCATTCCCCCTCTCCTTTCCCCGTATATGGTAGCGCAGGAATATTTTCTATCTGTACTTTCTTATTCTATTTTAGGCATATTTGTTACTTGGGCAGTTGTTACTAAACTTCCTCACATCACCCCATATCACCCCATAATATTGGAACCTCCATATTCTGTTAATATTGAATTGAAGATGCTGTGCACCATGCCCTTAGTGGCGCACAGATTGCATTCTCCCGTGCGCCGAGATCGCTATAGTAAATGGGGGATTTGTGCTCTGTTCACTGTTTCGTAAATATGAAAATGTGCATTGCGCCTCACCGTGCACCTCTACTGATGGCACACGGCTTTCATAAATCAGCCCCAGAGAGTTGAACACATCTGTCTTCTGATTCTTTTTCACTGTTCGAACACAGGCTATAGGAAGGGATAAAACCTAATTGTATTACTTTACTGCAGTGAAAAAAAGGCCAGGACTTCATCCGAGTTTCGCTATTTGGCATAATCAAGAATGGACAGATTTGGCTGGTGAAGCAGCTTGCATGCTTGTATTTCATCTTTGTACTTAGCTGATAACATAGGGTTGAGCCTAAAGTGATTGTTATTTCTGTTCATTTATGTTCTGGTCGTTCAGGTGCTTATCTAATAGTTTTTTTAAATTATTGATGCCCCCCGCTGAGACCACTGCCCGTGGAAGGGAATTCCACATCCTTGTCACTCTTATGCCCCATACACACGGTCAAATTTTCCGACGGAAAATGTGTGATAGGACCTTGTTGTAGGAAATTCCGACCATGAGTGGGCTCCATCACACATTTTCCATCCGAATTTCCGACACACAAAGTTTGAGAGCTTGCTATAAAATTTTCCGACAACAAAATCCGTTGTCGGAAATTCCGATCGTGTGTACACAAATTCGATGCACAAAGTGCCAGGCATGCTCAGAATAAATTAAGAGACGAAAGCTATTGGCTACTGCCCCGTTTATAGTCCCGACATACGTGTTTTACGTCACTGCATTCAGAACGATTGGACTTTCCGACAACTTTGTGTGACCGTGTGTATGCAAGACAAGTTTGAGCCAACATCCGTCAGAAAAAATCCATGGATTTTGTTGTCGGAATGTCCGATCAATGTCTGATCGTGTGTACAGAGCATTACAGTAAAGAACCTTCTACGTAGTTTAAGGTTAAACCTCTTTTCTTCTAATTTTAATGAGTAGTCACGTGTCTTGTTAAACTCCCTTCCATAAAAAAGTTTTATCTCTATTGTGGGGTCACCGGTACGGTATTTGCAAATTGAAATCATATCCCCTCTCAAGCGTCTCTTCCCCAGAGAGATTAGGTTCAGTGCTCGCAACCTTTCTTCATAACTAATATCCTCCAGACCCTTTATTAGCTTTGTCGCCCTTCTCTGTACTCGCTCCATTTCCAGTACATCCTTCCTGAGGACTGGTGCCAAGGACTGGATAGCATACTCCAGGTGGGCCCGGACCAGAGTCTTGTAGAGTGGGAGAATTATCGCTTTATCCCTGGAGTTGATCCCTTTTTTAATGCATGCCAATATTCTGTTTGCTTTGTTAGCAGCAGCTTGGCATTGTATGCCATTGCTGAGCCTATCATCTACTAGGAACCCAAGGTCCTTTTCCATCCTAGATTGCCCTAGAGGTTCTCCCCCTAGTGTACAGATTGCATTCATATTTTTGCCACTCAAATGAATTATTTAACATTTTTCTACATTAAATCTAATTCGCCATGTAGTTGTCCACCCCATTAATTTGTTCAGAACTTCTTGCAAGGTTTCCACATCCTGCTGAGAAGTTATTGCCCTACTTAGCTTAGTATCGTCCGCAAATACAGAGATTGAACTGTTTACCCCATCCTCCAGGTCGTTTATGAACAAATTAAATAGGATTGGTCCCAGCACAGAACCCCCCACTACCCACCCCTGACCATTCCGAGTATTCCCCATTTATCACCACCCTCTGAACTCGTACTTGTAGCCAGTTTTCAATCCATGTACTCACCCTATGGTCCATGCCAATGGACCTTATTTTGTACAGTAAACATTTATGGGGAACTGTGTTGAATGCTTTTGCAAAATCCAGATTCACCACGTCTACGGGCCTTCCTTCATCTAGATGGCAACTCACCTCCTCATAGAAGGTTAATAGATTGGTTTGGCAAGAACAATTCTTCACGAATCCATGCTGATTACTGCTAATGATACTGTTTTCATGACTAAAATCTTGTATATAGTCCCTTATCATCCCCTCCAAGAGCTTGCATACTATTGATGTTAGGCTAACTGGTCTGTAATACCCAGGGATGTATTTTGGGCCCGTTTTAAATATTGGTGCTACATTGTCTTTTCTCCAATCTGCTGGTACCATTCCACAAAGTAGACTGTCAGTAAAAATTAGGAACAATGGTCTGGCAATTACTTAACTGAGTTCCCTAAGTACCCTTGGGTGCAAGCCATTCGGTCCTGGTGATTTATTAATGTTAAGTTTCCCAAGTCCAAGTCTAATTCTAATTCTGTTCTCTGTTAGCCATGAGGGCTCTGCCTGTGATGTGTCACGATGATAAACACTTCAGTTTTGGTTAATGAAGCCCCCCGATTCCCTTGTGAAGACTAAGGAGAAGAATAAATTCAATACCTTCGCCATCTTCCCATCCTTTGTAACCAGATGTCATTCCTTATTCTTTATGGGGCCAATATGGTCTGCCCTCCCTTTTTTTAACTGTTTACATACTTAATAGACATGTGCACACTGAAATATTTTGTTTCGTCCAAAAATAAATTTATTTAGTTACTCCCGAAATTAGTTTTTATTTATTTTGTTTTTCGTTAAAAATTGCATTTGTCTGAAAATCTAAATTAATTAAGGTCGAATCTGTCATTGAAGGCTTATGGTGTCTGTCGAATGCTCAAAGAAGTTTCAACGGAGCAGCTAAACTGTACGTGTACATTTCCGGTCTAATTTTCCGCCTACAAGCTAGCTGTAGTAGAATTCTAATGTTGTATGACTAGTAATAATTATATTTATTATTTTACTAGTCAACCAACATTAGAATTTTTCTATAGCCTATGGGTGGATGCATTTAACCAGAAATATACTATTGCAGCGTCGTACAGTTTAGCTGCTCTGTCGAATCTTCTTAGAACTTTCGACAGACACCATAAGCCAAAGATTCAACATTTGTATGTTTTTCGTTGCTTTGTCTAATCTTTGTCGTTCATGTTGAATGGTCTACTCTACTCCAACAGTCAGCCAACTTTCACATTTGTTTCTCAATCTCCAAGTGCAATGACGGGCGCTGCATCCGACGTTGTGTCAGACACTGGCATGGCATTATAATATAGAATCTATAATAATAAATCCCCCCCCACAACACGGGCAGCCTCTGAGGCTATCTCCACACTAGCAACACTAGTATCACTATCAAGTTCACAACACTAACACAATAGCAGCAGATTATTATGAAAAAGTTAAGTTGAACTGTAGCTTGCTTCACTATTGTTCTGCTGCTGTGCTTATGCTTAGCCACTTCAGCTCCGGACCATTTGGCTGCCTAAAGACCAGAGGACTTTTTCCAATTTGGCACTGCGTCGCTTTAACTGCTAATTGCGTGGTCATGCAATGCTGTACAAAACAAAATTTGCTTCCCTCTCTTCACACAAATAGAGCTTTCTTTTGATGGTATTTGATCACCTCTGCCATTTTTATTTTTTGCGCTATAAACGGAAAAAGACTGAAAATTTTGAAAAAAAATTATATTTTCTACTTTTTGTTATAAAAAAAATCCAATAAACTCAATTTTAGTCATACATTTAGGCCAAAATGTATTCGGCCACATGTCTTTGGTAAAAAAAATGTCAATAAGCATATATTTATTGGTTTGCGCAAAAGTTATAGCGTCTACAAACTAGGGTACATTTTCTGTAATTTACACAGCTTTTAGTTTATGACTGCCTATGTCATTTCTTGAGGTGCTAAAATGGCAGTACAAACCCACCCCAAATGACCCCATTTTGGAAATTAGACACCCCAAGGAAATTGCTGAGAGGCATGTTGAGCCCATTGAATATTTATTTTTTTGTCCCAAGTGATTGAATAATGACAAAAAAAAAAAATTACAAAAAGTTGTCACTAAATGATATATTGCTCACACAAGCCATGGGCATATGTGGAATTGCACCCCAAAATAGATTCAGCTGCTTCTCCTGAGTATGGGGATACCACATGTGTGGGACTTTTTGGGAGCCTAGCGGCGTACGGAGCCCCGAAAACCAATCACTGCCTTCAGGATTTCTAAGGGCGTAAATTTTTGATTTCACTTCTCACTACCTATCACAGTTTTGAAGGCCATAAAATGCCCAGATGGCACAAAACCCCCCAAAATGACCCCATTTTGGAAAGTAGACACCCCAAGCTATTTGCTGAGAGGCATGGTGAGTATTTTGGAGCTCTCATTTGTTTTTTAAAATGAAGAAAGTCAAGAAAAATGTATTTTTTTTTCTTTTTTCAATTTTCAAAAGTTTGTGACAAAAAGTGAGGTCTTCAAAATACTCACTATACCTCTCAGCAAATAGCTTGGGGTGTCTATTGTCCAAAATGGGGTCATTTGGGGGGGTTTGTGCCATCTGGGCATTCCATGGCCTCCGAAACTGTGATAGGCAGTGAAGAGTGAAGCCAAAAATTTACGCCCTTAGAAAGCCTGAAGGCAGTGCTTGGCTTTCGGGGTCCCGTACGTGGCTAGGCTCCCAAAAAGTCTTACACATGTGGTATCCCCGTACTCAGGAGAAGCAACATAATTTATTTTGGGGTGTAATTTCACATATTCCCATGGCATGTTTGAGCAATATATCATTTAGTGACAACTTTGTGCAAAAAAAAAAAAATTGTCTTTTTCCCGCAACTTGTGTCACAATATAAAATATTCCATGGACTCGACATGCCTCTCAGCAAATAGCTTGGGGTGTCATTTGGGGGGGTTTGAACTGTCCTGGCATGTTATGCACAACATTTAGAAGCTTATGTCACACATCACCCACTCTTCTAACCACTTGAAGACAAAGCCCTTTCTGACACTTTTTGTTTACATGAAAAAATTATTTTTTTTTCTAAGAAAATTACTTTGAACCCCAAAACATTATATATTTTTTTAAAGCAAATGCTCTACAGATTAAAATTCCTTTCATTTTTATTTTTTTAATCATTTTTATTGTTATCTCAGGGAATGTAAATATCCCCTAGTAACATTACAGTATAACAGTAATACTTACCATACCTGCAAAGCAAATACAAAAAAAAAATAGTAAAAAATAAAACATTTAACACAACTTGTGCCTACCTAAAATATATATATGCCGAAGCATGGGGGCATCCTCCCGCAAAAGGCAGGAGCAAATCGCTCCTTCACCCACTGCTGCCCCCACGCTTTGGCATATATGCTGAAGTATGTAACTGTGGTGGTGAAATCACCTCCGACAGCGCTGGAGTCACGGCATTATGTATCGTGGGAGCAAACGCTGTTGCTGTCAAAATAAGTAAATCCGCTCTGCAGCTGAATGGCATACCTGAAAACAAAAAAGTGGTTAACAATAAAAAAAAACAAAGTATAAAAAAATTGCATACCTATAAAGCAAACATGATAAAAACATAACAATAAAACATTGCAGTATAGAATACAATAAAAAAGAGCAGAACAATAGAGAGAGAATAGAGAGAGAACAATAAAACAACAACTACTTTTGTTTTTTTTATTTTATATATTTTTTTGTGTTTTTTTCTTTTTTTTTACTTTTTTTGTTTGTTTTTTTTACACTTTTTTTTGTAACTTTAACTTTTTTAACTGGTACCAGGTTTGGGTCTCTCAAAATGCGATGGCATCTTGGGAGACCCTGTGAAAGTGTGTCCTAGTCTGTGCAGTGCTGTACACTACGCTAATACTCCACTAGTGTATGGTAGCGTTCAAAACATTCCCCAATGCAAAGACCAGGATTGTCAGGACAGAAGGGACAATAATACCGGGTGTCATGCCTAAATCCACACTTGCTGCAGACACAACATCTTTTTTGGGGGGCTCGTTGGGTGGACATATTGAAAATGCTTCTCATGCAGCCGGCTTACTGCATTTGGTTGGGGAAGGTGAGGTGGAGCACCGTCTGGATACAGAAGGGCTCTGACGATCTCTTCCTGGAATTTAAGGAAGGATCCAGTCCGTCCTGAAGCTCTGTATAGCACATAAGCATTCAGCTAAGCCAATTGAAATAAATAAACAGACACTTTTTTGTACCAGCGTCTGGCCTTACGGGCAACTAGGTACGGTGCCAACAACTGGTCGTTGAGGTCCACCCCTCCCATATTTTGGTTATATTCATGGACACAGAGGGGTTTTTCCACAACACCAGTCGTCGTAGTAATTTGGACCGTCGTGTCTGCATGAAGGGAGGTAAGAACAAAAACATTCTTATTGTCCCTCCACTTCATAGCGAGCAAGTTATTACACTTCAAGCAGGCTCTCTCCCCCAGCCTAAGACGAGAATCTACAAACCGCTGGGGAAAGCCCCGGCGATTAGGTCGCACTGTGCCACATGCTCCATCTGATGATCAAAAAGGTGGCTAAAAAGTGGCACGCTTGTGTAATAATTGTCCACGTACAAGTGGTACCCCTTTCCGAATAAGGGTGACACCAAGTCCCACACTATCTTGCCAGCGCTTCCTATGTAGTCAGGGCAGTTTGTCGGCTCTACGTGACTATCTTTGCCCTGTCACAGAGCTTATACATCTTGACCCCATAACTGGCACGCTTGCTGGGAAGGTACTGTTTGAATGACAAGCGGCCAGAAAATTTAATCAGGGACTCATCAACGCAGACAACTTCATGGGGAGTAAACAAGTCTGCAAAACGTTGGTTGAAGTGGTTTACGAGGGGCCGAATTTTGTAGAGCCGATCGTATCCAGGGTCTCCACGAGGACGACAGAGTTCATGGTCGTTGAAGTGCATGAACCGCAAAATCTGCTCGTATCGTGCCCTGGTCATGGAGGCAGAGAACACGGGCATATGGTAAATTGGGTCAGTGGACCAATATGACCGCAACTTACTCTTTTTATTTATGCCCATGTTGAGGGAAAGGCCCAGAAAGAGCTTAAATTCGGAAACCGTAATTGGTTTCCAATCTCTGGCAAGGGAGGACTGGGGAATAGTGGCGATGTGTTGACCAGCGTACAAATTGCTTTGGTCCACAATAGATCTATAGAGATCTTCAGTGAAAAACAGCGAATAAAAATCCAGTGGCGTAAAGTCAACTGTTTCCACCTGAATTCCGGGTTGGCCAGTGAATGGGGGAAGTACAGGTGCTGCAGAAGTGGTGGGTTCCCAATTCGGATTGGCGAATGCAGCAGGAAGGGCACTATGGGCACAACGGCCTGTCTTTGTCTTCTTGGTGGCAGCAGGATACTACTAGTGCTTGCCACCTCACCAGCTTGAACTGTACTTATGGGACTCGCCACATCACCAGGTGATACTGCAGTGCTGGATATACGACCAGGGTGTACTAGGCCGCTGGTGCTTGCCAGTTCACCAGAAGGAATAGCGGCGCTAGTATTTCTCTGCTCCATACGAGGGACCTGCGGTTCTTGCACTTCAAGGACAGAAGAAGAAGTTTGGGGTCTGGTATGCCTGACCTTAGCAGGGACCACAACTCCATCGTCAGAGCTATCTGTCATGGAGCCGCTGTCCTCTACAGGATCGTATTCTGAGCCTGAATCTGACAGATGAGTGACTTCCTCTTCACTACCTGTCATGCTCAGAAACGTGTAGGCCTCTTCACTAGTGTACCTTCGATTTGCCATTTTGGGCTCTAAATTTAGGGGTACACTAGTGATACTCACAGGCAAAAAAGCTCCTGACTGTTAGCGACTGTATCAAAATGCTACCAAAAAACTGTTAGCGATCGCAGGGATCAGGCCTGACTCTGCGAACGCTGCAGTTATGTGTGCTTAGTGTTTTGTAAGTGACAGTTATCGATCGATACTGCTCCTGGGTGAGCTGGGCTGGGCCGAGGAGCAAAACGCAGGTGCTAGCAGGTATCTGGGCTGATCCTGCTAACACTGCGTTTTTGGGAACCCTAAACTGCTGGGGACGCTAGTATAGATCTGATCGGATCAGATATCGATCCGTTCAGATACTATAGCACTAAGGGAGGTGTATGCTGCGTGCGTGGGTGTTAGCGGTACTGGCGCTAACCTGACGCTGCCTGGGGCAACGCAGACCTTATCTGATCCTAAAAACGTAACTTATATCACCGCCGGGCAGTTAGGGGGTTAAACCTTTATAAGGTAATAAACGGCGGGTGCCCTAAAATTATAATAAACTATAAAAAAAAACTAACTAACCAGCGTCATCCATAACACTTATACGGTGATCGCTGGTGAAAGGGTTAACTAGGGGGCAATCAGGGGGTTAAAACCTTTAGTAGGTAGTACATGGGGGTCCCTGTCGCTATAAAACACTGACAGCGAACCTATATACTTACCTCCCTAACTAGCGTCACATGTGTCACTAATACAGCGATCAGAAAAATGATCGCTTAGCAACACTGGCGATGGGGGGGTAATCAAGGGGTTAACCTTTATTGGGGGGTTAGGGGGGTACCTTGGACCTAAAGGGGGTACCCTAGACCTAAAGGTGGCTAACCCTAACTGCACTAACGCTTATAACTGTCACAAACTGACACCAATGCAAAAAAAAAACTGCTATTGGTATAAGTGTGACAGGGGGTACAGGGGGGTGATCGGGGGGTGACTGGGTGTTGAAAAGTGTGCCTGCGTGTTCTACTGAAAGTGTAGTGTTGGTGCACTTATTGGATGTCTTCTCTCCTCGGCACCGGATCGAAAAGACCGGCTCGAGGAGGGATGACATCACTTCCTCTCCCTCTGCCTCTGTTTACATTACAGAGGGAAAGGAAGGATTTTCAATCGCCGGGAGCGATCGGGAGGGGGTGGCCACGAATGGATGGCCTCCCCCTCACCTCTCATCACCCGGGAACAAATGGCGACCGCCTCTGGCACCGGAGGGGTCGGCAATCACGTACCAGGTAGGTGATTTTGCCTGCCCGTGTTATTCTGCCGTATATCTGCGTGAGGCGGTCGTCAAGTGGTTAATTGCTAAATAATTCAGGTTCTCTCACAAACGGACCAGCTACGATTGACTGTCTTCTGAAATGATTCAGTGTGTGTGTCTCTCTCTGCTAGCAAATCGTAAGTGAAAGTAAGTTGGCTGTACGTGTGTACTTAGTTCTTGCTATTTTACTGCCCCTCCTCTTTGGTTACAATCGGCCAATAACATTCATCATCATCATTATTTTTATTTTATTTCCCCCACCCAATTCCAGCAGTGATATTTTCTCTCTATGTCGAATCTTTTCTCTCTATGTCGAATCTTTTCTCTCTATGTAGAATAATCTTGGACTAATAGAGTTAAGGTTAGGCACATTTGACCACAGGTTCGATAGACACAGATTGTTTTTTTCCATCAAAAAGTTTATTTAGAAGTTGTAAAATCAGTACAAATCAGATACACCATAATGAAAACATGTATCCATACATAAGTAGTATTAAGTTGACACAGGTTTACATCATAACTATAGATATATTGTGTAGAACATAACATAAAGATAGATTCTGTAGAGTCAGGTGTGTCCATCAGTATAATGTTATCTCAAAGTTGATAAACCCTTTCTGTCACACCTCACCTTGTCTAGTCCTATTCATTTCATATGTAAGTTGGTAAATTTAACCTTCTGATTTGTTAGCTAAATCTAAGAAAGAGAGAGAAGAAAACATCAGAAAAGAAATAGAATTTATGACCAATTTATAATCGGAGTTATTGCAGTTAGGGTCCATCCACGTTGTCCAGCCGTACTGTTCCATCAAGACTCTATTGCTGCACTTACACTTGATCAAGTCTTATTCTAGTTCAGAAGTCTGTGCATTGAAAATGTCAGTAAACGCCTTGGAATATTTAAAAACATTCCAAGGACGCCAAGTCTTATGGAAACTTTCGACCTGTTCATTAGATTGAGCAAGGGTGTCTTCCATTTCATAGAATTCAGTGACCCTGTGAAGCCAATCAGATACTGTTGGTACCCAATGAGATTTTCAATGAATTGGGATGAGAGATTTGGCAGCGTTCAAAAGGTGTCTTGTGAGAGAACGCTTGTATTTCTTTAAAGACCAGTTTGAGATGTGCAGTAAACAACATGCTGCATCAAGGACTAGAGTCGTCTCTGTAATCAATTTGATTAAGGCTAGAACTTCGTCCCAGTAGTGGGCAATCAAGGGGCATTGCCACCAGATATGCAACAATGAGCCACTATCCCCCAAGCATCTCCATCAGTGGTCTGATGCCTGTGGGTACCACTTGTTTAATTTCACTGGTGTTAAGTACCATTGAGTCAGCAGTTTGTATGCTGTTTCTTGCAATTTGGTGCTGATGGAGCACTTGTGCAATAAAAGGCAATCGTTCTTCCATTGTTTAGAAGTTATGTTTACCTGGAAGATATCAGACCACCGCCTTCTGTGTCTGTCATCCTGTAACCATGCATAAATAATTGAAGTTGTTCTACTGACCGGATCGCCTATGTGGCATACCGACTCAAAGTCCGTTAGAGATCTGGAGAAGTCGCCTACCTTGTGATTGCCGCTAAGATAGCTTCTTACTTGCAGGTAAGCCCAGAAGGGTAAGTCAGTCACGTTATCAGACTTTTTTAGAACCTGAAATTCTTTTATTTTGGCATGTTGACAGCAGTCACCAGTCAAAAGTGGTCTATCATCGAGAGGGGACTTGAGATGAGGGTTACCCATCCCCGGAGTAAACTCTGGGTTGTGTTTCAGTGGGGTTAATGGGCCTAGTGCAGACGTGATCCCTGTACCTCTAGGTAGCTCATGAATCAGTTTTAATGTGGTTCCTGTTAACGGATGTTGCTTTAAGTCATCAGGGTAGGAAGTCCACTGTAGCCAAGGAGCAAAAGTGAGTGGGATGGAGCTGAGATCCATTTTCAACTTCACCCAGTCTTTAGCATCTCAGTGACGGTGCCAGTCTATAATCCTCGCTATGTGCGAGGCTCGGTAGTAATCCCTTAAGTTGGGTACTCCCAACCCCCTAGATTCTTTCACTCTAAGTAAGGTTTCGTATTTGATTCTCGGTTTTTTATGTGCCCAAAGGAATTTCAGAAACATTGCTCCTAAAGTCCTAAACATGTTGGTTGGTAATTTGATCGGCAGTGTACGCATTAAATATAGAAGCCTGGGCAAGACGGTCATTTTGATAATGGCCGCTCGGCCAAACCATGAAAAGGTCCCTGTGTGCCAGTTGTGTAAGTCACTGTCTATGCTTTTTAGTAGTGGAGGGAAATTTTGTTCGTATATTGAAGAGACCTGTAGGGTTAAATTCACTCCTAAGTACTTCAGTCTTTTATGGTCCCATTTGAAAGGAGAATTCTCTATCACAAAGGTAAGTGAATGATTTGAGAGTGATATATTCATGGCTTCTGACTTAGAGTAATTTATCTTTAAGTTGGAAACATATCCATAATGTTCAAAAGCTCTCATTAGGTTGGGAAGAGTGATATGTGGCCTAGATATGAAGAACAGTAAGTCGTCGGCATAGGCGGCAACCTTAAACTCCCGATCCTTCACCTGTAATCCCCTTACAGAGGGGTTTGCGTTGATCTGTCTGATAAATGGTTTCAGGGACAATATGAACAAGAGAGGTGACAAAGGACACTCCTGTCTTGTGCCGTTTGCAATATGAACCCGCTCAGACAGTGTGCCATTTATTTTTAATCTTGCTGTAGGATTTTGATAAAGAGCTGAAATCCATGCCAACATCCTGGAGCCCAGACCAACATGTCTGCAAGTGGCCAGCATGTAATCCCAAGCCATTCGGTCGAAGGCCTTCTCCGCATCGGTGGACAGGAGAAGGCCCTCGATGTCACTGGTTATAGTTTTGTGAATTAGTAACAGGGATTTAATGACATTGTCTTTGGCCTCGCGGCCAGGCATGAAGCCGACCTGTTCTGGACCAATTAATTTTTGTAAGAAGGGTCTGAGTCTGTTGGCAAGTATTTTTGCGAAAATTTTTAAATCTATATTCAACAAGGATATAGGACGGTAGCTGGCACATTCAGAAGGGTCCTTACCCGCTTTCGGTATGACCGTTATAAATGCCGAGAGTAAATCTGGTGTCATTTCCCTGGAGTCAGACATGGAGTTCAAGGCCGCCGCCAAGGGGTCTATCAGTAAGTCCGCAAAAAATAATAAATAGCTGTGTAGACACAGATCATTATTGTCAGCATCATGTCGAATCTCCTATCTATATCGAACTGTTGTCGCAACGAAAACGAAAATAAAGCATTTGTTTATGTCGGATTTTTCGGTTTTCGTATTCTGCACTTTCGTTATCGTTTGTTAAAACGATAATGGAAATACCTGAAATTCGGACAAAAATGCATTCGGACAAAAACTAATGCACATGTCTAATACTTAAAGAATTTCTTGGGATTTTTTTGCTCTCCTCCTCCTATGTGTCTTTCGAGTTCTATCTTAGCCTCCCTAATTGCACTATTACATTTCTTGTTGCATTTTTTTTTAAAGTTTGAATGCTGATGATGATCCCTCAACCTTGCATTTTTTGAAGCCCTTCTCTTTTGCTTTTATATGCATTTTTACATTGGAGTTAAGCCATCCAGGACTTTTGTTTGCTCTTTTAAATGTATTACCCAATGAGATGCACTGGCTAATGGCCTTTTTTAATATGCTCTTAAAGCGAACCCATCTCTCCTCCGTGTTCTTTGTTCCTAAGATGTTATCCCAATTTATGCCTTCTAGCAAGGTTCGTAGTTTAGGCAAGTTGGCTCTTTTGAAATTCAGTGTCCTTGATTTATACTGAAGTCTATTGACCTGTGATCGCTGTTTCCTACATTGCCCTGTATTTCCCCGTGATCAGGTCTGTATTGTTAGTAATCAGTAGATCTAGTAAAATTTTATTTCTAGTTCGTGCGTCTACCATCTGACCCATGAAATTGTCCTGCAAGACATTTGGGAACTTAGATGAATGCATGTTTCCCTCTGCCCAGTCTATGTCTGGATAATTAAAATCCCCCATTATGATTACACTTCCATCTTTGCTGCTAAGCCAAATTGTGATAGGAGGTCTATCTCCCCCTCCTCCCTCAGGTTTATAGCGCAAAAAAATAAAAAAGCAAATATCACCAAAAGAAGACTCTATTTGTGGGAAAAAAAGGATGTCAATTTTGTCTGGGTACAACGTTGCACGACCGAGCAATTGTCAGTTAAAGCGGTGCAGTACCGTATCGCAATAAATGGCCTGGTCATTAAGGGGGCAAATCCTTCTGGTCCTTAAGTACTTATTAAATCTTACCTTATTTCAGTTTCCTAAGTATAGCTACACTGAACTGGCCACCGCTGCTGTTGCTGAATATTTGAACTCAGTATCCAATAAACTCAATTAGCTTTATGAGCAGGAGAAGCTAACTTTGCTGAAGCAATTGGGGTATTATGGGTTGGGGAAGTCCTAAGAAAATATAAAGGGAATCTTTATATATATATATATATATATATATATATATATATATATATATATATATATACAAAAATTTTTAGCCCAATAACATTCTGGCATGTCGGAGTCATGGAATGTACAAGATCGGAAACTAAACATTTTGTGGGTGCAAGAGACTAATGGCATTAAAAACTTGTAAAAAAAAAACCCTATCATGCTTTCAGGTAGTTTTGGAAGAAAAGCAGCAAAAATTTTGTTGGTCAGCATCAAAGGCTAGTTAGGCCTATTTTTTTATTTCTTTTTTTACTTACTTCTTTCTTTTATGTTACTATAGTTGTTCCAACATTTCATGTGGCATGTCATTTCCGATTCTTATTTGCTAATGAGCAGGGATGAATTAATCTGCATCCTGCAGGCCATTATTGGCACAAATCTTAAGCCCTCAGTATTTGGACCGGGATCTGAAGATGGAGTTGGAGCTGGATCGTGTGCACCAAGTCGTGGGCCCCAGAGACCACATATAGGACTATCCATGAAATGTATTATGTAGGGTGCATTTCTTTACCTTGAAGGAGGAGATCATCTGGAGGGCCTGGCACCATGGTCTGCTCGAATTTGATAGAGTAACTGTACAACTATTGCGAAAAATTTGTCTTATCACTTTGGCGATGCTCAAATCTGTGAAGTCACTCCTGGACAGCTTGAGAGACATACTGTAGGTGCATCTTATCATTGCAGTCATCCCTTTCACAATATCATGCAGAAGGATAACAACCAATTTGTGTTGCGTACTGATAAGAACTTTTTCGATTTCTTGATATTGCTCCAATTCTGGTTCCAAATTTGCTGGAATCTGAGACAGTGAGCCCAGCCATGTCTCTCCACATTTGCTGCAACATGCTTGGTGAGCCCTTACTAGATTTATTAGGGCACCCTCTTACTGGGGGTCCCCCCAAGGCATGCTCTCTGATCAAGACTATCAGTCTCCACTTCTCTTTTGACATCTCCACTTCTCTTTTGACAATTGGGCACAGCAGTGGAAGTCTGGACTATGGTAATGGTTTCCTATTTCATCATTTTTGGGGGTACTCCTCGGCTCCTGCATGGTAGCTTTTCCACTATAGCCTCCTATGCAGGGAGCCTTGGCCTATGTACCTGTGGGGCTTGCAGTAGGAGGACTCCTCCACACTATTATTTTTTTTATTATGTTTTATGGTTACTTGGTATATTGCTCTTATGTGGATATTTGGTATAATGTGGCTGTGGGCGGTCTGGGCAGTGGCGACACAACTCCTTACATATACCGGGTGATCTATCTGCCCATGGATACCTCCACAACCATATAGTGTCCTAGTTTAGTCATGGGTTGTTTTATTTTCATGTTATGGGCGATCCTCTGTGGTGACCCTCCCTCCTGACACGTACTTGCATTGCCTTCATTTTATTTGCTAGTGCCTTTCCCCTTTTTTTGTTTTGTTTTTCTTTCTCTCAATTTGTTATGGATCCCTGTATTATATCACAGGTGTGTTGTGCACTCTGACAGAGGCTTGCCAGGCTCTTTATGGAAACTAAAGGCTGGAACACACTAGTAGTTTTTTCGTTCAACCCAGCAGGCTGAACAAAAAAAACCTGAAGTGCTCAGGAGGAGAAATCTGATGTTAGTATAACGATCTCCCCTTCTAAGATATTGTGATCTAACAGGTGGGTGGGCCCCCTGCCAGAACACACCGGTTAGTGCTCTCTTCTGTCAGATCAGTTGCAGTACACATGGGCCGAATGTCAGCCAGTTTCTATTGAACTGGCCGATGCCGCCCGATGTTCAGCTCGTGTGTACGGCCCCTGAGGATCAAGAGGGGGACTTTCACCGGGGATTGCCTAATTGTATGTTAATATTCTCTGATTGTCTTTACTGTATTTGAAGTCTGTGATTGTGAAGATGCAGGCTGGGCTTCTCTGACATGGGGGAAGATGGGTGAATCGCTTGGTCCTCTATCCCCCTCCTGTCCCTCTCCCAAAGCTCTACTGTGCAGCCCTATTTTTGTAGACTATCAATTAGAGTCTGAGCAGTTTCCTGTAGTTTTCAGTCTCCCCTGCATAGGCCTTGCTCCCACCCATGGCTATCACAGGAAGGTTGTAGTATGTATTCTGAGCATTACTCCTTACTGTTTGTTAGTCTAACCCTTTAGTTCTCTTCCTTGCACCTCTTCCCTTTCTGTCCTTTTTCTCCTGACTCCTACCGGATCCCAACCACTCTTACCTGCCTCCTTTCCTTCCCCCCACCTTTTTTTTGCTCTCTTCCCTCTCCTTATCAACCCAAATTCCACCCTGCTGAGATGCCTGATCTGACATTCACTTCTTTGAATGTACAGAAGTACATACCCCTGAAAAGTGCTCTCTAATTCTAGGACAACTTTGGCGAATGTGGTCACATGTCACATTTTTGCAAGAAATGAATTTTTCTGGTACTAAAACTTTTAGACTTTACAATTTCGGGTATCTGATGGTATATCACTGTTGTTTGCCAGATTCTAAATCAAAGGGGGGGTCATCAGTACGCTTATCTCACAGATGGTTCAATGATCTCTCAAACCTTGATGGATGACTAGCATTTCTGGACAATGTTACTCTTACTAATATACAGTATATGCTCCTAATATCGGCCAATTTGGCTTCCTGGAGGACTGCCTAGAGCTCCTCTGAGCTTTTGCAAAGAGCCTCTGGATAATTAATGCTACCTTGCATAGACTTAAGAGATGATTCCTGTCCTCACAATTTGTAGATGCTTGGAGGGTTTCTAACAATGCTAAATACTCTATATCTTTTACTCTCTACCACACGATTCTCACTCAGACCTGGACTACTTTCTGTTGCATCAATTGAACTGTTAATTCAGAAGAACGTAGGCACCATGGTTGTTTCTGACCATACCCTTGTCATTCTATTGATTGCTCTAGGGAAACGTCTACAACTGGGAGATACTTGACGCTTGGATGAAAGTTTGAATCAAAACGTTTCTCTGAACTTATCCTCAGAAGTGTCTCCATTAGTTCTATGGGAGGCATATAAATGCTCGATTAGGGGCACCTTGATCAAATTGGTCAGCCCGGTTTATGAAACATAAACAATCTCTGGCAGTTCAGGTAGCAGTAGATCTTCATATAATGAGAGGTAAGTTATGGGAACTACTCACTGACGCGGGTAAATCTAAATTCATCCATACCAGAGGTTTGAAAGCAATGCTGGCAGATTGTTAGCCAAGGAGCTACCAAGGGGATCGCCTCAGATCTTATATCCCCAGTATCTCATCACCTTGGAGATGGAAATGATAAAAATCTGCAGATATAGCAAATTGTTTAAGTGACAGCAAAACCCACTCCTTCAGTTTAACAATCTGTCTTTGCAGCCTATTTGGCTTAATCCAGCATGCTTCAAGATGAGGGAGGAATTAGAATCCCTCATTACTGTGGAGGAAATGTTGGGAGCTCTGAAAGGGTTGGACCCAGTTGTGCCCCTGACCTAATGGCTTCTCACTCCTGTACCGTATGTTTATGAATCTCCTTTTGCTGCATTTTTTGACAGCATAGTACTCACATTAACAGAATGTTTCCTACCTTAGTGATCCCCTGTGGGCTCAAATTTCCCTTATTTCTGAGGAGAAGGACCCCCTGAACTGCACCAACTACCACCCCATATCATTGCCAAATGTTGATCTAAAAATCTTCACCAAGATTTTAACAAATCGGTTGATGCCCATCCAGGGCGGACAGGGACAATACCATAAGTGTTCTGAATCTGCCCCATCTGGCCCAGTCAAAAGATGATTTCAGTGGATCACAGAAGGCCTTCGACCTGGTTAATTGGGAATTCCAGATAGAGATGATGTGCTATATAGAGTATTAGGTACAGGAACATGGAATAGGACTTTGTATAGGTACCCAGAACCATAAAATGTTGATAAAAAGTATACTTCTCTATTAAATATAGATTAAAACCAGCAACTTAAAAAAAGTATAATCAATACACCAAGGGTATATCTCATATCTGAATTCTCCAATACAAAGTTGTCTTCAATGAAAATCTTTCAATGGTCTTGAACTTCAATGTATTTCAACTCATAAAGAGTCTTCATCAGGAGGTGAACAGAAAATATGGAATATAGATACACATAAATTCCAGCAAAATACACAAAGGAGAATGCTCAATCCAATTATTATATGAATTGGAATTCACCTACAAAAACCAATGATGAATGAAAAGAGTGAGTGTTGTAATGAACATATTGAGGCCTACAACTATTTTTACATTTAATAACATTATTGTGAACTTTTGTTAGGGGTATAAGTCTCAGTTCCAAAGAAATTTCAGGAACTGGACATTCTGAGAACAGTTGACATGATAAACCAGCTCTGGTTTTTTATCTAGAGTTAGTATCTTGGAAAGGTCTCTTTCTATTGTCCAAAATGCCACCTGGTTCATCGATGTAATCTCTGAACACTGTAATGTTACTATAAATACTCTGTGACATATGTTAGGATGACCTCTAGCTGATCAGTGTCTTAAGTTCCTGATAACCAATCTAAGATTGCCCTCCATTGACTGAGAGTGGTAACATCTTATGGTGTTAGTAAAAATTCCCTTAAGGGTTACATAGTTACATAGTAGGTGAGGTTGAAAAAAGACACAAGTCCATCAAGTCCAACCTATGTGTGTGATTATATGTCAGTATTACATTCTATATCCCTGTATGTTGTGGTTGTTCAGGTGCTTATCTAATAGTTTTTTTGAAACTATCGATGCTCCCCGCTGAGACCACCGCCTGTGGATGGAATTCCACATCCTTGCCGCTCTTACAGTAAAGAACCCTCTACGTAGTTTAAGGTTGAACCTCTTTTCTTCTAATTTTAATGAGTGGCCACGTGTCTTGTTAAACTCCCTTCCACAAAAAAGTTTTATCCCTATTGTGGGGTCACCAGTACAGTATTTATAAATTGAAATCATATCCCCTCTCAAGCGTCTCTTCTCCAGAGAGAATAAGTTCAGTGCTTGCAACCTTTTCTCATATCTAATATCCTCCAGACCCATTATTACCTTAGTTGCCCTTCTTTGTACTCGCTCCATTTCCAGTACATCCTTCCTGAGGACTGGTGTCTAGAACTGGACAGCATACTCTAGGTGCGGCCGGACCAGAGTCTTATAGAGCAGGAGAATTATTGTTTTATCCCTGGAGTTGATCATCTTTTTAATGCATGCCAATAATCTGTTTGCTTTGTTAGCAGCAGCTTGGCATGCCATTGCTGAGCCTATCATCTACTAGGACCCCAGGTCCTTTTTCATCCTAGATTCCCCCCAGATGTTCTCCTCCCAGTGTATAGATTGATTTCTTATTTTTGCAACTCAAATGCATTATTTTACATTTTTCTACATTAAACCTAATTTGCCATGTAGCTGCCCACCCCATTAATTTGTTTAGATCTTTTTGCACATCCTGCGGAGAAGTTATTGCCCTGCTTAGCTTAGTATCGTCCGCAAAAACAGAGATTGAACTGTTTACCCCATCCTTCAGGTTGTTTATGAACAAAATAAATAGGATTGGTCCCAGAACAGAACCCTGGGGGACCCCACTACCCACCTCTGACCATTCTGAGTACTCCCTATTTATCACCACCCTCTGAACTTGCCCCTGTAGCCAGTTTTCAATCCATGTACTCACCCTATGGTCCATACCAATGGACCTTATTTTGTACAGTAAACATTTATCGGAAACTGTGTTAAATACTTTTGCAAAATCCAGATACACCACATCTATGGGCCTTCCTTCATCTAGATAGCAACTCACCTCCTCATAGAAGGTTAATAGATTGGTTTGGCAAGAACGATTCTTTATGAATCCATGCTGATTACTGCTAATGATACAATTCTCCTTACTAAAATCTTCTATATAGTCCCTTATCATCCCCTCCAAGAGCTTGGATACTATTGATGTTAAGCTAACTGGTCTGTAATTCCCAGGGATGTATATTGGGCCCTTTTTAAATATTGGTGCTACATTGGCTTTTGTCCAATCAGCTGGTACCATTCCAGTCAGTAGACTGTCAGTAAAAATTAGGAACAATGGTCTGGCAATTTCTTGACTAAGTTCCCTAAGTACCCTCGGATGCAAACCATGTGGTCCCAGTGATTTATTAATGTTAAGTTTCCCAAGTCTAATTTTAATTTTGTCCTCTGTTAGACTTTTTTTTTAAAGATTAAGGAAGAGTTAAAACTCTTGGCAGTTCAGTTTTTTCTGTTTGTGTACCATTGTGGAGACATACCATCACTTCCTGTCCTAGAAACACTGCAGAAGGTGAAAGAAAAAGTCTACAAATATAGCAGCATTACCTTTGTAGAAAGTTGTCACTGGGACAAGTGTCCGAATTGGAAATTTTTTCCCTCACTTCTTGGTCTGGTGAACACTCCAAAGTTGGATTTCTTTTCACTGTCTTTTTGGTGATAGCGTTCACAGGATAAACAGAGAAGGTGAATCACCCCAGTGGGAACAATTATAGCAAGAGAAACCTTGCAGAGGTTCTAAACCTTCCCTACTCTAACCAAAAACTATAAGAGAAAAGTTTTAGCTATATGGTCTTTATCATTGCGCTCTTCATACCCAGAAACTTCTGAATAGTTTTACTGTAAATTATCGTGGTTTTTATAGCTAAGTAATGGTCAGCATCTGTTGTAGATATGTTTATAGAATAAGTTTACCTTCCTTCACTGAGAGGTTGTAGTCCTATTTCTCTCCAGCAAGTGCAGCTCCTTGCTATGATTAGTGTAATTCTTATTTTGGCTGGGGTAAACTGCAAAAAAATTTGTAGAAAGCAAATTCAATAGAAAAAGAATAACAATGATATTGCATTCCTCTTTAAGAAGAAGTACTTTAAATTAAGGTTATTTTTTTAACAACGCCCTTTAAACAAAGTAGCCCTGCAAATAAAAGTTCATTTTTACTCTTAAAATTCTCATATGAATACCAACCATTTCTGCAAGCCATTTTCTTGAACTGCAGTCTTTCATGCATACATTTTCATTATGCCCCACTGAATAGCTAAGCACATGTCTATCTAATTTATACTAACCTGTAATTTTATTCATTAACATTTATAGAGAACTGTTTCTATTTATTTGCCTAATGGCTTGCTTCAAAATTAGGGGCATACATTTTCTAAAATGTAGTTTTATGATATGAAAAGTATTTTGAGTTTATTTTTTATTAGGATATTAGGACATTTTAATTATTGCTTTAATTATTACAGTATTTTACCTGATGACCCTTTGTGTATATTGTCTAAACCATAGAGCTTCTCCTTCCTGTATATGTGCACCTTTTACCTACAGTATTATCAAATTAAAAATTGATTTCCAGATTAGCAAAGCTTAATCAATTTCCCCACTCCACTTTCCAACAAGTTTGAGCATATATTTAAACCATGTTCCCAGTTAGGTGTATGCTCTAGGAATGGAATGTACTTAATGTAAAAAATGCAGAGACCACTCTGGGTCGCCTCATAGTGTCAGGGATTGGTTGTATCCCTGAGAAGGCCAGCCAGGTAATCAATGACTAATTAAGATTATTTGTAACTTCTTTTTTTTTGGCGGGGGTGGGAGCAATTAGTGTTTTTCGGCAGTGACTCGCCTATGTACCTGTGCCACATATTATAGTAGCACATGTACATAGATGATATTTTGCTAATTTGGATGGGCACACAATGTGAACTGGAGGACTTTATTAAATGGATTGGCCAAAATTCATTTAATCTAAACCTTACAATGGAATGTGACCAATCAGACTCTGAATAATCCAAATAGAAATTTAACCACCGATCTGTATTGAAGCCACCGGCTGCGAATACTATCCTCCATGCTTCCGGTGCCCACCTGAAGACGGAAAAAAATAGCATCCCATATTGCCAGTACCTCAGACTTAAGAGAAACTGCAGCAATGAGGATGACTTCCATGCTCAGGTAAAGAATTTACAAGAGTGCCTCCTAAGAAGAGGTTATAGCAAAAAATACCTTAAGCAGGCCTTTAATAGAACAAAATTAAGGTCCCATGAATCTCTTTTATATACCCAACGCAAAGCGAAGGTGACTAATCCTACCCGTATTATCAGGCGCTTCTCCCAAAATCACACACAACTGACCAAAATTTTGCCCCGCCCTCCTCTGATGCCACGGGGAAGCCAAGTCCCCGTGGCATCAGAGGGGGGTGGGGTCACCCCTTTACGTAAAGGTGGCCCCGCCCTCAGTTATATAAGAGCTGCCACAAGTGAAGATGCGTCAGACGGGGGAGCCCCCCATGGAGGCTGGTCGGTCACGGGGTTTTTTTTTGGTCCGTTGGGCGGCGTGAACTTACTTTGTGGGACATTTTTATTTTTTAATTTTTTTAATAAAGGACTTGTCCCAAGCTGTGTCTTGTCTTTTTTTACCATTTTTACACTTTTTTTGTGAAATGGTAGGGTAACCCGTTATCATTTCACACGGGGGGAGGCTGGGATCTGGGGGTCCCCTTGTTAAAGGGGGCTTCCAGATTCCAATAAGCCCCCCGCCCACAGACCCCCACAACCACAGGGCAAGGGTTGTGGGGATGAGGCCCTTGTCCTCATCAACATGGGGACAAGGTGGTTTCGGGGGCTACCCCAAAGCACCCTCCCCATGTTGAGGGCATGTGGCCTGGTATGGTTCAGGAGGGGGTTGCGCTCTCTCATCCCCCCTCTTTTCCTGTGGCCTGCCAGGTTACGTGCTCAGATAGGGGGCTGGTATGGATTTTGGGGGGACCCCTACGCCATTTTTTTTTACATTTTGGTGCAGGGTTCCCCTTAATTTCCATATCAGACTCGAAGGGCCTGGTGTGGATTTTAGGGGGACTCCCACGCAATTTTTTTAAAAATTTTGATTCGGGGTTCCCCTTAATATTCATACCAGACCCAAAGGGCCTGGTAATGGAGGGGGGATCCCATGCTCTTTTTTTCAATTATCTGTGCTCCGGTGAGAGGAATCACATCAGGGGGAGATTGTTAATAACCATTGCACGGTTGTTCTATTACAAAGGAGAGTTTTTCTTGGAAGATACGTTACATCACCTTGAACATTTTTTGCTGCACACCATATGGGACTTTCTCTCGATACATAGTTGGCTGAGGATTTGATATATTATATATATTTTTAGTTTTTTTTAGTTTTTTTCAGTTTTTTGCACATTATTGCACAGTGGTTTGAACACCACGTTATCTATTAGTATAACTTTGCACTTGTCACTTTGGATTCCCAAACAGAGGGGTGAATCTATATAAGACTTACTAACACATGGTTTACAGTGTTTATATTGTGCAATTTTTGTTTTTTTCCACTATATGAAACTGTGTCAATGTAATTATATACAGTTTACAATTCTCTCTTGCACTAACTAGCACCTATCACTTTATATTTATAATATGCACTACTGCATTTTTTGTCTTTTTTTAAATTTAATATAATTAATTTACTATTTACACCTGTGAAGTGATTGAATCACCGCACTGGTGCACCCGTCACTTTAGAAAGTAGAATTATTTTCCTTGTCAAAAGAAGTTTATTGAGTATACAATGTTATAAAGATACATAAAGTAAGTTTACAAGGATCTATAAAGTAAGCTCATTGTTTTACAGTAGGGTTTATATAGGTAAATATCATGAAATTTCAAATATTAAACATTGGGTTCACGTAAACCTAAATTAAAGATATATATCATTTCCTTAGTTACTTTTGTAGGTATTTAAATGATTTATACCTACTATACATATTGTTTACAAGTAGAGTGTATATAGGTCAAATAAATTCTGATAATGAGCTTTAATCGTAAGGTGGAGAAAAGGAAAGAGAAAGAAGAAAAAGGGTTAAAAGCTAGAGGTATGGTCCACAAGGTTGTCCCGCTCGTCAGTTTATTATTCTTTTTAATTCTCTTAGAAGCCTTAGAATGGGTGTGTCTGTAAGTCATTTAATCTGTTACCATGGCAACAGGACAGAGTCATTGAAGTTTGACAGGAACTGTAGTTTTATCCAAGGATGCCAAAGTTTTTCAAATTTTGGAATTTGATTTTGATCGATGGCTACCATCTTAGCATGGGACATTGTATTATTCATTCTGTGAATTGTTTCTGCTAGTACCAATGTAGGAGATTTCCATGCCTTGGTCACTGTTTGTTTTGCAGCCGTTATTAGTTGGATCATAAGTTTGAATTGAGAGAGTGTTAACCATTCCGGTTTTAGAGTAAGTAAAGTTAGATATGGATCTGGTTGTATTATTTTTTTAAATATTTTAGATGCAATCACGAAGACTTCCTTCCAGAAGGTTTGGATTACTGGGCACGTCCACCATATGTGTAAATATGTGCCTATTTCTGGGCATCCTCGAAAACAAAGAGCTGAGGTATTAGGTGAATATTTTGCCACTCTAGCGGGTACAAGGTACCAGCGAGTTAGGACTTTATAATTTGTCTCCAGTGCTAAGATGTTGGGTGAAGATGACTTAGATGTGAGCCATATGTTAGACCAGTCCGTGTCTTCTAAAGTTCGTCCCAGGTCCTCCTCCCACCTCTGAACGTAAGAGGGTCTATTAAGATTTGCTACTCCATATAATTGATTATAAAGTGATGAAATTGTACCTTTAGCAAATGGATCTTTTGTACAGATTGATTCAAAAATGGATAATTGGGATAAAGGTGTATCCCCCTTTAGGAATGGTGTATAGAAATTTTTGATTTGGAGATATCTAAATATCTCAGAGTTTGGTAGATCATATTTTTCTCTAAGCGATGGGAATGAAAGGAATGATTTAGATTCTATGAAGTCATTTAGTGTCTGAATGCCTGATGTTGTCCAAGCTTTAAAAGAATTTGGGTAGATCCATGCCGGGTAAAAGGCCGGATTTCTGATAAAAGAAAGGAGAGGATTGTGTGGAGATTGTAACTGATATTTGGTTTTTAGTTTATCCCAGAGAGATAAGAAGTGTTTAGTTATGGGATTATGAATTTTAAAGCGGTCTTTAGGATCAAGCCATAATAAATTTGATATTAATAGAGGGTCATTTTCTGAAGCCTCTATAAATACCCATAATGGGATTTCCTGTTTTGCATGGTATTTGGACAGACTGGCCAAATGTGCTGCTCTGTAGTAGTTAGTAAAATTAGGGTATCCCAGGCCTCCTTTATTTTTGGGAAGATGTAGTGTGTGTATAGGTATACGTGGTTTAGAAGAGCCCCATATAAACAAGGTTGCTCTTTTTTGTACTATTCTCAAAAAATAGGAAGGAATTGGAATAGGGAGGACTCTGAATAGATAAAGCAATTTGGGTAGAATAGTCATTTTGACTGCATTAATCTTCCCTATCCAGGATAAAGGAAGTTGCGACTATTGTTTTATTAGATTTGTGATCTGTCTTAATACAGGAGGATAATTGGTTGAGAATAAGTCAGAATGAGATGCTGTTAAATGAATTCCAAGATATGGGATTGATTTTTCTGCCCATGTGAATGGGAGTGCAGCCCTAGCCGGGATCAATTCCATGTTTGTGAGTGAAATATTAAGCACTAGGCATTTCTTAGGATTAATCATAAGGATAGGGCTGCAAATCCATTAAGAGCTGGTATTAAGTTAGGACCAGAGACCTGTGGTGATGATAGAAAAAGTAATATATCGTCTGCAAATATACATAATTTGTGTGTAATACCTCCTACTTCAATGCCAGTTATAGTTTGGTTTGTTCTGATGTATTGGGCCATGGGTTCGAGTATAAGGGCAAATAATAAGGGAGATAATGGGCAACCCTGTCGGGTACCTCTTTCGATATTAAAGGCTTCAGATTTGTATCCAGCATATTTTATATAGGCTTTGGGTTTATTATATAATGCTTTGATCCATGTTAAAAAGTGGGGTCCAAATCCCATTTTTGTAATGAATATTGCATATATTGCCAGGATACTGTGTCAAATGCCCTCTTAATATCGAGAGATAGAAAACATAAAGGGATTTTCCGTTTTTTTAGCAATATGTGACAATAACACTGCCCTGCGTATATTATCGCCTGCCTGTCTATTTGGCATGGAGCCTACTTGATCTCTATGTATTAATTTTCCTATAATGCTATTGAGGCGTTTTGCTATTATTTTTGCTAATAATTTAATATTAAGGTTTAACAGAGAGATAGGCCGATAATTCACACAGGAAGTATCATCAGAAAGGGGTTTTGGGATCATACAAACAATTGCCATTAGTGTTTCTTGCCGAAAAGAATGTCCATCTAGAAGTTTGTTAAAAGTTTCAGTGAGAATGGGAGAGAGTATTTCTGAGAATGTTTTATAGTATAAAGCCGAGTAGCCGTCTGGGCCTGGTCTTTTGTTAAGTTTTAGGTCTTTTATGGCGTTAGCAACTTCATCTATAGTTATAGGCTCATCCAAACTGCTTTTTTGATTCTGAGATAACTCAGGTAAGGTTATTTTTGAGAAGAAGGATTCAGCCTCTGTAGGATTAAATTCATTGTTTGTCTTGTATAAAGTTGCGAGATGTGAGTGAAATTTATGGACTATTTTAACTGGATTACAAGTGTAAACATTTTTTGATAATTTCAAACGTATTGGTTTAAAAGATTTGTTAGTTGAATTTAATGCCCGAGCCAAATATGTACCTGGTTTGTTTGTATTCATGTGGAAATTGTGTTTGGAGCGTTTGAGGGATTTATCAACTGACTCAGTAAGAAATAGATCGTATTCCAATCTAGATTTTTCCAGATGAGATTTTGTACTCTGAGATGGATTATCTTGAAATGATATGTAGGCTGCATTAAAATTGAGTTCTAGTTTTTTTGCTAGATTTTTGCGTTCCCGTTTAAATAGTGCCATTTGTCTTTGTATTGTACCACGCAAGACAGGCTTATGAGCTTCCCACAGTGTTATTGGGGAGATGTCTGTTGTATTATTAATTGATATGTATTCCTTTAAAGCTTGTTCAATGGCCATCTGATGTAGTGGGTGTTTGAGCATTATGTCCGGTAAGTACCACGTTGGGTCATGCGCTTTTGGTATGGCTGAGGCTATAGTAGTGTATACTGCATTATGGTCAGACCACGGAATCGGAATTATATTTGATGCAATAATTTCTGGTATCATTCCTATTGTTAGAAAAATATGATCTATTCTGGTGAAGGTTTGATGAGGGTGCGAGAAATACGTGAATTTCTTTTTCATTGGGTTACTTTCTCTCCACGAATCTACCAGATTGTATTTGGAAAGAAGTTGAGAAAAAGGTAATCTAGAGGTTATTTTGGATGGTGTAAAAGGTGATTTATCTAGAAATGGGAGGAGGACCTGGTTCGAATCCCCACACATTATCACTGTTCCTATTTTGTGTGTATTAATCACTTGTAATATATGTGAGAGGAATGGTGTAGGTTGTTTGTTAGGAGCGTAGTAGGAAATCACCGTGATTGCTGTATCCATTATATAACCCATGAGTATCAGGTATCTACCTTCTGGGTCTTTAATTTCTGATGATAAGGTGAATGGTGTGGATCGGTGAAATGCAATTAGAGTTCCCCTTTGCTTGGTACAGGCAGAAGCCGTGTAAATTTGTTGATAAAAAGGAGAAATATATTTTGGAGTAGAATCTTTGGTGAAGTGTGTTTCTTGGAGGCATACTATGTGATCCTTCTTGTTATGGAAAGTACGGAAGGCTTTGGTCCTTTTTTGAGGGACATTTATTCCCTGAACATTCAGGGAAAGTATATTCAGTGGTGCCATGGCAACAGATCAAATAGTTTTGACTTACTTTTTGTTATGCAGAGCTGACTGCGCAGATCAACCTGTGTGGACTGAAGAGATGAATAGATAGAAAAGAAACCAGTGAATTCTGGAGTAAAGAGTAAACAAAAAACATATGAGATTAGATGATACATTGTATAAATTATTTTTTGCAAGTAAACACAATTTACCCGTGAATGAGAATAAATATCTCTCTCAGGGGAATAAGTGCCTTCGTCACACTCCCACATAATATGGTTGGGAGAATGAGGAGGGCTAATGGGGGTACACGGATCTTCCGCTTACAGGAGAGAAGTGCTATGTCAAAAGACATCAAAATGATGTTTCATTAATTGGAGTGCAGAATATAGTTTTTGTTGAAATTATTTATTCCAGGGTGGTTGTATATGGTTAGTCTTGCCCTAGGCTAAATAATTCAGTTAGAAAGGTACTGTTAATAACTTTGGTATTGATGAAGATAGTTTGAATTATTTTGGGATTTTAACCCTTTTAGAGTAAACAATTACATATTTTATTCATATGTAACTGTTTAGATATGTTAACTCATAAAATTGAGGTTGTATTGCTTCAGATTAGAATAAACAAAAACATAATTCTAGGAACTAGTTAGGTAATAATACATTTGTTTTAAGAAAAGAAAGAAAAAGCTTCCATTACTTCTGGATTATTGAACATATTTGTCCTAAAAAGTAATACATCTATTGTTATTACCTGATAATATATAACTGAACAAGAATTTCCTTATTTCACTTATATATTCTAAGGCTATATGAATCAGAAGTAATAAGAAATATAACTGGAATGTAACATGATCCCACACAGTGTGTGACTATCAGAATGCAGTTACATTCAGTTATAAATACAGGTTTTTTATAGAGAACCATCTCTTAGTATAATAAATGAAAAGATATCAGGAATTAGGATGTCAGTCCATTGAATCTTCTTGGTCCATGGATGATGTGGCATAACGGCCTCTTTTGTGAGAATGATGATTCCCATTTTGTTCTGAAATTTTCTGGGTGCTGCCTGAAGGTGAAGATGATTGAATTGTGTCCTTAAAAATTAAGTTCCTTTTTTTCTCTTGCAGCAATTAGTATTTGTTCTTTCGTTCTGTAATAATGAAATTTTGTGATTATATCACGTGGAGGTCCATCTTTCTTTTTGGCTGTGAGGGCTCTGTGTACTCTGTCCAGTTCTAAACGTTCAATAGGGATTTCTGGCTTTAGTTCTTGTAATAGAGCAGTAATAGTAGATTGCAGGTCTGTCACAGTTTCAGGTATTCCCCTTATGCGCAAGTTTGAACGTCTGGCTCTATTTTCGTAATCTTCGAGCTTAGTTTGAAGTATTAAATTCTCTTCTTTTAATTGTTCCAATTCTGTTATATTTTCTTGGGTTGTAATTTCAATTTCATCTATTTTTATTTCTAAGGCTGCGGTGCGGTTTCCCAGCTCTCTTATTTCTTTGGTTAGGCTTTTTGTTATTTGGTCTGAGGTTTGTTTTAAAGCCTTATGAAGCATGTTTTCAAACTGTAATAATAATACTGGGGAGGCTTGTGGAGAAGTTTGTGAGAGGATTTGTTCTGTATCTGACTCAAATGGAGAGTCTTGCTGTGACATTTTCTGTCTGTGAGAGCGCCCTGATGCTGTATCTTGTGAGGTGACTGGAGCTGCTTTAGTTGCAGTGAGTGCCTGTGAGCTCTTTGTGAGGTGATTTTTATTTCTGCCATGGTTTCCTCCCAGTACCATATTTCCTGCCCAAACTTTCATAGTTTGTTCCCTGGGGCAAAAAGGTTCAAATGGATACCTTTTGAGCCTGCAGGCTCCGCTTTGTCCTTCTCTTCTCTCCTCAGTGGTGTGGAGCTCTAACAATGCATGTCTGCTATGCTAGGCTCCGCCCATCTCCCTCAGTAGAATTATTTTCGTAACCAAGGTTTTATTGAGTTTTTCACATAGACAACATAATGCCCTTAAAGGGGCATGAGACCACTAAAGTATAACATAAGTAGTCTACAAGTCACATGCATGACAACACATAATATCAAGCTAGGAGATAGTTGAAGCAGATTAGCAAAGAAAGGTACAGAGAGTAGAGTTAGTAGAATTAGGGATGCCGGTGAGTAAAAAGTAGTGCCCTAAAGGTAGGCCTTCCTGACATCGTCCAAGGTCAGAGAAGAGTGGAGGGACACTGTGTGACCCAATGTGGTTGGTAATCGATATGCATGCAGTGTGGGTTAGGAGAGTAGTGGGAACATCTATGCAATGTCAGGAGGCCATACCCAGGGGGGCATTTTAGTAGAAAGAGGCATGTACAACAATATAACAGAAATCAAATATTTAGACTCAGTGTAAGACTGTGTAGCTGCTGGCTCAGTTCCAGATTGGGAAGGTCATGACTACAAGTATGAGGAGGTTAGTTCATGGTAGAGGGTCACTCCTTTGATCTTGAAGCCAAAGTTCCCATTGGGCAAAGAATTTGGTGGTCAATAGATGTGCTTTGGCGAACATATATTCCATGTGGCATTGGTCGTTGAGCAGAAAAATTACTAATTGGATGGAGGGTGGATGAGGATTTTTCCAATTGCGGGCAATTGAGAGCCTTGCCGCTATCAAGATATGGGTAAGTATTGACCGTAGTGAGGTTGGCCATTCGGTTAACCCTATCCCTAGCATGGCCAATTGTGGGGTTAGATGAGCCTTAACGCCCGTGACTGAGCATATGAGACTGGACACGTCTTTCCAGAATTGTTGAAGAGCAGAACAAGTCCACCATATGTGGACCAGGGATCCATCTGTTTTGCAGTGCCTCCAACATGTAGAGGGTGTTGAGGGGAAAATGGCCGCCAGTTTGGTTGGAGTATAGTACCAGCGATGATAGAGTTTCATGACTGTTTCCCAGTGAGAGACATTCCTGGAATGGGCACGGGTGCTGTTAAGAGAACTGTACCACACCTCTTCTTGTGTGGAAAAATGTAGTACTTGTTCCCAGTGTTGCATAGCTGTGGATTTACCCTCAGAGCGAGGAGTGGTTAGCAGTGAGTACATAAAGGACAGACCTTTGGTACGGGGTTGTCGCGTGGTATAATATTGTAGTAGTTTGTTGGTAGCTTGGTTGGAGGACCACTGAAGCGATGATAAGGTGTGCCGAATTCGCAGGAATCGGAAGAAGTCATGTCGTGGTATGCTGAAGATAGTAGAGAGACGTTGGAAGGTAGTAAATCCTTGCGATGTGTATAGGTCACTCGAGTTGCAGATGCCGGCTCTAATCCAGTGGTGTATGGTTAAGTCGGGTGTTAAAAGTTCCAGAGTAGCGAGTGACAGGAGTTTTAGAGTGTGAGAGGAGATTCCTTTGAGCCTTTGTGGAATTGATCGCCAGACTCTCATTGTGACATTGACAGTGTCCAAAAAGGACCTAGGTGGGTGATAGTTGAGCCAAGATGCACATAAAAGTAGTTGAAGGTCTTTAGACATCACAGTACGTTCAATTAGTTTCCAAGTAGGTGACGAGGATGGGTTCCACCAATGTTTAGTTTGGTCGAGTATTGCCGCTTTATAGTATATTTGGATTTCTGGGGCTCCCATTCCTCCATACTTAGTCGCTAGGTACAATGTTGAGTGGTGTAGCCTGGGGCGTTTGCCCTCCCATATGAATGAGTTGAGGATACGTTGTAGTTTGTGTAGATAGCAAGGCAATATTGGGATTGGGAGAGTTCTAAAGAGGTACAAAATATGAGGAAGGAGAAACATCTTCACTAGGGCTATGCGTCCTGCCCAGGAGGTTTTCACTGTCCGGAGTTCAGAGCTTATTTGTTGGAGTTTGGTAGTTAATAGCTCGATATTGTTGCGAAGGAGCGCAGTTGATGGAGTAACTAGCTGAATCCCTAGGTAGTTAAACATTGAGTTCGGGGCCCATGAGAAATGCGTTATTTGGGACAATTCCTTCTTTTCAATAGAAGTAAGATGAATACCCATCATAGAAGATTTGGAATGATTAATTTTATATAGTGATGCCTGTCCAAAATCATTAAGTACTCGTTGAAGAGCTTGCAGGGATTTTTTGGGATTTGTGAGGGAGACTATGATGTCATCTGCGTAGAGCCCTATTTTGTGGGAGGACTCACCCACTGTGATACCCTCAACTTGCGGGTTGGTACGAATGGCAGCCGCTAAGGGCTCGATAATCATGGCAAAGATGAGTGGGGATAATGGGCATCCTTGCCTGGTGCCATTAGTAATGGAGAGCGGGTCCGACAAGTACCCTCCTGACCAAACTCTAGCTGTAGGCTTGGTATAAAGGCTTAGAATGGCTCGTAAGAAGGCACCAGTCAAGCCAAATTTAATGAGCACGCTTTCCAAGTACCTCCAATGCACTCTATCGAACGCCTTCTCTGCATCCAAGGAGATGAACAGAGAAGGCGTCCGATGATGTTCTGTCCATTGAATGAGGTCCATAAATCTGCGTGTGCCATCCGAGGTCTGGCGGTGTGGGATTAACCCTACTTGATCGTGATGTATTAGGGAGGGGATGAGAGTGGCTAGACGAGTGGCCAACAGTTTGGCATAGAGCTTCAGGTCAGTGTTAAGGAGGGATATGGGTCGGTAGTTGGCTGGATCGTCAAAGGGTTTACCTTGTTTGGGGATGGTAACAATTAAGGCTTCAAGAGACTCCTTGGGGATGTCTCCCGTCGTTGCGAATCTGTTTAGCGAGGTGCATAAGTGGGGGGTAAGTAAGTCAGAATACGTCTTATAGTATTCATTACAGAATCCATCGGGACCCGGACTCTTGTGGAGGGGAAGGGAGTTAATGGCTGTCTTGAGTTCCATTTCCGTGAACGGTTGTGAAAGGGCTTGCAATTGGGAGGGAGTGATCGAAGGGAGCTGGACTGATGATAGGAAAGACTGGATGTCAACGTCCGTGGGTGATGGTTCTGAGGAGAGCGAGGCGATGTTGTACAGTTTGGAGTAGAAGGTTTTAAAACAGTTGGCTATGTCTAGTGGATTTGTGCATCTATGACCGCGATGGTCAGTGAGGTATAATATTTTGGATTGGATTACTCTGCGTTTGTATTGGTTCGCTAAAACTTTGCCCGGCCTGTTACCTTGGGAGTACCAAGATAGTCGGAGACGTTTAATGTAGAAATCAAAATTTTTGTGTAAGTGGGAGCTTAAGTCTAGTCGAAGTTGGTGAAGCTGTTTAGACTGTTGTGCATTGGGAGAGGTTTTGTTACTTTGTTCAAGATCCCTAATGCGGTTTAGGTACTGGACAGTAATTTCTGATCGCTTTTTTTTCTCATGGGCACCGAATTTGACAAACAACCCTCTAATTACTGATTTATGTGCATTCCATACCGTCGTGGAATTGGTTACTGAACCAGCATTAATAGAAAAGTATGACTCTATTCCAGCCTCGATTTGTGATTTGTAGAACGAGTGAGTCAGTAGGGAGGCATTCATTCTCCATATCTTGTTTGACTTGGAGGAATGCGTTGTGCTTAGAGAGATGGTTACCGGGGCATGGTCAGACCAGGTAATGAGCCCAATATGGGCTGAGGTAATTTGTTGTAATAGGAGTTTAGATGTGAGGAATAAATCGAGTCTGGAATATGATCCCTGAGTTGGTGAGAAGTAGGTATAATCCCGTTCCGTACCATGAGCACACCTCCATATATCATAGAGGTCCTCCTTTATGAGGAGTGAGGACAATGCCGAAGAGCTTTTCCTGCGAGGATTGGAGGAATCCAGAGAGTGGTCCACAATCTCGTTAAAGTCTCCGCAGAGAATGATACGTTCTTTGGGGTAGGTAGAAAGCTTGTTTAGTATACTCTGGTAGAAGGATTTTTGTCCTACGTTAGGCGAGTATAAGTTGACTATGACCAGTGGGCAGTTATTAAAGGATGCAGAAAGGATGAGAAATCTGCCTAGAGGGTCTCGTTCAACTTGGTGTAGTTGGAATGCTACGGAGGAGCGTATTGCTATTAATACACCTCTTGCTTTTTTATCTGAGTTGGCAAAGAAGTAGTGTGGGTATTGTTTATGGGTACAAGCCGGAGCTTTGTTTTTGGTAAAATGTGTCTCTTGGACACACAGAATATCGGCCTTTTGGTAAATGGCTTCCTTCCAGAGAAGTGATCGCTTAAAGGGGTGGTTAAGACCCTTGGCATTAATGGTAGTAATTGACAACATTCTTCAGGCGAGATGTGTAAAGTGCGTGTTTTGGTACGGAAGGGGATCACCACCGTTTGTTTTATCACACCAGGGATTGGTCCTTGGTTAAAGGACTGACAGTAGCAAGAAAGGATGTTGCAACAAACAATGTAATATTAACGACACCAGATAAACCAGTAAATGCAGTCAAATTTGTGACTTGAGAAGATACGACAGATACAGTTAGGTCTGTTTCTAGGAAATATGTGACAATAAATCACAATAAGCAAGTAATAAGAGAGAAAAGAGAAACAAAAGTTAACGTGTAGATACGTATGTGCTTAGCACACTAGAAGTATCAGGGAGTGATCAGATCAGCTCTAGAGAGCCCCTGTGCCCCCTCATAAGGCACTGAGTAATGCTGATGGTATTAGCCAGAAAAATATTAGAGTTCCCGTGGTGGAAGGTCCTTGTACATCTCATCAGGTTCTGTCTTGCTGCGACCAGGGATCCGGGACCTTGGTAGATTGTTTGGATCGAGGAATGCTAGGAGGGACATGGGGAATGAGACCCCAATTATGCAGTTGTTTCAGGCCATCTTTGGGTGTCAGAATTGGGATCAGTTGGTTTTGAAAGGTAACCAGAAGCTTTGTAGGGAAGCCCCAGCGATATTGAACCTGTTTGTCTTGCAGGACTGAAGTGACAGGAGCAAACCGTTTACGTGCCTGGGCTGTGGCAGCTGAAATGTCGCCGAATATGGAAATTGCAGCATATGGGGTTGGTAATGTACGCATGGATCTCGTAGCTCGTAACAGTCTTTCTTTAGTGTGAAAGAAATGAATCCGAGCCAGGGTGTCCCTAGGGACAGTATCCGGAAGATGTTTTGGTTTTTGTATTCTATGCGCTCGGTCGATGATCATGTCGTGAGTGGACAGGTTGGGTACTAGCGTGCGGAACAGTTGTTGGAGATAGGACACTAGTTCTCCTGGTTTAATCGACTCTGGTATCCCCCTGAACTTTAAGTTATTCCGCCTAGAGCAGTCCTCGAGATCTGCGATTTTAAGCTGCATTTGGTGAATCGCAGCTGCCTGAGCATCCTGTGTATCTATAGCTGCATTATGTGCCTGAGCCACTGTGTGTAGTTGTTGTTCAATGGTGTCAGTTCGGTCCTCTAGCTTTTCTACTCTGCTCTGGACGTGATTAAGAGATATTTTTAAATCCCTTTGTAGGTCAGCTTGTAATGAGAGAAGCATAGACTTCAGGGTGCTCTCTGAGGCTGGAGTATTATCTGACGCTGGGAAGGCAGCTAGGGAGTTAGTGGCACTGTCTCCTGTGTGTGCAGCGTCAGCCCAATGCTGCTTCTTTAGAGCAGGTGAAATAACTGGTGAGCCTGCCGGGGATTCAGCGGCTCTCTTACCTCTGTCCTGGGGTTGAGGAGAGGCAGTGGAGTCCAGCTGGTCTTGTTCCTCCATGTCCCACAGAGTGTCCGACGCTGTGTGAGAATGTGCGGGTGAGGGCGAAGCCGAACGGCTTTCCCGCTCGGCGCCATCTTGTGGTGAGGAGAGAGCCGGCTTCATGAAGTACTCCTGGAAACGGCTCGATCTCTGGCAATTAGTGTTTTTTTTCTTCTTGGTCATATCCCGGAGTGTCCCAGAAGCAGTGGCCTCCAAACCGGAGGTGAAGGCAGCTAATACTGGCTTTATAATCGCTGTTGTGCCCCGTTCTGAGGGAGAGCAGAGAATCTAGGCGGCCATCATCTGCAGCAGCCAAACCACGCCCCCCCAGTAGAATTATTTTATACCAATACTCCCTCTTCATAACACAGCGCCACTCCCTATTTTTTGATCTCATTCTCTCTGGGTTTCACTGAGGTGTTCCCTACTTACATAGGGGGGCAGCAGTCGTTTAAATATCCTGAAGCGCAGATCCATTGATAAATAAATGTTTTTTATTATTTTTTTTTGAAAAAGGTAAAATAGAAAAAAAGGAAAGAAAACAAAATCATACAGTCATGTAACATTGTACATCATATACGTGAAATCCAAATAATGATATAAAAAAGTGAAATAAAGAAAAATCAGAAGCATACAGTAAAAAAATACCATAGATACGGTACATACAAGGGTGTCAAGCCAATAAGATATACCAGCAACCTTGAACTGTAATTAGTCCTGCGCTAACAAAATGTGCCTATGGGTTTTCCAGGCATCCCATCTGCAGTCGAACAGATGCAATTTATCTTGCAGTGTATACAAGATCCTTTCCATTATCATCACAACATCAATTCTGCTTAGTATAGAGGAAAGAAGAACTACAGGGGCTTTCCAGGGGAAAGCAATGGCCCATAGAGTGGATACACAAATAGTATGTATGAGGCATTCATCTTTGCAGAGGATACCTGGGATTGTTGCCCCCCAGTAAACACATTGGGATCATGAGCTGCAAAGGGGTTCCAGTTATTGCCAAAGCCACGGCGGTCACTTTTCCCCAAACCGGGGCAAGCAGCGCACAATCCCAAAAAATGTGTCTGAATGTGCCTGGCTGGTGGCAGCCTCTAAAGTACAATCCAGACTTTCCTGGGAACATGACCTGGAGTCTGGAAGGAGTGTAATACCACCTGGTCATTTCCTTGTAGGCCGTTTCTCTGATTGCCAGTGATTTAGTGGCCTTACGTAGATTTGTCAGCATGGTATCCCAGTCCTCCGGGGTAAACTGTGCATTACAGTCAGCCTCCCATTTATTTCTATATAGAGGACCACCTGAAAAATAGGAAGCCAAAGCCCCATTTCACCTCTAGGGGCATCATGGCAGATCTGTTCAAAGGACGTGGGGAGGGAGGAAGGGGTAAGGTTATAATGGGTTATATAGAAATGCCTTATCTGTAGGAAGTGAAAGTGTTCCCTAAGTGGAATTCGTTTTTGTACACAAAGCTGTTCGAATGTAGCGAATGTGTCTCCAATCTGAAGATCCGCTAATGTAATCAGGGAATTGGATGTCCACCATGCAAAACTTTCAGGATGCTTAAATGCAGTAGTGAATAGTGGATCCCCAAGAAAGGATGAGCCAGGGGGGGCAGGTGAAATTAGGGTAAGCTTGCTTTTATAACGGTGCCAGAGGGTAAGAGATTGGGAAACAATGGCGTTAAGGGAAGAAAGTTTATGTGTAAAGTTGGAGGGTGACCATAGCATGGACATGAGGCAATAGGGTCTAGTGGTCTTGGCCTCAAACTTGACCCAGGGTACTTTTGAATCCGGGATGTTCCATTGCGCTATCTGGAAAAAACGTGCAGCCAAGAAGTAGAGCCAAAGGTTGAGAAGACCCAGGCCACCGGTAGTCTGAGATTTATAAAGAATGTGTTTGGAAAATCTGGGGTATTTATTCTGCCAAATAAATTTGTTAATATCTTGTTGTAGCTTATCAATACAGGATCTAGGAATATTAATAGGGAGGGATCGGAATAAGAATATGAGTTTCAGTAACAGGGTCATTTTAACTGCCATAACTCTCGCTAAAAATGATATTCGGTATGTACTCCAAATTTTAAGCAGGTTCTGCAATCTGGACAAACATGCAGGGTAGTTAGCCTCATAAATGGATGAGAATTGTGGTGTTATGAAGATGCCGCGGTAGGGAATTTTGTCATTCGACCATTGGAAAGGGAAAGATCTGCGGAAAGTCTCACACTGGGCAGGGGGAAGGTTAACTGGAAGTGCGGTAGATTTAGTTATGTTTAATCCCCTGGAGCCAAGTGGACCCGAGGGTCTCAGAACATTTTACCCAAACACATATTCTGACTCAGAAGTCAGCCTCCCAGATATAGAGGCAAATTTAGTTAGTATGGTAGACAAGTTGGGAAGGGAGATATGGGGTTGGGTCATAAAAATCATGACGTCATCTGCGTACATACAGAGCTTAAAGTGGGAAGATTCAAGGGAATAACCCAATATATCTGGGTGTTGTTTGATGGCGATTGCAAGGGGTTCCAATGCTAGGGCAAATAATAAAGGAGACAGAGGGCATCCCTGTCGGGTGCCTCTGCCCAGTGTGAAAAATGCTTGAATTGCACCCAGGCAATTTAATTCTAGTTTTGGGTTGATAATATAGTGCCTGTATAGCATGTAAGAATTCATCTTTAAAGCCCATTTGTTGAAGAACTGAAAATAAATAAGGCCAGAGAACACTATCAAATGCCTTATTGAGGTAAAGGCTCATTAGTAGAACCTGTTTTTTGTTTAGGTTAGCATCTTGAAGGACGTTAAGGGCTAAGCAAATGTTGTCTGTGATAAATCTATTTGGGATGAAGCCAGACTGGTCAGAAGAGGTTAGGGTTTCAATAATATTGGCCGATCTATCAGCAAGGGCACAACTGAAAATTTTGAGGTCATTATTAATGACTGATATCGGCCTGTAGTTTTGTGGGAGAGAATGGTCCTTAAGGAGTTTTGGTAACAGGGACATATTGGCCAAGGTCAGTTCATTTGGAAAACGGTCTCCATCTAGGATTTTGTTAAACAGGGCGGTCAAATGTGGGGTCAAAACATGAGCATAGTGTTTGTAGTAACTGCCAGTGAACCCATCTGGACCCGGGGCAACCGATCTTTTAAGGGATTTAATTACGTTAAGAAGCTTCTCTTCCATAAAAGGTGCATTTAGGGATTCTACTTGAGAGGAAGTTAAGGAGGGTAGCGGTAAAGAGGATAGCCAGTCTTGTGACGCTTGGGATGGGAAGGAGGGAGGATTAGAGAGTAAGTTAGAATAAAAATTTTCAAACACCGCCAGGACTTCTTTAGGATGTGAGACCATATGACCAATGTTATTGCGAAGTTTATATAGATGAGGGGCATGTATGGTTTGATTTAATTTACGGGCAAACATAGAGGAAGCTGAATTGCTATGTAGAAGGAATTTGGCCTTAGACCAACAAAGGGCCTTTTCTGTTTTGGAGGACAAAAGGGTGTCTAATTCAAGCCGTTTCTGAGCTACTAATTGTGCATTGGACAATGTCGGGTTCCCGATTTGTATTTTATATAAATTATCTAATTCTGTGGTCAGCGTATATATTTGCTGCCATCGTTCCCTGTTTTTCTTTGAGGCAATGCTAATGAGCTGGCCTGTCAGAGAGGTTACCTTAATGGGGGTCGTCGCGCTGGGGCGCGTTGGTGCGCGCTTTCCTGCGGGTGCTCGGGCGCCTGCTTCTGTGGGCACTGGTGTTGGCATGCCGGCTGGCCGTGGTGGATGCGGTGGTGCACGTATGCCTATGGTCGCTGCTATGCGTTCGCCTGGTGGCACTGGTGTGCATGCCGCTGTCCGGGGGCGTGCTCGGGCGCGTGCGGGTGCCTGTGCGTAACGGTGCATGCACGAACGCGGCGTTTGGCGCCAATCAGCCTATTTAGGCTTGCTTCTCCCTCTGATCAGTGCTGCCTGATCAACAGCTCCGTGCCTAGTTCCTGTTTCCTGTTTCCTGTTCCTAGTTCCTGTGATTCCTGTGTTCCTGATCTGTTGACGACCCGGCTTGCCTTTTGGACTCTCCTGACCTCCGCCTGCATTTGACCCCGGCCTGTTTGACTTTGCTTCTGCCCGCTCCTTCTGTACCTCTGCTGCCCGCCTGTTGCCAAAACCCAGCTTGTGCACTAACCTGTCTCCAGCTCCTGTTCAGCATCTGTTGTCTGTGCCGCTGACTATCATCTGCTGTTTGAAGACTGCTAACCTCCGGAACACGGACTCCTGCACAGGCTCTCATACCACTCCAGACTCGTGGGCCTCCTGTCTGCTCTACCAGGGACCGCGAGTCGGATATGTAAGGGAGCCTACCCTCTGCCCAAGTGGACTCACCGGTCTGGTAATTGAGAGACCTGACAGTATCAGGCAGCCATGACCGAGTGCGGGCAGGGGGCCTCCCCCATGGATGAACTTTGTAGGCACCTTGCGGGCCTTACCCAAGCAGTCAAGAGCCTACAAGAAGGCTACACCAGATTAAAGGGTCAGGTCCAAGCCCTCTCAGCTGCTCCTCCCCCCCAAGGGGCACCATCTGCCGGACTCTCCTCAGCACCCTCTGTAGTAATGCTTCCTCCGGAACCCAGGGTACCCACACCTGAGAAATTTACTGGAGATCATCGCAAATACCGGGCCTTCCGTAACGCCTGCGAGCTTAACTTTGCGCTACAGCCTCGCACGTTCTCTCTGGACTCCACTAAGGTGGGATTTGTCATTGCACTGCTGTCCGGCGAGCCCCAGACTTGGGCTCATCATTTACTGGAGCAGAAGTCCAGATCCTTAGATACCCTGGACGCTTTCTTTCTGGCAATGTCCCAATTGTACGAGGACCCTCAACTTACTACTACTGCTGAGGCAGCCCTGCATTCCCTGCAGCAAGGCCGCAGAGCGGCCGAAGACTACGCAGTTGAGTTTCGTCGTTGGAGCTCTGATACAGAGTGGAACGACGCTGCCTTGCGTCATCAATTTCGGATGGGGTTATCTGATCCCCTTAAGGATGAACTGGCACGTGTTGGAATACCCCAGACTCTGGATGAACTTATTAACCTATCTATTCAAATTGATCGACGTCTGAGAGAAAGACGCTCTAAGAGGTCCTCTGGTCACCCTCGTCCTATTTGGATGCTCCCTAGAGTTCCCAGTTCCCCCAACCAATTGCCTCTCTCCTCTACTTCAACCACGGAAGCACCCGAACCCATGCAGCTTGGTCTGCTCTGGCCATCCCTTACCCCGGAAGAGAAGATGCGCAGACGTACGCACAACCTATGCCTGTATTGCGGGGAACAAGGACATTTTGTGAGGACCTGCCCTAACAAGATACGTAAGTGTCTGACGTCTTCTTCCGCTTGTGCATCTGTTTTGCCCAAACCTGGTAACCATTTGACTATCTCTGTTGTATTACAGCTCGAACATCCCGGTGTCGGTCATTATTGACTCTGGAGCATGCAGTGGCTTCATCGATCAAACCTTTGTCAATAATCATGGCATTCCTCTTCAACCTAAGACCCAGGGTCTTGCAGTGTTCCTAGCTGATGGCTCTACCCTTAGTTCAGGTCCTGTCACCTGTGAGACTTTCCGCTACTGGCCACCATAGGCCCGGAACATCAGGAACTCTTACGTTTGGATGTCATCTCCTCCCCTCTCTTCCCAATCATTCTCGGAATGCCCTGGCTACAGGCACATAACTCCAGCATTGACTGGTCCACAGGAAGAATCCAATTCTCATCTGACTACTGCAGGCAACATTGCTTACGTGGGACCCCCCTCTCACCAACTCAATGTCTTTGTTTGGATTCGGATACCAAACTTTGCCCATCTTTTCCCGAGGCCTATCGGGACTTCCAGGATGTCTTCAGTAAGAAGGGGGCAGAGACTCTTTAAGTTCACAGGCCTTATGACTGCCCAATAGAACTTTTACCTGGAACCGAAGTTCCTTTTGGAAGGATTTTTCCACTAACTGAGCAGGAGCTGGGCACCTTAAAAAACTACATTGACGAGAACTTAAAGAAAGGGTTTATCCGCCCTTCCACGTCTCCAGCCGGTGCAGGCATTTTCTTCGTGGAGAAGAAGGACCACACCCTACGTCCCTGTATCGACTACCGGGAATTAAACAAAATTACTGTAAAGAACAGATACCCGTTACCCTTAGTACCCAAGTTATTCCAGAGACTGGGAATCGCAAGAGTTTTCACCAAGCTGGATCTCCGCGGGGCATACAACTTAATTCGCATAAGAGAAGGGGATGAGTGGTAAAACAGCTTTTCGTACTCGATTTGGGCACTATGAGTACCTTGTCATGCCCTTTGGCCTGTGCAGCGCACCAGCCACCTTCCAGCACTTTGTCAACAATGTATTCCGTGACTTCCTAGACCTCTATGTCATAGTCTATCTGGACGATATTTTGATTTTCTCCGCCTCTCTGACCGACCACCGCAGGCATGTGCGAAATGTTTTCACCCGACTTAGGCAACATGGGCTCTATGCAAAACTTAAGAAATGTGAGTTTGAGCTTCAATGCATTCAGTTTCTGGACCTGATCATCTCCCCTGAGGGCATCAAGATGGATCCCCAAAAGGTATCTGCTATCCTGGACTGGCCTGCACCTATTGATAAGAAAGGGGTACAACGTTTTATTGGCTTTGCCAACTTCTATAGAAAATTCATAAAAGGGTTCTCTTTGATAATCGCTCCTATTACTGAACTTACCAAACAAGGAAGTCGGTTTTGCTGGACTCCTAAGGCGCAGTCGGCCTTCGAGGAACTCAAGGCTCTATTTACCTCAGCCACTATTTTAAAACACCCCAACCCAGCTCTACCATTTGTGTTGGAAGTGGACGCTTCCGAAATTGCAGTAGGGGCCGTACTCTCACAACGACAAGGCACCAAAGCTCTTCTGTACCCTGTGGGGTTTTTCTCACGAAAACTCTCACCTTCCGAGAGGAACTACGATGTGGGTGACCATGAACTCCTAGCTATTAAGGCGGCCTTGGAGGAATGGCGTTACCTTCTGGAGGGTGCTGCTTATCCCATACTGGTCTACACGGACCATAAAAACCTGGAATACTTGAGAACGGCTAAGAGGTTAAGACCCCGGCAGGCCAGATGGGCACTTTTTTTTTCTCGATTCCAGTTCCATGTCACCTTCAGACCCGGATCCAAAAATATTAAATCTGACGCACTCTCACGAATGTTCCATGATTCGGAAGAAACCGCACCTCCAGTTACCATCCTTCCCCCTGAGAATTTCTTGCTTCTTCAGGAAGATCTAATCTCTCGAATCAGATGGGCTTCTATGGGGGCGACGCCGCCCGCTGGGACCTGTACCAAGGATGGCCTATTTTGGCATGAAGACAAGATTGTGGTCCCCGAAGAACTAAGGGTACAGGTATTGGAACTGTGTCACGATCACAAATTAGCTGGACATTTCGGCTCACGAAAAACAAGTGATCTGGTACTACGTACCTTCTGGGCGCCTCATCTCATCAGGGATTGTAGAAGGTTCATTGATTCCTGCAATACTTGCGCTAGAAGCAAAACCGCCTGGGCCAGAGCTTGGGGACTGTTAAAACCTCTCCCAGTCCCAGAGAGACCATGGAGCATGATCTCAATGGATTTTGTCGTTGAACACCCCCCATCAGAAGGCTTCTCCGCTATCTTTGTCGTGGTAGACAGATTGTCTAAAATGGCTCATTTTCTCCCAATGAAGGGTACCCCATCGGCCACGGAGATGGCTGATATGTTTATTACAGAAATTGTCAGGCTGCATGGAGTTCCGAATAATATAGTTTCTGACCGTGGTGTCCAATTCACCTCCAGATTCTGGAAGGCCCTCTGTGGCTCCTTGGAAATTGAGTTGGCATTCTCCTGGGCCTACCATCCCCAGTCCAATGGGCAAACTGAGAGGACGAATCAGACGCTGGAGCAGTATCTCCGCTTTCCCAGGACGATTGGGCCCCCCTACTCCCTATTGCAGAGTTCTCTTATAATAATTCCTTGCATTCAGCCACCAACCAGACTCTATTCTATGCCAACTATGGCTTTCATCCGACCTTTTTACCTGGATCAATACCTGAATGTTCTGTTCCTGCAGTATCTGAGACCTTGAATTTCTTCTTGGTGAACAATAAGCTGTTACAAGATACCCTGGCCAAGGCCCAAGAAGGTTATAAGAAGGTGTTTGACAAAAAGAGGCGTGAAAAATTAATGATGTTGCCTACGAGCTTGATCTGCCGAATTCCCTGAAGGTGCACCCGGTCTTCCATGTATCTCTCTTAAAGCCGGTTATCCCCAATTCTTTTGTTGGCCGTACTGTCGGTCCACCCAAACCCATCCTTGTAGACAACGAGGAGGAATTTGAAGTAGCACCCACAAAGTGCTAGGGGATATTTCCGGAGTGTCGTTTAAGGTAAAGTATTCTTGAATGAGGGTGGAGATTTCTTGTCGTGTGATAGGGTCTGCTAAAAGGGAGTCATTCAAACGCCACGAATATGGGATGTCCGATAGGCCTATAAGGGTTGTAGTTAGGGTCACTATATTATAGTCAAACCATGGACATACAAGAATTTCCAAGTTTGTGGAGTTGGCCAAAATAATAGGAGTGCAGAAAATGTAATCCAGTCTAGCAAAAGAGTTATGAGGGTGAGAAAAGAATGAGTAGTCCCTAGCTTCAGTGTTATGTGAGCGCCATGCATCCGCTAATTGAAGAGATTGTAGAGTTTTGGACATAGATTTGGGAAAAGCCACCAAGGTATGGGAGGCTGTGCTTCTGTCTAAATGAGGGTGAGCTACAAGGTTGAAATCGCCACCGACATACATATGTTGTGAAGGATATCGTTCTAAGGCATTAAAAAAGGTTGTAAAGAAGGTGGCTTGTGCTACATTGGGTGCATACACACTTGCGATTGTTATCTCCCGTCCAACTAATTTCCCTTTGATTATAAGAAAATGACTATCAGGATCGCTATAGACTTGTTGTACCTCTAAGGGGAATGTGTTATGCAACAATATAGCCACCCCCCTAGATTTTGTTTGGTAGTGAGTAAAGAAAGCTTGCTTATAAGATCTATGAAAAAAAGTGGAATGCCTGTGTGTGGCAAAGTGGGTCTCCTGTAGCAGGACAACTTTGGCTCCCAGTTTTTTGTAGGTTGTAAAGGCTTTTTTCAGTTTGTGGGGAGAATTAAAGCCCTACACATTGTGTGTGACACAAGTAATCACCATTGGTAAAATGAGGTCAGGTAAAGCTCACCTGAGAAGAATAGTAATAAACTCAATTCACCGCCAGAATTCTCCATCACAAAGGAAAAGCCAGATGGGAGGTACCCTTCAGAGTATACAGCATTAGGCACAACACAGAGTATGCAATGAAAGAAATGCTTCGGTAACTGCCAAAAATAAAACTGAAACAGAAGACAATTGAACAAGGTAACCACATTAAAATTAACCAGCATAACTATCCAGAATTGGTAAAACATTGGGTCAGGCTGCAAATAGCATAAACCTGAAACTGAAAAATTGGTAGTGTATGGGGCGAAAGCGCCCCTAACTCCAAAAGTCACATCATGAATTTGGTTAAAAGTCACAATGTGAGTGGAGTGGGGTGGCATGGTAGCGACATCCGCCGAAGTAGCCAAAAAAAAAAAACATTTTAAAATCATGCATAAAGTGTGCATGTCACCATTATGTAGAACAGTGAGACGGCGAACAAATAATAGCAGTCCATGTCTTCATCTGGAGCCTAAAGGCAGGCCCATTCAATGAACCTGGAGGTAGTTTCAATGCACCTCTTAGCACAGTTTTTCCCCCTTTTCTTCCTATAGAATTTTCTGTCCACTAGTAAAATAACAGAAAAACGCAAAAAATATTCCTGGTACGATGTGTGAAAAGTCTAGAGGCTTGGAGACATCTGAAAAAATCCAACATCAGCTCAAGGAGGGCGTGTTCCATGGATTTAAAAGTCTGGATAGATATCCTACCAGGGAATAGTGTGCAGTGGACAGGATGGAAAGAAAAAAAAAACTATACAGAGGGGCTTCCACAAAAGGGCACTAGGTGGCAATCTATCCATAGAAAGTATCAGACAGTGTTAAATACATATACATGGTGTAGAGAGAGTTCGCTCCCAGGTAACGTGGTCATAATACTCTCAGTGGAGGTTAGGACCAAAATCCTGATGGGCACTTCTTCTGTTACATCTTGGAGAGGGCGTGCGCCAGATTGGTGTTGGTCTGGGAGTGGCAGGTGGATGAGGGAGGGCAGCCGGATCCAACAGGCCCAATTTTACTAAAAGTTCTTGTCCCTCCAAAAGTGTGGTAGTTGTATATGTAGTACTGTTATGGGGGACAGAAAGTTTAAAAGGAAAGCCCCACCTGTATCGTATGTGTGCAGCAGCTAACACTGTGGTCACTTCCTTCATCTTGTGGCGTCTACCCAGGGTCGCTGGGGAAATGTCAGGATAGATTTGCACAGGAATGCCTTCCAGGGTGATAGATTAAGAGTTGCGAGCAGCCCTGAGGATTTCCTATTTTATAGGAAAGTCTTTAAGGCAGAGTACAATGTCTCTAGGTGGTTTGTCAGGAGGGGGCTTCGGGCGTAATGCTTGGTGAATGTGGTCACAGGTAAATACCTCCACCTCATGGTCAGGCAGCAATGATTGAAACAACTTGCACATAGCAGGGAACAGGTCAGTGTTAGATTCAGGAATCCCCCTATTCCTGAGATTGTTTCTGCGATTACGACTGTCGAGATCTTCGACTTGGGATTGCAGCTGTGTGACCGTCGCAGTGAGAGTTTCATATTCCCTAGATCATTGTGAGCAATGCTTAGCTTGTCATGTTTGGTTTCTAAATGATCAGTGCATGCTCCCAAAGCTGCAATTTCTTGGGTCAGGGTGTTTGTGCTTTTGTGCAATTCCGTCTGAAATTTAGTGGTGATTTTACTATATATGGACTCCAGACTTCTATCTAGATCCTCTTTTGTGAGGAGGGTAGAGTACTCACTGTCCCGAGGTGGAGTCAGCCTGTGAATGCTGTGAGAAGGGAGAGGCAGGGCTGCCGGCGCCATCTTGAGACATGCCGAATCTCTCTTGTGACTGCAGCAGATAGTCTGTTAAAGATCTCTGCGCCATCCCCGTTGCTTTTTTCTTCTTCGGCGGCATGCACAACTTAATCCTGGGGGTGATAGCAGTGGTTGTGGCTATTAGAGCTGTTTTTCTGGTCCCTGAAAGCAGGCTAGGCAGAGTGTGTAGAGCAGAGCTACTCCAACATGCAGCCGATCCCGCGGAAGCCGCGCATGCGGCCCCCTCTAATTTATATTTTAAACATTCTTTCTGTACATGGCCCCATTTCTTACAATGTAAGAAAGTGACATTTACTGTCTGCTCTGAAACTTTGGTTCCATCTGTGACGTGTATCTCACCATCTCTGGGTGTGGCTATACACATAGCAACTCTCTGATCGCCATTTTCCTTTTGTCTGTCTAGACTTGTACATACTTTGTGTTCTGCCCATATTGTTCATAGTAAATGTGTGCAATGTGCTGTTACAGATTATACTGCAATGTTAGTTTGACATTGCTGCCATCTAGTAGTCAGAGTTAGTTATTATTTTGCCAGAGCTTGACAGGAAGTAGTATTTTCCTCAGAGTAAAAAAGGCAATAATCTTTAACCTGGAACTGTATTTCCTTCATTTCATGACTGCTCCTGGATCTAGCAGACTGCATGCAGAAGAGCTCTTGATCTATTCCTGGACTAATGATGGAATTGTCTGTGAGTACTCTCACTGATAGAGTGAGGCTGCTGTATAATGTTTAATGTACTGACACATATGTTTTGTTTATGCTTATGTTGTAGTTTTACAAAGTTATTTGAAAAAAAGAATACATACAGATCTGATGTCTCACGTTTCTTGACTTCTGAATTATTGTTAAGCTGTCTGACTAGTGTTATACAACAGTTCAATAACACAAAGCAGAACAGTAAAAAAACACTCACATTGCGGTCTGAAATAAACTGAGATGCCATTACCGCAGCATTAGTCTAAGATCCGGAACAAATTACCAGGCTGATGGCACGCTACCACCAGCACAGCAAAGCAGGGAGAATATTCCCAGTGCCCAGCAAGACAATGCACAATCACATGTGTCCAGATCTTCACGGGCTGGCAAGATGTCCTCAGCAGTTAAAACTCGTGCCAAGGCAGAAACTGCCGGCGTCCAGCTACAGTATGCAGAAAAAGAAGCCATGATGATGCAGGAGTTAGCAGCAAAGAAAGCTGCCATAGCACAAGAAGAAGCGGAATTAGAATCAAAATTGCTCATCCTGCAGCGACAGACTGCTGCTGCAACTGCCGAAGCAGAGGTCGCTGTCTACATGGGAACAAGTCGGTCAGGAAGTGAAAAATCATATAAAGACTCGAGGGTTTCAGAAAACCTCTATTCTCTGCAGATCGCACAAGTGAGTACATCCAGAGCCTTACTGATGCGCATGCAAATGAACAGTCTCTTAAACCTGAAGCAAAGGAATTCAGCCCGAGATCAACATACCCCCTGAGCAGGTGCAATTAACCACATGAGGTCAGCGGCTGTCAGCAAATCAAGAATAAAGCATCAGAAACCCCTAAGAACAAAAAACAAGTGTTCCCATCACCTCAACCTATAGATTACATGTGCGAAAAACAATGTGCAGTGGATGTCACCAAATATCTCATCTGCAAAGAAATGGTTAGCTCAGGCTTTCTCCAATTTGATGACTGTCCTGAAAACTATTGGGCATGGAAATCTTCCTTTCTGAATGCCACTGAAGGTCTGAACCTTTCACCAGCAGAAATTCTTAATTTAATGATAAAATGGCTTGGTACCGAGTCAGCAGAGCATGCTAAGAGGATGAGAAGAGAAAACCTGTTCAACCCTGCAGCAGGACTCAACATGACCTGGAAAAGACTAGAAGAAACGTGTGGATCCCCAGAGGTAATAGAAAGAGCACTGTTGAAGAAACTTGAAGTCTTTCCCAAGGTGGGCTACAGAGACAACGTGCGGGTACAAGAACTAAGTGATCTTCTACTAGAGATAGAATATGCCAAAGAGGATGGCTACTTGCCAGGGCTTTCATACCTAGATACAGCTAGAGGCACTAATCCCATAGTAGAGAAACTACCCTCAAATCTGCAAGACAAGTGGATGTCTGTGGGAGGTAAATTCAAAGAAGATTATGGAGTCACTTTCCCCCCTTTCTCTGTGTTTTCTAGGTTTGTCCGACAGCAAGCGAAAATCCAAAGTGATCCCAGATTTGCCTTCACCACCGGCGGCAATCAATCACACAGACCTGAGAAACCTCACAGACCTCACGATAGGGCCTCTGTATCCACACTCAAAACAGCTGTACCTTCAGAAGTCACAGGCTATCAAAGCACTCACAAGGTACACACCATAGAAAACCCTGATAGACATCGCCCCATACACAAAAAACCACATGCAAGAAATGCAAAGGCTTTAGAAGCAAACCTATTGCAGAGCCGATGTCCTTCCTTAAACAAAATCTGTTTCAAGTGTTGCGGATCTACTTATCACGTTGCAAAAACTGCAAAATACCAGTAGAATGTACAGAATGTGGCAGTGAGAGACATATTGCAGCTTTGCACCCAGGCCCTGCTCCTGCCCCACTAGAGACTGTAGAACCCAGGAAAGATCAGAGCAGGGAGCAACAAGAGACCCCACTTTCCTCATTAATGTCTAATTGCACTGAAGTATATGGACAAGGCAAGAGTGCACGTTCATGCTCTAAAATCTGTTTAGTGACTGTGTATCCCACTGGCAAGAGAGAAAGGGCAGTGAAAATGTATGCAGTGCTAGATGAACAGAGCAACAGATCCCTTGCAAAACCAGGCTTCTTTGATATCTTTAATCTTAAGGCAAGTGCAGTTCCATACACTCTAAGAACATGTGCCAGGACAATTGAAACCACTGGGAGAAGAGCTTCTGACTTTACCATTGGATCCTTGAATAAGAAAGTGCAGTTCCCACTTCCTACCCTAATAGAGTGTGGCATGATATCTGAAGACAAAACTGAGATTCCTTCTCCAGAAGTAGCCCATCACCACCCTCACCTCCGCTCAATTACTCACCTTATCCCAGCTGTTGAGCCAGATGTTTCTATCCTTCTACTTCTTGGGAGAAACATCCTTCAGGTACATAAGGTGCACCAGCAAATCAATGGACCTTATAATGCCCCCTATGCACAGAGACTGGACCTGGGGTGGGTCATTGTAGGAGAAGTTTGCCTGGGGACAGTGCACCAGCCTGACAATATTAGCACTTTGAAGACGTCTGTGTTAACAAATGGACGCACATCCCTTCTCAGTCCCTGTCACAACAGCTTCGTTGTCAAGGAAAGCTTTGGCAGATCAACACAACACTGTGACTCTTCTACCCTATATGGTAAAGAAGAAGTCAGTTCCAACATTGAGACAGACAATCTAGGGATTACAGTGTTCCAGAAAACTAAAGATGATAAACAGGCCCTCTCTATAGAGGATCAGACCTTCTTGCAGAATATGGCTAGAGAGGCTTACCAAGATGACAATCACAGTTGGGTGGCCCCTCTACCCTTTCGCACACCCAGACGTGTTTTGCCTAGTAACAGGGAACAAGCCATGAAGCGTTTGCATTCACTCAGCAAAACTCTGTAGAGAAAGCCAGAAGTGAAAAGAGATTTCACTGAATTCATTAAAGGGATGCTAGACAATGATCACGCTGAAGTTGCAGGACCACTTGAAACAGACAGGAAACACTGGTATCTACCAATGTTTGGTGTTTACCATCCACACAAACTTTTTTTTTTTCCCGCCACTTCAGTTAACTTAATACAGAGACAGGTTTCAGATTGATGGTCATATATGTCTCTTGTCGAGTCACATCATTGTGGCCTTTCAAACTTTTCTTTTGCTTTGTGCGTTCCATATGTGAGTGATTACAATAGTACAAAAGTATAACACGAAAAACACCCGCTTTATACATCCCGGCCAGCCGGCCACGCAATCTCTTATTATTACTATACATGACTGTACATTATTGCTTTTCAGCCTAGTAAACCCTCCCCCCGGCCCCCCAATGACCCACCCTAATTGTTCCGAGGCACACATTATATCAGGCTATTATTCTTTTCATTGTTTTATCTTGGCTTCAAGATTCTATACTATGCCTAATACAACATCTCTGCCTTGATAGAAAGACAATTGTTCTCAGCACTAAGATAGCACTGATAAAGAGCATGGCATTGCTTGGACCCACGGATTCCATAGTTTCATGAATGTGTTGTAGTTACCTAGCCTTGTGTGGAATGTCCTTTCGCTCCATATTGTAGAGTTGACAGTTCCAACCCAAGCTTCCGGGGTTGGGGGTGTTCTTGATTGCCAGGCTTGTGCTATTAATTTTCTGGCTTGAAACAAGCATCTTGCTATCGCTACAGCTGTGCTTTTGTCCCTCATCCCATTGTTAACGTGGCCCAACACACAGATCTTAGGATCAAGCTCTAAATTAACTCTAAACATAGTATTTATTTTCTTTAGAATCTCTGTCCAGTACCTAACTAGTTTTGGGCACCTCCAGACCATATGGATTAGGCCGCCTGTTCCTCTGCATCTAGGGCACTCATCATTGATTCTACGACCGAGCATAAACAGCTTTTTTGGTGTATAGTAGGATCTGTGCAGCAACATCAGGTGGGAGGCATTTTGTGAGGGAGAAACCGACACACTTGATCCAAATTCAAGAATCCTCTTCCACTGTTCGTCCGTTATCTCCCCCACATCGGCCGCCCATCTGTCCCTTCCCCCCAACAGGCCTACCTTCATATTTCTTCTCTTTGTTAGTTGGGTGTATATCTCTGTGATTAAGCCCTTGGTGGTCTCTGACTTAATTATTGTTTGTAGTAGTGGAATCCTGCACCATATTGGGGGTTGTCTGATGAACTGCTTACTCAAGGCATGCCTAATCTGTAGGTAACTATAGAATACCTGGTTTGGTATCCCATACTCATGTCTCAGATCCTCAAAAGATTTCAGAATATCCCCTTCATATAGTTGTATCAGCCGTCTTATCCCACGTCTTATTCCTATCGACTGTTAGTAGTTCATGCAATTGCTTGTTGTTCCACATTGGCGAGTATTCTGAGATTCCTTTATACCCCATTATTTTCTTAACTGTCTGCCAAGCCCTAGTGATCATTTTGAGTGTCGGGATTGCTCCTTGCAGTGAATCTGCCTCCAGTGCTCCCGCTAATGAGCTGTGTGAATTCCCCTGTAGAATAATTTTGACATTATTACTTCCCCCTCCCTCAGTGGCACATCCTCCCAATTGTTGCAACTGAGTGCCAGAAAATAGATAAACGGTTGGGGATCCCCCAGTCCCCCCTCCGTGTAGGGGCGCTGCAGTTTTTGTAGGCCGATCCTGGCCTGCCCTTTTTTCCATATTCGTTTCCTGAAGAGGAATTGGATCTTTTGAAACCACTTCTCCCCGATCCAAACAGGGGAGTTGTGGAGTAGATATAGCAACTGCGGCATCCAAACCATTTTTATCAAATTAGCTCGACCCGCCACAGACAATGGGAGTCTACTCCAGGTATCACATTTTCTCTTGAATTTTGATAAGAGAGGGACCAAATTGTCCTCAATAAATGCACTGGGGTCCTTGGACAGCACAATGCCGAGATATTTTTCCCCGTAACCTTCAATTGAGGCAGACACATCGAGGTAGGATTAGCCAGTAAATCAACCGGTAGGATCAATGACTTCTCCCAGTTAATAGCTAATCCCGAGAACTTTCCGAAGTCCTCCACTAGATGCGTCACTTTCTCCAGTGAGGAGGTCGTATCCCCCAGGAAGAATATAACGTCGTCTGTGAAAAGCGCTATTCTCTCTTCCCTACCTTTTCTTTGAAATCCCTGTATTTCAGATGATGATCTCACTGCTCCCGTCAATGGCTCCATAGCCAAGACAAACAGTAAAGGAGATAAGGGGCACCCCTGTCTTGTCCCTCTTTCTAGGGGGAAACTTTCCGAGTATTCGCCGTTTATCTTGAGCCTTGCCCTTGGATGGTTGTATAGGATTTTTAACCAGCTGATAAATACGGGGCCAAATCCAAACTTCTCTAACACCCTCCAGAGATATTCCCATTCCAAGCTGTCGAAGGCCTTGGCAGCGTCCAAAGACAATATAGCTCTGGATCCCATATTATCTGTTGGTACCTGAAGATTCAGATAAGCCCTTCTGATATTTGTGCTGGTGGACCGGCCGGGGATAAACCCCGATTGGTCCGGGTGCACAAGTTTCGCGATACATTTATTTAATCTGGATGCCAGCACCCTTGCGATAATCTTGACATCTGTACACGACAGGGATATCGGTCTGTACGAAGAAACTTCCGATTGATCTTTCCCCTCCTTTGGGATCACTACTATATCAGCCTCCGACATTGATAGGGGCAACCTTCCATCCTTGATCGTCTGCTCCAACACTTTTAGGAGCTCCAGGAGCAGGACCTCCCCGTATTTCCTATAAATCTCCAGCGGCAGCCCATCCGGGCCCGGAGATTTCTGGCCTGACAACTCCGCGACTGCCTTTTGCAGCTCCTCCAAAGCCAGAGGGGAGTCCATCTCTCTCCTGTCTCTCTCCGAGATTACGGGCAGGTCTACCCCTTCTAAGAACCCGTCCATCTTACGCCGGTTCGAGCCCCGGCACGACCTGTACAGGTCTCTATAGGATGTAGAGAAAGTTTCTAAGACTACGGTGGGATCAGATGTAATCTTTCCAGCCGGTGTCTTAATTGAGGAGATGGCCGATGAAGATAAATTAGACTTAATTAAAAGGCGAGCATCCGGCCTACTTTCTCCCCCTCACCAAAGTAGTTTTGTTTCTGGAAAAGTCTCTTGTTCTCTGCTCTTCTATTGATTACTTCTTTATACTCTTGTTGTTTGTTGAGCCAAATCTCCTGTTTTTCAGGGGTTGGATCTGACACATATTGTGCTTCTGCTTCCATGGCTTCCCTACTGGCCCTCACCTCCCAATCCCTTGATGTTTTCTTCACTATAGCAGCCTGCTGGTGTAGTAGTCCCCTAAGGTATGCTTTTAGGGTATCCCACACTACCCCTGCTGGTGTTGTACCTGAATTAAATGTTACAAACTCTTTTAATTTAGAGGCTACTTCTGCTGGGCTGCTTATCAGGTTCCAACCATAGTGGGTTTATTGTCCACCTTTTCTGACTAGATCTAATACTTAAGTTTAGGGTCAAGGTCAGGGGTGAGTGGTCCGATATTCCCCTCGGTCTATACTCTATATTTCCTGTTAATCGCAGGGTTTCACTGTTACCCACTGCCATATCAATACGCGAGAGAGTAGAATATGACCCTGAATAGCAGGAATACTGCCAAGTATTTGGATTATGAGATCTCCACAAATCACTGCATCCAATCTCTTCAAGAAGTTGACCTAGGCGCCCCTCTGATACCCTTTCCGCGCGGGTCACGGGCAGGAACCGATCCATGCTGTTATCTAGAACTGCGTTAAAGTCCCCCACCACTATTATAAGAATATCCACCATACTATCCACAAACTCCAACAGGTCCAACATGGTCTCTGTTTTGAACAGAGGAGGAATGTAAACATTTGCTATCACCAGAGGTTTATTTTCCACAACACAGTTTAAGAAGACATACCTTCCCAGCGTGTCTATCCTGGCTTCCCTGCAGGAAAATTAAATACCTCTCCTCACCAAGATACTCACCCCTCTTGAATAAGAGGTCTGAACTGAATTGTACTGTTCTTGAAATTTGTTGCTCCGAACATGTAATTTAGTCTCGTTAGTGAGGTGGGTTTCCTGCAGACAAGCCAGTTCAACACCATAATCTTCCATCACCGAAAGCACAACTGCCTTTTTAGCAGAGTCACCCATACCCCTAATGTTCCAAAAGCCTATTTTTAGAGTTTTAAAAGGCATCTAAAAAGAAAAAAAATAAATACAAATGCAAAAAACACCCAAAAAAGAAGGGGCAATTCATTTGTGTAATTGTGTCTACAATACTTGCCATCATCTCTGTGATTGTGACAAAAAAAATGAAAAGGGGGAATTGGCGATAGGCCACCGCGTCCAGGGACCGCTCCACCCCCTCCCCTTGTGTTATTTAACTGTAAATATAAACAACATGTGCCAATATGCATAATTTTTAGACCCCCTCCTCCTAAGTACGTGTGCCTTTCGTTCACCCCAGTGTCTAACCCTATATCTCACTATGAACCCCCCAACCTCTGCTTGACCTATCCCCCTTCTCCCCACCCTTTTTCGTGGCCCCCCTCCTGCCTAACTAGGCTAGCCCTAGGGGCTTTATTGGTGACCTTTTTCCTTCCTCCAACCATTCAAAAAGAAACACCCTGCTCGAATACTGAACAAATACTTTGTGACTCGCTTCCAAACTCCTCCCCCCCTCCCCCCCTCCCACAGCCCGATTCCAAAACATCAAAACAACACCTTCCAAACTCCTCCCCCCTCCCCCCCTCCCACAACCCAATTTCAAAGCACCGAAACAATGCTCAAAACATACGTAATTAGTGGAACCCCATCCTTAATCCGTGCTTCCATCTGTTACACCCCCCACTTCCCCCCTCCCCCATGCCATCCACTATATGCTACAAAATAAAGAAAAAAAAAAAAGAAAAAACAGAAATATTCTCCTTTCTTTTCCAAGCTTTAACCAGCCTTATTCAACCCATGACTCTACGGGTTCATTTTATTATCTTCGAACCATTTTGTTGCCCCTGTTGATGTATCAAAGAAATGGGTAGCCCCTAGGGCAGTGATGCGTAAGCGTGCCGGATACAGCAGGGCATATTCAATTTTGTAATTCCGTAGGTTGCGCTTGATATCCCTGAATTCAGCCCTTCGTTTCTGCAAGTCTGGAGAGTAATCAGGGAAAAATAGGATTTTCATTGTGCAGGATATCCCCCATCTCTCTTGCCCTGCGCATCAAGATTGCCTTATCTTTGTAATTAAAAAGTTTCATAATTATTGGCCTAGGATACCCCCCTGATAATGGGGCTCTCGTCGGCACTCTGTGGGCTCTTTCAATAGCAAAGAGGTGAGAAAAGGTTTCTGTCCCAAATATTCCCCTAAGCCATTTCTCCAAGAACACCTCAGGGTGGGGACCCTCACACCGCTCCGGTAAGCCCACCACCCTCACGTTGTTCCTGTGAGCCCTGTTTTCCATTTCCTCCATTTTGGCTTTATGTAGGCCCATCTGCGTTTGCATTGCATTAAGCTCTAACTTTATTGGAGCTAAATCATCCTCCACCTGGCTCAACCTCACTTCCAGTGTAGTTGTTCTAGCAATAGTCCTTTACAGTTCCTGACTTACTGTTATTAACTCTTCCTTTAACCCCTTCAGCTGATCGCACAAATCACTTAGAGAGGCCCTGCATGAATTAACAGCACATAAGACATCTTTCAGTGTAGGCTCAGCTGTTTCTGATGCGTTTTGTTCAGCGACATTGTTAGTTGCTATTCCCGAGGGCTCACCCGCAGAGCTTTTACTGCTTGCAGTTTTTGTGGTATGCATTGACGCCGGTCCTTTTCCTAGGCTCTTCCTGACCCCGGGACCCCCCGCACAAGACTTCTCCTGCTGTTGCTGAGTGCTTTTAAGTGGTGATGATGTAGAGGGGTGCGCAAATTTCTCCAATTTGGCTGCTGCTGCTGCCTGGTTTCCCTTCTCTTTAGATGTACGGGTCGTTTGGGAGCTGGTGTTCTCCTGTTGTTGCAACTCTTCGCCCTTTTTTCTAGTCATAGTTTGTTAAATTAGCAAGGGGAGTATGTGAAAAGGATTTAACAACCTTCAGGCTGACCTCGTTTTTAGTAATATCACAATCCCAATATTATCCTACTGGAGTTCAATCAGCGTTGGGGCTATCACCCTGCCTGATATTATGGATAATTCAGCACTGTTAGGATTTTACATTATACCCGTGGATCAGAATCTGTCCTGTACAGCCCTCCACAAGCCAGTTGGACGTCTCTCTCCCTCACAGGGGGCTAGCCGCTGTATAGCAATGTGTCAGGCCACCTGGATCTCTACCCCGCCGCATTAAAGGCAGCGGTTCAGCCCTTGGAGGGAGAGAGGAGACCACCTTATAAATGAAAAGAGTGGTTGGTACCTTAGTGCTGCCGGGCCTCCTGGGTAGCGCAGGGACTCTCCTGATGGTCACCTCTTTTAGAGTCGGAGAACACCGTTTCCGCTGCCTCCTCCTGCAGATGTCAGAGCCGTTACCCCGGCAACCTTTCCGGGCATGGCGGGCGTCTCGAGTTCCTCCTCACTACTCCAAAGGGGGAGTTACCAACGCAATCCTTCTCTAAGCTCCCGCTATCCAAGCGGCAGCATCGATGTTCCGGCATATCACAGGCACAAGCACAGGCAGAGTCTGAGGGAGCCAGGCTGCCAGACAGGCACAAAACTTTGTGGGGAGAAAAGTGCATCCAGCTAGGCTAGATCCACCAGGCTGGTTTGGATAGTCACGGAGGCATTGAGCTGGGGGAAGATCTCTCACACCTTCTCTCACTCCAACATCCGGTCACGACCCCCTTGATGTGATTGACCATCCACACAAACTTAATCAAACAGAATAGTTTTTGATTCCAGCGCAGAGTATAAAGGAGTCTCTTTAAATGACGTACTGTTGAGTGGCCCTGACCTAAACAATACTTTACTAGGTGTTCTCATGCGCTTCAGAAAAGAGCCCGTTGCTTTCACAGCAGATGTGCGTCAAATGTTTAATTGCTTTCTTGTCAGAGAACACCACAGAGACTTTTTATGTTTTCTCTGCTACAAAGACAACGACATAGACAAAGAAATTGTCGAGTACAGAAAGTGCATGTATTTGGTAATAGCCCCTCTCCTGCTGTCGCTATATACTGCATGCAAAAGGCTGCCCAGAAAAATGCAGAGTGCTATGGACTTCTTCTGGTTCTTCTGGTTCTTCTGGTTCTTCCTCCGGTGTTCTCGTCTGGCATCTTCCTCCACGGCGTCTTCACCCGGTGACACCGCCCCCCTGACGCATGAGGACTTGACGGGGACTTCCCTGTGGCATTCCCCTTGACGTCAGAGGGGGGCAGGGTCACCCGTTACAAAGCGTCACACAGCGGGAGCCTCCCATCATGGTGGATGCAGAGTGGCCCGAGAAGAAGAAGGGAAAAAGACGCCGCGGAGTAAGATGCCGGACGAGAACACTGGAGGAAGAACCAGAAGAAGAAGAAGATGGAGGAAGAAACCGAAGGAAGATAGAAGAAAGAAGATAGAAGATAGAAGAAAGAAGAAGCATTTAAATAAAGGAATTGTCAAAAACTGTCTCTTGTCATTTTTAACGTTTTTGACACTTTTTTTGTGAAATGGTAGGGGTACTTTTGTACCCCTTACCATTTCACACAAGGGGGGAGGGCCAGGATCTGGGGGTCCCCTTGTTAAAAGGGGCTTCCGGATTCCGATAAGCCCCCCGCCCGCAGACCCCCACAACTACCGGGCAAGGGTTGTTGGGATGAGGCCCTTGTCCCCATCAACATGGGGACAAGGTGCTTTGGGGGGCTACCCCAAAGCACCCTCCCAATGTTGAGGGCATGTGGCCTGGTATGGTTCAGGGGGGGGGGCTCTCTCATCCCCCCCTCTTTTCCTGCTGCCTGCCAGGTTGCGTGCTCGGATAAGGGTCTGGTATGGATTTTTGGGGGGACCACACGCCATTTTTTTTTTCCGGTTGGGGTTCCCTTTAATATCCATACCAGACCTAAAGGGCCTGGTATAGAATTTAGGGGGACCCCCCACGTCATTTTTGAAAATTTTGGTTCGGGGTTCCCCTGTGGGGAATTCCCATGCCGTTTTTATCAATGACCTTTTGACAATGACATCACCTATTAGAAGGCCCTTATTGGTGGCATGAGGAGCACTTATCTAAGGGAGCACAAGAAGGTCCAGGATTCCCAGAGATCAGGAGCTGCAGAAGATGACATTTATGTCCCCAGGCTGTGGTACTATGACAGACTGCATTTTCTGGCAGGTCAGACTGAACCCAGGCCAGCACTCTCCAATCTTCCTTCAACGCTTCCTTCCCCCCCAGCTGAGGCTTCCTCAGTACCCCCCACAGTGTTCAAGAGGACTTTGCATACATAACAGCCTGCAAAATGCTGGAAATGGAGGAGGGCCAACGCATAATATGTGAGTATCTCATCTTATGGACATTATAATGAGAGGACCGTATAGCAGAGAGGTCGAAAAGACCATAAACTATTAGCAATGAAAGCCCCCCAAGGCTGGAACTATTGATGTGTAAGGAGAGAGGGAGGTCACAGCAGCAACTGAAATCAAAATTTGTATTACAGTTACCATCCACAGATATATAAGGGGTTAATCCACAGGTAAAAAGCGATATAAATGCAACACACTGGGGATAGTAAGATTTACAATTGTGTGGGGTAATGCGGACTGGCAGTAGGTATGAAACAATCAAAACCAGGTTGGGGGGTACTGGTCACCAAAAGAGGGGAAACAATGTGGATATGGCAATGAGCAGGGATACAATAACACTGCAGCTGGAGTTACATAGAGAGGCCACACTAGATGAACCTAGTGCGGGACCAGGGTAAAAGGTGAAGGAAAAGTCTGAATGATAACAAGGAAAAAGAAGGGGGACAAGGCTTACCCAGAAGAGTGATCCTCCACTAGCGCAGCGTCAGGAGGCTGTAGGCTCGTACAGCGGCCATGACCGGCCGCTATAAGAGCACCCCAACCCTGAAGTCAGGGACGGCGTGACGGGGGCGGTCCCTGACGTAACCGGGTCTGTTCACCCGCACTGCGCAGGTGCACAATAAGTGCTACTGCGCAAGCGCGCGCTCCTGTCAAAGGGAATCGAATTCCCAGACATGGAGACACAAGCAGCCCTAAGGCTGCCAGGGCGAACATGTGTCCGCCGCAGGGAGAAGAATCGGAACAGAACAGTGACCAACAGAGCCTGATAACGGGGGAGAGGTTATCCTTAAACAGCAATAGAAATTACAACATAATAAAACAATGATAAATAAGAAAGAAACAGTGCATTGATTCTGTATATAGGCATCGGGGTGTCAGCAAGCAACAGCACTAAGGGTAAACCTTAAGCAGGGAAGGCATCATACATAACGGTAATTCCCAATAATGACAAGGGACAAGGGAGGGAGGGGAGGGAAAAGGGGGGGGGGAGAGGGGAGAGGGGAGAGGGGGAAGGAAGGAGGGGGGGAAAAAGGGGGGGGAAACGGGAAGAAGGCAGGGGGGAAGGAAGGGACGAACCCAGACAAGGAGAGGGAGGGAGGGAGGGAGAAGGGAGCTGGGTCGGATGGGGTGGGGAGTCAGGTAACGGGTTGCTGGTTTGGGGAGGGAAAGGTGGCAGGTACCTGGTGGTGGGAAGGGAGAAAGGAGGAGGAGGAGGGAGGGGTAAGGGAGGGGGAGGAAAGAGGGGGGAAAGGGGAGGAGGGAAGGGGAGGAAAAGGGGGGGGGAGGGTTAGGAGAAGGAAAGGGAGCGAGGGAAGGAAGGGGGGGAGGGGAGAGGGGAGGCACGGATGAAAGGGGGGAGGGAGGGGAAGGTCGGGGGGGCGAGGGAAGGGGGAAAAAGGAAATGGAGGGGAGGGAGAAAAACAATGAGACAAGACCTCATAAAAAGGCCCTATAAGACACTGACTCGTTTAGGCGGGGGGGATGGTGGCATTGAGTCGCTCGATCCAAAGGGATTCCCTTTGGAGTATCGAGCGATCCCAATCGCCACCCCTAGGACTGGGTTGAACCACCTCCAGCACCAGAAATCTGGCCATGGAGTTGTCGAATCTATGATGCAGGCCAATGTGTCGGCCGATGGTGGTCAGTTTGCCATTTTCTGAATCATAGAGGTGGTCACCAATTCTCTGTCTAAATTCCCGAATTGTTTTGCCCACATAAAAGGCTTTACATACACAGTTCATGAGATAAATCACCCCTTTTGTACCACAGTTGGCAAAGGTCCGTGGGACCAGAATCTCCCCATTAGGTAGAACCACACTTCTACTTTCGTGGACCCAAGGGCACCGGGGACACTCCCCGAATTGAAATGTGCCGTTGGGACCACTCCTCAAGGGTCTGGTGGGATTATAATGACTGGCAGTCAGTTGATTACGTAGCGACCGCGCTCTACGGAAGACCACTTCCGGTGTGTGTCGAATATATTTAGTCAGTGTGTGATGTTCAGCCAAGAGGTGCCAATGTTTGGTTAGAATATTACGCAGTAAGTTGTGGTGTGCAGAATAGGTCGTGATGAATCTTACGGTTTCTGTGGAGGGGGAAGGTTCCCTGCCTTTGAAGAGTAGGGAGGTCCGGGAGCATGACAAAGACTTATTATATGCTTTACGCAAATTGGTAGAGGAGTAACCCCGTCGTAAAAGGCGTTTGCGTAATGCTCTGGCCTGACGTTTGAAGTCGCTGTCGTGTGTACAGTTCCTACGTAAACGTAGGTACTGGGCATAGGGTATGCTCCGTACCAAGGAGCTCGGGTGTGCGCTGGTGGCAAATAACAAGGTATTCCCAGCGGTGGGTTTTCTGTAGAGGTCAGTGCCCAAAGTTCCATCCGGTTGTTTGATAATCAGTAGGTCAAGGAAGGGGATTTGCTCAGTCTCGATTTTGAAAGTAAATTTAAGGTTTAAGTCGTTGTTGTCAAGTTGGCGTAAAAATTGTAAAAGTTTGTCCCTAGGACCCGTCCATACCAAGAATAAATCGTCAATAAAACGATACCATACAAGGATATCGTTTAGAAATTCCGTGTATTGGTCATGAGCGTGGATATGTCGCTCCCAGCCGCCTAGGTATAAATTTGCATATGCTGGGGCACACGACGTCCCCATTGCAACACCCTGTATTTGCTAAAACAACTGATCGTTGAAAGTAAAATAATTTTTTGTCAATATGAAATACAGTAATGTCAGTACAAACTGGTTCAAGGGCTAGGTAGTTGTATCTTGTTGAGATAAGAAGGAACCAGCCGTCCGTACGCCCTGCTCGTGGGGGATACTGGAGTAAAGGGCCTCAATATCAACAGCCACGAGCAGGGTGTCCGGAGGGATCTGGATTCCCTCGAGGTGTTGCAATAGGTCAGTAGTGTCTCTGATGTAGGACGGGAGACTACGGACATGGGGCATTAAGAAAGCATCAATGAATTTACTCGCATTGTCTGTTAACGAGCCTATCCCCGACACTATAGGTCTTCCCGGAGGGGTATGCACATCTTTATGGGTCTTGGGTAGCGGCCGGTCATGGCCGCTGTACGAGCCTACAGCCTCCTGACGCTGCGCTAGTGGAGGATCACTCTTCTGGGTAAGCCTTGTCCCCCCTTCTCTTTCCTTGTTATCATTCAGACTTTTCCTTCACCTTTTACCCTGGTCCCGCACTAAGTTCATCTAGTGCGGCCTCTCTATGTAACTCCAGCTGCAGTGTTATTGTATCCCTGCTCATTGCCATATCCACATTGTTTCCCCTCTTTTGGTGACCAGTACCCCCCAACCTGGTTTTGATTGTTTCATACCTACTGCCAGTCCGCATTACCCCACACAATTGTAAATCTTACTCTACCTATCCCCAGTGTGTTGCATCTATATCGCTTTTTACCTGTGGGTTAACCCCTTATATATCTGTGGATGGTAACTGTAATACAAATTTTGATTTCAGTTGCTGCTGTGACCTCCCTCTCTCCTTACACATCAATGGTTCCAGCCTTGGGGGGCTTTCATTGCTAATAGTTTATGGTCTTTTCGACTCCTCTGCTATACGGTCCTCTCATTATGATGTCCTCACCTATCCCAGCTCATGCGTCCTTTAACCAATTAACTTTCTAGTGGTGAGTGCCAGCCCTAAACACCTGTGTGCAGTTTCTTTCAGTTCTTACCTGTCCCTTACACAGATGAAATTATTGGGCTCCTTTTTTCCTCTTGACCCTTCACTGTCCCCTCCCTTCTTCAACCCCCCCCTTCCTTCCCCTCCCCCTCCCTCCTTCCTCCTCCCTACCCCTCTGCACTTCTCTCCTTTCTATCACTACCAATTTCCTCCTGCTCCTCTCCTGCACACTGGCTTCGGAATTTTTTATAGCTATATCACTGGCACCCCTGTATTCCAACTTTCTTTGGATTTCTTTTTAGTCTGGTGACCTGTATAATCCAACCATTTAAAATGTATCCACCAGAGGCTGTTTGCTATCCCCTGTGTTCACCGCAGGGGGAATTACATGGGGCCTTACATACCCACAGAGAATCCCTGAACGGGTGAGCTTATCCTTATTGTATACAATTTGTATGTAATTGTTTAATGTATTATTAATGATTTTGCTGTGATAATAACTTCTTTATACACCTTTTGATTTGTTTGTATTTATTACAACTATTTTATGTTGCACGATAGATATGGCTCTCCTGAGGAAGCGGTGAAAACCGCGAAACCGGTCGAGAATTCAAGCTATATATGTATCTACCATCAATATTGGGTGTAATCCATATGGTTGTATATATTGCCTTTGCTTTGAATTGCAACTGTATGTGACATTGTAATAACCTTTTAATATTGTTTCTATTAAAATTGAAATTTTATCAAACTGTTATTTCCCTCTTTACCTTTCCCTACTTAGTACATAGTTACACTGAGTACCGCAATAGTCCCCCTTTCCCTTGTTGGGGGGTGGAGACATTGGCTGACAGGAGCAGCTAACTGCGGCCGTCCCCTACCCCCTGCCTCTCCTTGAACTTGACATTTGGGATGATGGTACTTTTACCCTTTAATCCCTTAACTTAGGCGTTCTTCCCTATAGTATACACAGGGTGGACAACACACCCATAAAAAAAATTTTCCGTGCCCTTGGGTGAACAGCAACACCCATCGACACGCCCCCTTCAATAGCGCCTGTATATGCTTTTTTGATCTTGTTTGAATTGTCATTATTTGTATTTTCTAGTTTCTGTATCCTGTCATCGCAACACATTGTAGGGGTCGCCGCTGGCAGCCAGGTATAATATGGATGTTTTAGGCACAGATTGGATGGGCTTTATGTCCAATCTTAAAAACACAAAACTGATGATGACATTCTAACGTTTTTTGCGCGAATGTCGAAACTTCTTAAACGTAAGTCACACTTACATTGGCACATTGAATATTTTAAACTATATGTTAGTGAAAAAGTCTGCCCTTTGGGTTTAAGGGGCCAGATTTTCCCCACCCTTAAAGATCCCTCAGCAGACTTTAAGAAAACTTGGGAAGATATCCTGACTAAAAATAGTCTTGAATTAATTGGACTACTTATTACTCAATATACTCTTGATATGACTCTCCTTGACAATGACATTGAGCGACTCAATACCGAATACTCTCATTTGACTGACAATACGGTCTTCAAAACCAAGTGGAAAAAACTTAGAGAACGTTTGGAAATCATGAATAAGGATATTATTATCAAGAAACAGATCAAATTTGGGAAGGATAAAGCTGCCTTCACCGAGGGCCTGGCCTACCACTGGCCCGGAAGAGGCCGGGGTAGACGAGGCCCTCCTCGTACTAATAGTAGAAATTTCACTACTGATATTGAATCAGACTCATCGTTATCCTCTACTTTATCTTCTCTAAGTACCACTCAACCCAACACTTCATCTGCACTTAATTCTTCACGCAAGAGACATCGTTTTGGGGGTAACACCCCACCAACGAATCCTAAAAAAGATAAGAAAGGCCCAAAAGGCCCTAGATCCACCCAGGTACCCCCTACACAAACTCCACACGATACTAATACCCCCTTAGAAGGGGCAACTGGTCACTCCACATTGCACAGCACAATTCCTAAAATCCTAAACTCAGCCCTAATGACAAACAAATATACGAAAATCAACGAGGACGCTATTTTTTTAGATCTGAAAAAACAACAGAGCAATCTAGATACTTACGTCCTAAAACCTCCACTGTCCCAACAGAACCCTCCCCCCCACACCACACCGACCGTAATGTCATAAACCTTACCCCCTATACATTCAATAGCGAGGAAATCTCGTTACTACAGTTAGGTATGGGCTTCTGTCCTCTTGATGCACTGAGGGTTACTGAGACAATTAAGGACTTGTACCTTTTTGCACGCAATTTAACTTTCAGATTTATCTATGATAAGGACCGTATCAACCTCGGACTGGAGCGTGAGCTCGCGGAGCGTACCAAGGGCTTCTCTATGGAGGAGTTCAGGGCGCTCCGCGACCTGATGCTCCTGTTTGATTAAGGTGATACTGGAGACCCCGCATCCTCACAAGATTGCGGGGGTCCTGATGATATCCCTTCAAATAAACTTGCAACAGGGACAGTCTCACCTGCTCTCCCTGCACCCAATATGTCTGGTCCTCCGGTTACTCTTAAACAAACATCTTTGCCCAAGCCCTTTCGCCTACGATCTCGTAGGTTTCCCGATTTTAACACTTGCCCGGAGATTTGGACCTTTCTCCGAGCCACTATTAGTGACCTCAAGAAACAAAAATGGCCTGACTTTTCTCCAAATCTCGATCCTAGTCAAACCCGAGCTCTTCGGTCCCTGCAGCAACGCTCAGATGTAGTGATCAAACAATCGGACAAGGGCGGTAACATTGTCCTTATGACCAATCACCAATACCAATCAATGTGCCTCGCTATCCTCAACAACAAACATTGGTATAGACCCATTTCTTCCACACACGTATCTTCCTTCGCACAGGAACTCCGGGCTTTTTGCACTGAGGCCTACTTCACAGGCCTCATTGACAAAGACACCTTAGAGTTCCTGGTCCCCAAATTTCCCCGTACCCCCACCTTTTATTCCCTACCCAAGACCCATAAAGATGTGCATACCCCTCCGGGAAGACCCACAGTGTCGGGGATAGGCTCGTTAACAGACAATGCGAGTAAATTCGTTGATGCTTTCTTAATGCCCCATGTCCGTAGTCTCCCGTCCTACATCAGAGACACTACTGACCTATTGCAACACCTCGAGGGAATCCAGATCCCTCCGGACACCCTGCTCGTGGCTGTTGATATTGAGGCCCTTTACTCCAGTATCCCCCACGAGCAGGGCGTACGGACGGCTGGTTCCTTCTTATCTCAACAAGATACAACTACCTAGCCCTTGAACCAGTTTGTACTGACATTACTGTATTTCATATTGACAAAAAATTATTTTACTTTCAACGATCAGTTGTTTTAGCAAATACAGGGTGTTGCAATGGGGACGTCGTGTGTCCCAGCATATGCAAATTTATACCTAGGCGGCTGGGAGCGACATATCCACGCTCATGACCAATACACGGAATTTCTAAACGATATCGTTTTATGGTATCGTTTTATTGACGATTTATTCTTGGTATGGACGGGTCCTAGGGACAAACTTTTACAATTTTTACGCCAACTTGACAACAACGACTTAAACCTTAAATTTACTTTCAAAATCGAGACTGAGCAAATCCCCTTCCTTGACCTACTGATTATCAAACAACAGGATGGAACTTTGGGCACTGACCTCTACAGAAAACCCACCGCTGGGAATACCTTGTTATTTGCCACCAGCGCACACCTGAGCTCCTTGGTACGGAGCATACCCTATGCCCAGTACCTACATTTACGTAGGAACTGTACACACGACAGCGACTTCAAACGTCAGGCCAGAGCATTACGTGAACGCCTTTTACGACGGGGTTACTCCTCTACCAATTTGCGTAAAGCATATAATAAGTCTTTGTCATGCTCCCAGACCTCCCTACTCTTCAAAGGCAGGGAACCTTCCCCCTCCACAGAAACCGTAAGATTTATCACGACCTATTCTGCACACCACAACTTACTGCGTAATATTCTAACCAAACATTGGCACCTCTTGGCTGAACATCACACACTGACTAAATATATTCGACACACACCGGAAGTGGTCTTCCGTAGAGCGCGGTCGCTACGTGATCAACTAACTGCCAGCCATTATAATCCCACCAGACCCTTGAGGAGTGGTCCCAACGGCACATTTCAATGCGGGGAGTGTCCCCGGTGCCCTTGGGTCCACGAAAGTAGAAGTGTGGTTCTACCTAATGGGAGATTCTGGTCCCACGGACCTTTGCCAACTGTGGTACAAAAGGGGTGATTTATCTCATGAACTGTGTATGTAAAGCCTTTTATGTGGGCAAAACAATTCGGGAATTTAGACAGAGAATTGGTACCTCTATGATTCAGAAAATGGCAAACTGACCACCATCGGCCGACACATTGGCCTGCATCATAGATTCGACAACTCTGTGGCCAGATTTCTGGTGCTGGAGGTGGTTCAACCCAGTCCTAGGGGTGGCGATTGGGATCGCTCGATACTCCAAAGGGAATCCCTTTGGATCGAGCGACTCAATGCCACCATCCCCCCCAGTGTCTTATAGGGCCTTTTTATGAGGCCTTGTCTCATTGTTTTTCTCCCTCCCCCCATTTCCTTTTTCCCCCTTCCCTCGCCCCACCCAACCTTCCCCTCCCTCCCCCCTTTCATCTGTGCCTCCCCTCTCCCCTTCCCCCCTCCTTCCCTCGCTCCCTTTCCTTCTCCTAACCCTTCCCCCCCCCTTTTCCTCCCCTTCCCTCCTCCCCTCCCCCCCTCTTTCCTCCCCCTCCCTTCCCCCTCCCTCCTCCTCCTTTCTCCCTTCCCACCACCAGGTACCTGCCACCTTTCCCTCCCCAAACCAGCAACCCGTTACCTGACTCCCCACCCCATCCGACCCAGCTCCCTTCTCCCTCCCTCCCTCCCCTTGTCCGGGTTCGTCCCTTCCTTCCCCCCCTGCCTTCTTCCCGTTTCCCCCCCCCTTTCCCCCCCCCCTTTCCCCCCTCCTTCCTTCCCCCTCTCCCCTCCCCCCCCCTTTTCTCTCCCCTCCCCCCCTTCCCCCCCTTCCCCCCTTGTCCCTTGTCATTATTGGAAATTACCGTTATGTATGATGCCTTCCCTGCTTAAGGTTTACCCTTAGTGCTGTTGCTTGCTGACACCCCGATGCCTATATACAGAATCAATGCACTGTTTCTTTCTTATTTATCATTGTTTTATTATGTTGTAATTTCTATTGCTGTTCAAGGATAACCTCTCCCCTGTTATCAGGCTCTGTTGGTCACTGTTCTGTTCCGATTCTTCTCCCTGCGGCGGACACATGTTCGCCCTGGCAGCCTTAGGGCTGCTTGTGTCTCCATGTCTGGGAATTCGATTCCCTTTGACAGGAGCGCGCGCTTGCACAGTAGCACTTATTGTGCACCTGCGCAGTGCGGGCGAACAGACCCGGTTACGTCAGGGACCGCCCCGTCACGCCGTCCCTGACTTCCGGGTTGGGGTGCTCTTATAGCGGCCGGTCATGGCCGCTGTACGAGCCTACAGCCTCCTGACGCTGCGCTAGTGGAGGATCACTCTTCTGGGTAAGCCTTGTCCCCCTTCTCTTTCCTTGTTATCATTCAGACTTTTTCTTCACCTTTTACTCTGGTCCCGCACTAAGTTCATCTAGTGCGGCCTCTCTATGTAACTCCAGCTGCAGTGTTATTGTATCCCTGCTCATTGCCATATCCACATTGTTTCCCCTCTTTTGGTGACCAGTACCCCCCAACCTGGTTTTGATTGTTTCATACCTACTGCCAGTCCGCATTACCCCACACAATTGTAAATCTTACTCTACCTATCCCCAGTGTGTTGCATTTATATCGCTTTTTACCTGTGGATTAACCCCTTATATATCTGTGGATGGTAACTGTAACACAAATTTTGATTTCAGTTGCTGCTGTGACCTCCCTCTCTCCTTACACATCAATGGTTCCAGCCTTGGGGGACTTTCATTGCTAATAGTTTATGGTCTTTTCGACCTCTCTGCTATACGGTCCTCTCATTATGATGTCCTTACCTATCCCAGCTCATGCGTCCTTTAACCAATCAACTTTCTAGTGGTGAGTGCCAGCCCTAAACACCTGTGTACAGTTTCTTTCAGTTCTTACCTGTCCCTTACACAGATGAAATCATTGGGCTCCTTTTTTCCTCTTGACCCTTCACTGTCCCCTCCCTTCTTCAACCCACCCCCTTCCCCCCCCCTCCCTCCTCCTTCCACCCCTCTGCGCTTCGGAATTTTTTATAGCTATATCACTGGCACCCCTATATTCCATCTTTCTTTGGATTTCTTTTTAGTCTGGTGACCTGTATAATCCAACCATTTAAAATTTATCCACCAGAGGCTGTTTGCTATCCCCTGTGTTCGCCGCAGGGGGAATTACATGGGGCCTTACATACCCACAGAGAATCCCTGAACGGGTGAGCTTATCCTTATTGTATACAATTTGTATGTAATTGTTTAATGTATTATTAATGATTTTGCTGCAATAATAACTTCTTTATACACCTTTTGATTTGTTTGTATTTATTACAACTATTTTATGTTGCACGATAGATATGGCTCTCCTGAGGAAGCAGTGAAAACCGCGAAACCGGTCGAGAATTCAAGCTATATATGTATCTACTATCAATATTGGGTGTAATCCATATGGTTGTATATATTGCCTTTGCTTTGAATTGCAACTGTATGTGACATTGTAATAACCTTTTAATATTGTTTCTATTAAAATTGAAATTTTATCAAACTTAGTTTCTCTGCCTTTACCTTTCCCTACTTAGTACATAGTTACACTGAGTACCGCAATAGTTCCCCTTTCCCCTGTTGGGGGGTGGAGACATCGGCTGACAGGAGCAGCTAACTGCGGCCGTCCCCTACCCCCTGCCTCTCCTTGAACTTGACATTTTGGATGATGGTACTTTTACCCTTTAATATAATTCCCTTAACTTAGGCGTTCTTCCCTATAATATCCTAATAAAGAAATATTGTAATATAAAGGACTTATATTTTTACCTAACATTAAAACTTTAGCATCTTTTAAAAAAAGTGAATCCTTCCTTATCACAGATGGGGAAGGTGAAAGGAATCCAACTAATTATTGCCATATGTGAAATCTCCCAAGAAATGCTTATGAGCTTATAACAGCATATACTTTCACAAGTATAAAAAAACTATATAAAACTTTACCTTATCCATACATAGAAGAGATATGAATATATATATTCAACTCAATTATTCTGAAAATATCTCATCCATTCATTAATTTGTTAATGTTTGTTAATTGATGAATATTAGATAATTAGATCAAAGAAAACCTTCTAACATGGAGAAACTTCTGAAAAGCAGGATGTATAGGAATGTGTAGGTAGACGTCAGATAAATCTACGGACAGCATCCAATCTTTTAAGATTATTGCTAACAGTATTGACTGGAGGCTTTCCATTTTGAAGGCTTTGATCTGGATTCTCTGGTTGAGATTTTTTTTAAATCATCACTGGGCGCAGAACCCGTTTTCTTCTTTACTATAAATAATGGAGAGTAAAATCCCCTCCCTCTTTGAGATGTCAGAACTTCCAGAATCCTTTTGTCTTAGTTCCATTACATACTTGAATAACAATCTCTTTTTGTCTGGTGACGTTGGAAGTCTGGTTGACTGAAAATGGTTTCTGGGCAATCTGCCTTTGAATTTCCATTTGTGTCCGAACTTTATTGTAGAAAGCATCCAGGTATCTTTTATGTGTTCCATCCAAACCTGTACAAACTCTTTGAGTCTGGCTCCCACCTTCACAGTATGGACGGGCACACCTTCAAAAAACTTGTGTTGCTCCTCTTTCGGGGAGTTATTTATTGTATTGATGGTGATACCACTTAAGAATACCGGTCATGGGTTTTCACAGTTGATATTTATGCGCTACATTTTTTATATGGTCTTTTAAACTCTCTTCCTGGTCTTCCCTGTATCTCTCCGGGAGGTTGCGTCTGTAGGAGGACCGCTACTTATGGGCTCTACCAGATCTAATTTTGAAGCTCTAGCTACCAGGATCGAATTTGCCCTGTGGGGAGAGGTTCAGGGGCTCAAGTCAGTGATGGCTGATCTAACTACGAAAGTGAATGCTCTAGAAACAAACCAAAATGTTGTTTCCCATTCTATTGACACTTTGCAGTCTTCCCAGTCAATCTTGACCGAGCAAATGGGAATGGTACCCCTGGATTGACGTAGGGCCAATGTGATGTACATATTCAAAAAGGGAACAAAGTCTTTACCAAATAACTATAGATCTGTTAGTTTAACTTCTATAGTCAGGAAGATACTGGAGAGTTTAATAAAAGACCACATAGATGAGTTCTTGCTGGAAAAAAACATTTTAAGCAACAGACAGCATGGGTTCACAAAAGACAGAAGTTGTCAAACAATTCTGATTTTTTTTTTATGAAGAGGTAAGTAAAACCTTGGACAGAGGGGTGGCTGTGGATGTGGTATACTTGGATTTTGCAAAAGCATTTGACACAGTTCCCCACACATGGCTAATGTGTAAAGTAAAGTCTACAGGCTTGGAAATATCAGTTTGTAAATGGATAGAAAACTGGCTAAAAGACAGAATTCTGAGAGTAGTGGTTAATGATTCTTACTCTGAATGGTCTATGGTTATAAGTGGTGTACCCCAAGGTTCAGTGTTGGGACCCTTACTTTTTAACATCTTTATAAATTATATAGGGTCTGGGATTTAAAGTATCATTTCAGTCTTTGCAGATGACACCAAACTATGCAGTGGAATAATGTCCTTACAGGATGTCTCCAATTTACAAGCCAACCTCAATGCACTGTCTAATTGGGCAAATGTGTGGCAGATGAGGTTTAATGTTGTTAAATGTAAAGTTATGCACTTGGGGGCTAAGAATATGCATGCATCATACATACTAGGGGGAGTACAACTGGGGTGATCCATAGTGGAGAAGGATCTGGGATTTTTGGTAGATCATAAGCTCAATAATAACATGCAATGCAAAGCTGCAGTTTCCAAAGCGAGCAAAGTCCTTTCTTGCATTAATAGAGGTATGGACGAGAGAGAGAGAGAGAGAGAGAGAGAGAGAGAGAGAGAGAGAGAGAGAGAGAGAGAGAGAGAGAGAGAGAGATCATTTTGCCCTTGTACAAATCATTAGTAAGACCTCATCTGGAATATCTAGTTCAGTTTTGGGCACCAGTTCTCAAAAAGGATATCGGGGAACTGGAGAAAGTGCAGAGAAGGGCAACCAAACTGATAAGAGGCATGGAGGAGACCAGCTATGAGGAAAGATTAGAGGTACTAAATGTATTTCAGAGAAGAGGAGATTAATTGGGTATATGATCAACATGTACAAATATATAAGGGGTCCATATAGTGAACTTGTTGTTTGAGTTATTCACTTTTACAGTCAACACAGTCGACAAGGGGGCACTCTTTACACCTAGTGGAGAAGAGATTTCATCTCCAAATACGGAAAGGTTTCTTCACAGTAAGAGCTGTGAAAATGTGGAATAGACTCCCTCCAGGGGTGGTTCTGGCCAGCTCAGTAGATTGCTTTAAGACAGGCCTGGATTCTTTCCTAAATGTACATGAAATAAATAATATAACTGAGTACTAACATTTATAGGTAAAGTTGATCCAGGGAAAATCTGATTGCCTCTTGGGAATCAGGAAGGAAGTTTTTCCCCTGCTGTAGCAAATTGGATCATACTTTGCTGGGGTTTTTCGCCTTCCTCTGGATAAACTGTGGGATTGGGTATATGGGACTGTTCGATATTATTTTTTATTTATTTTTATGGTTGAACTAGATGGACTTCTGTCTCTTTTCAACCTGACTAACTATGTAACTAAGTCTCGCAACTTTATTTGCTCATCAATGACTTTGAAAACCACAGTCTTATTTGGCAGATAAAATTCTGGGGCCTCCCTGAAGCAAAGTAACAGGTGGACTTAAGTGCTACAGAGACCGCCATATTTTATTTTAGACCTTTGTCAGGGTAGGTCTGACCTTCCTCTACAATACCCTTTGTTGGGATTTGAGCTCTAAGTAAATCCTCCCAGGAACCCCGAGATCTAACAAGTCTGGCTCAGAGGAAGTACTCTGTATTTCCAATCCTACAAACAACTCCAGGGGACCAGGGTCAGTTTCTGCAGGTTCACATGTCTCCTGATGTATATCATCATTAATCAAAAACTGTAGCCCAGTATTAATTAAGTATTAATTAATTTATTTGAGGGTTCCTTCTTTTTTAGGGTAGGCCCCTGGACCATTTAGCTTTTGTTCATACAAGTCCCAGAATATGGGGCAGTAATGCCCAATTAGTAGGTCATGAGGTAGTCCCAGGATCACTCCAACTTTTAAGGTAGCAGTGGTTACATGGGCCAATGGATAGTCTTTGACATCACCATGCACTGATACCAACCCAACCTGTTCTACTGGTATCAGTTCTCCCTGCAACCTGTCCAATCAGAGCAGGGTGATCCCATTCCCCGAATGAAGGACTGCTACAACCTTTTGTCCCCTGACCTGCACCACACACTCACAGTGAATACTGAATATGCGTACATACAGGGGCATTGCCCCATGTCACATTCCATTGCCTCTTCCTGATTTGGACACTGTGCCGCCATATGACCCAGTTGGTGGCATTACCAACAGTGAACAGTTTTCCTTTTTCCCTTGCCAGCTCTCAGGAGAAATTGTGGCTGGGGTGCTGGAGTGCTCCTGATGGGAGTGTTATTTACCCGAGTAGACACCATGCGCTCAACAATTTCCATCTAACACTGAATCATGCTTGATCTGGCCCAGCTGTCTGGTGACAGAAGGACCCTCATGGAAACTTTATGCACAACTGTATAATTCAAAGGCAACAGCCATATCATCTAGTAACTGAGGCTCTGACTGAGCCACCCATTGGTGCAACGCCCTAGGAAGACCATGCTGAAATCCAGTGCAACTCGCTCCACAATCTGACTGGAACAAGTTCATTAGATGATACAGCTGGCAGGCCTAGCTCTATCAAAGATCCAGGCATGAACTCAGCTTGCCCTCAAAGCGACATTCACTCCCAGCCTGGCTAATATTTCCACCTTTAGCAGTTTATAGTCCTGTGCTAACTCTGAGGCCAAGTCACAATACGCATATTGGAGATCTGCAGTCAGGAAAAGGGCTGGCACCAGTCTTTCTCAGGCACTCTTTACCTTGTTGCAATCCGCTCAATCATCAAATAATCTTCAACGTTATCTTTTGTTTAGCCCACTGCACAGCCTTCTGTGGGTCACCTTTCACAATAGAGCCATTTCCCATGCTGGGTCATTGCCTTCTGCAGACTTGCTATTTGTACAATCAATAAGCAGTTTGTCTCTTGTTGGACAGCAACTGTCTGTCCGAGGACCTGTTGATGGTGGCCTGTGCCAGGACTTTCTCATGGCAGGCTTGTGCCTGCTCATGACGGGCCAGTGCCTGTGTATATTAGTCTTACATGAAATGTGAATATGTTTCAGCATCCCAGCCTTAGCATACCCAGTATTTCAAAGTACTGTATTTGTTAAAGGCAAGCTTACCCAGCAGATCATATTCAGACTATGGAGACTTCCAGGCTGCATCCAGGTCTCCTCACTATAGACAGCAAAGCTATCATCAATTAGCCTCTCTGATCAGCTGCTTAATAAACAGGCCTGAAGGGGGGTATCTTCCCTTTACATTTACCCCTCTCCTAAACCTGCTCCAGGCTGACTCTCTACCCTTTATACTCTTTCCCAACAGCCTCAGTAGGGGTAAATTGATTTGATTCTGTCAGGGATGGGCTCTCAGCTCTTCCTTCTCTGTGCTGAGGTTGCTCAGCTGTCAGTTAATTGTCAGTACTCATCGTCCACAGTGGCTCACATGTTGATCATCTCCTGCTCATAAGTCAAGTCCACAGCCAGCCCCCTTCCATTTTTTGCGATACGGCACTGCGTTGATTTAGCTTACAATTGCATGGTTGTGCGATGTTGTACCTAAACAAAATGTATGTCCTTTTTCCTCAAAAAATAGAGCTTTCTTTTGGTGGTATTTGATCACCTCTGCGATTTTTATTGTTTGCGCTATAAACAAAAAAGAGCGACACTTTTGAAAAAACCACAGTATTTTGTACTTTTTGCTATAATAAATATCCAAAAAAAAAATTTATTCATCAGTTTAGGCCAATATGTATTCTTCTACATATTTTTAATTAAAAAAAACGCAATTTGCGCATATTGATTGGTTTGCGCAAAAGTTATAATGTCTACAAAATAGGGTATATATTTATGGTGTTTTTATTATTATTTTTTTTTACTAGTAATGCCAGCGATCTGTGATTTTTATCAGGATTGCGACATTGCTGCTGACAAATCGGATACTTTTGACACTTTTTTGGAACCAGTGAAATTTATACATCGATCAGAGCTAAAAATAGCCACTGATTATTGTATAACTGTCACTGGCAGGGAAGGGGTTAACACTAGGGGGTAGGGATGAGCCGAACACCCCCCGGTTCGGTTCGCACCAGAACCCGCGAACGGACCGCAAGTTCGCACGAACGTTAGAACCCCATTGACGTCTATGGGACTCGAACGTTCGAAATCAAAAGTGCTCATTTTAAAGGCTAATTTGCATGGTATTGTCCTAAAAAGGGTTTGGGGACCCGGGTCCTACCCCAGGGGACATGTATCAATGCAAAAAAAACTTTTAAAAACGGCCGTTTTTTCGGGAGCAGTGATTTTAATGATGCTTAAAGTAAAAAAAAAAAAGTGAAATATTCCTTTAAATATCGTACCTGGGGGGTGTCTATAGTATGCCTGTAAAGTGACGCGTGTTTCCCATGTTTAGAACAGTCCCTGCACCAAATGTCATTTTTAAAGGAAAAAATCTCATTTAAAACTGCTTGCGGGTTTAATGTCATGTCGGGTCATGGCAATATGGATGAAAATCAGTGAGACAAACGGCATGGGTACCCCCCAGTCCATTACCAGGCCCTTTGGGTCTTGTATGGATATTAAGGGGAACCCCGCACCCAAATTAAAATAAGGAAAGGTCCCTATATACTCTGAACAGCAGTATTCAGGCGGTGCAAACAAGACAGGGACTGTAGGTTTGTTGTTAAGTAGAATCTGTTTGTAATTTTGAACATTTTTAATGTGTTTAGCTCCAGCCAAAAAATCTTTTCTAAGCTTTTTGGAAAACATAGGGAAGGGTTATCACCCCTGTGACATTTGTTTTGCGTCTTTCCTCCTCTTCAGAAGATTTCACCTCACTTTTTTGTCCCAATGAAAAATGTTTTTTGAAAATTTGGGTTTTTTTGTGGAACAAGGATTGGAAAGCATCAGTGGAAAGGAGAAATTGTTTTCCCATATTAACTCTTACAGGAGAGAATTTCCCTTCCTTAGGGGTAGATTTCATCTCACTTCCTGTTGTCTCCTTCCGTTTGCAAGTAGGAGTCGTTTGTAAGTTAGATGTTTGAAAGTAGGGTCCTGCCCTATATACTCAGCAGAAATTTGGGCCTTAGGTGTTGCTGTGGCCAAAACACTGTAAGCCCTCACAGGGCCCTGCTGTGAAATATTAGATCAAGAATTGTAATTACATGCCCCTGTTGAACAGGAGCTGAAAAATTAGGCCTTAGGCACTGGTGCTGGTGCCACAACACTGCAACCCCTCACAGACACTCTAGTTGGAACGCAGGAACGAGCCCTGCTGCAAAGTATTGCATCAAAAATTGTAATTACACGCCCCTGTTAGACAGGGGCAGAAAAATTGGGCCTTAGGCACTGGTGCTGGTGCCACAACACTGCAACCCCTCACAGACACTCTAGTTGGAACGCAGGAACGAGCCCTGCTGCAAAGTATTACATCAAAAATTGTAATTACACGCCCCTGTTAGACAGGGGCAGAAAAATTGGGTCTTAGGCACTGGTGCTGGTGCCACAACACTGCAACCCCTCACAGACACTCTAGTTGAAACGCAGGAACAAGCCCTGCTGCAAAGTATTGCATCAAAAATTGTAATTACACGCCCCTGTTAGACAGGGGCTGAAAAATTGGGTCTTAGGCACTGGTGCTGGTGCCACAACACTGCAACCCCTCACAGACACTCTAGTTGGAATGCAGGAACGAGCCCTGCTGCAAAGTATTACATCAAAAATTGTAATTACACGCCCCTGTTAAACAGGGGCTGAAAAATTGTGCCTTAGGCACTGGTGGTGGCGCCCAGAACCAAAAATGTTCTTACAAGCTATCAGCGTGATGATTGAGGAGGAAGAGGATAATTACTCAGGGATAGTCACTCAGCATCAGCATAGGCAGTCTTTGAAGGGATCTGAGATTTCAAAAAAAATTATTCGGTTACATCTGCATCAGGTGCTTGGTAGCTGGTGGTGATCCAAGACTGATTCATTTTTATGAAGGTCAGCCGATCGACCGAGTCGGTGGACAGACGCACCCTGTGATCGGTTACCACGCCTCCAGCAGCACTGAATGTGCGTTCCGAAAGAACGCTGGATGCAGGACAGGCCAGTAGCTCAATTGCATACTGTGCAAGCTCTGGCCAGTGATCCATCCTCAAGACCCAGTAACCCAGAGGATTTTCGGTGGGAAAGGTGTCCAAGTCTGATCTTGCCCCTAGGTATTCCTGCACCATGTAAAACAGACGCTGGCGATGGTTGCTGGAACCGATCATACCTTGGGGCTGCGGACCAAAAAATTGTCTGAACGCATCGGTCAGACGGCCACCTTCTCCACCGCTCCTTCTTTGACTGACCGAAGCCTCAGCAACACGTTGTCCAGAAACAGGAGTTTGTAACCTCCCAGTCTCTGGGAACGCGTTGCACAGACCTTTCTGCAAGGCCTCCCGAAGATGTTTCATCCTCTGCTCCCTCTGCGATGGCAAGATAAGGTCCGCAACCTTACCCTTGTAACGTGGATCAAGGAGGGTTGCCAGCCAGTATTGGTCCTTCTCCTTGATACCACGAATACGAGGATCCTTACGCAGGCTTTGCAGGATCAGGGAGGCCATGCAGCGTAGGTTTGCTGAGGCATTCGGTCCGGAGTCCTCTGGGTCACTAAGGACAACAACGTCCGCAGCCACCTCCTCCCAGCCACGTACAAGTCCATGTGTTCCTTGGGACTGATCCCTTAAAGACTGCTGATGCTGAGTGCCAGGCTCCACCTCCATACTGACACAATCTTCCTCCTCCTCCTCCTCCTCCTCCTCCTCCTCGTCCTCTTCCTGTGTGATCGGCGGGCACGCAGGAACACTGTCTGGATAAAGGGGGCCTTGAGAGCTAAGGAAGTCCTCCTCTTCCTGCCTCTGTTCTGCCTCAAGTGCCCTGTCCATTATTCCACGCAGCGTGTGCTCCAACAGGTGGACAAGGGGGACAGTGTCACTGATGCATGCACTGTCAGTGCTCACCATCCTCGTGGCCTCCTCGAATGGTGACAGGACAGTGCATGCATCCCTGATCATGGCCCACTGGCGTGGGGAAAAAAAACCAAGGTCCCCTGACCCTGTCCTGGTGCCATAGTCGCACAGGTACTCATTGATGGCCCTCTGCTGCGTGTGCAGCCGCTGCAGCATGGCCAACGTCGAGTTCCACCTGGTGGGCATGTCACAGATTAGGCGGTTCTTGGGCAGGTTAAACTCCTTTTGGAGGTCCGTCAGCCGAGCACTGGCATTATATGACCGGCGGAAATGCACAGAGACTTTCCTGGCCTGCCTCAGGACATCCTGTAAGCCCGGGTACCTGCCCAAGAACCGCTGCACCACCAAGTTAAGGACGTGAGCCAAACAGGGCACATGGGTCAGTTGTCCCTGTCGGAGGGCAGAGAGGAGGTTGGTGCCATTGTCGCAAACCACCATTCCTGCCTTAAGTTGGCGTGGCGTCAACCACCTCTGAACCTGCCCCTGCAGAGCTGACAGAACCTCTGCCCCAGTGTGGCTCCTGTCCCCCAAGCACACCAGCTCAAGCACCGCATGGCATCTTTTGGCCTGCGTACTTGCGTAGCCCCTTGAACGCCTACGGAGCACCGCTGGTTCCGAGGAAGAGGCCATGGAGGAAGAAGAAGAGGAGGGGGTGGAGGAGAGAGGTGTGTCACAATCAGCATTTTGGAGGCGTGGTGGCGGAACAACCTCCAACACTACTGCACCTTGTCCTGCATCCTTCCCAGCTGCCAGCAGAGTCACCCAATGCGCCGTGAAACTTAAGTAACGTCCCTGTCCATGCCTGCTGGACCATGAGTCAGCGGTAATATGCACCTTACCGCTGACCGCCCTGTCCAGCGAGGCATGGACATTGCCTTCCACATGCCGGTAGAGAGCCGGAATCGCCTTCCGTGAGAAAAAGTGGCGTTTGGGTACCTGCCACTGAGGAACCGCACATTCCACAAACTCACGGAAGGGGGCAGAGTCTACCAACTGAAAAGGCAGCAGTTGAAGTGCTAGCAATTTTGCCAAGCTAGCATTCAACCGCTGGGCATGTGGATGGCTGGGAGCAAACTTCTTTCGGCGGTGCAGCAGCTGGGGCAGGGAAATTTGCCTGGTACAATCTGACGTCGGTGTACCAAAAGCAGATTGCCCACAAGTACTTGGCTGTGACACACCTAATTCTACACCTTCATTCCTCTCACTGCAGGTCTCAGAGAGGACTGAAGGTCTAGTGGGGTTGGAAATCTCAGCTGATGAGGAGCAAGGAGAGATCGTCTTTGTTCTTTGGTGTGGGTCTTTTAGATACGCTTGCCAACGAACTGCATGGCAGGTCAACATATGTCTGGTCAAGCATGTGGTACCCAAGCGGGAGATGTTTTGGCCACGCGAGATACGCTTGAGACATATGTTGCAAATAGCAGCGGTGCGATCTGATGCACTCGTCTCAAAAAAGGCCCACACCAAAGAACTTTTTGAATAACGCGCAGAGACTGCAGCGCCCTGCACATGTGGAGCTTTGGGGTGTGATGCAGTCAATGTGCTGCCCTTAGGCTGGCCCCTGGAGGGCATCCTGCCTAGTTGGTGATGTGCCACCTCCTCCTCCTCCTCCTCCTCCTCCTCTCTCCTATCAGGCACCCACGTTGAGTCAGTGACCTCATCATCCCCTCCCTCCTCATCACTGGAGCAAACCTGGCAGTATGCTGCAGCAGGGGGAGCATGACTGCCAGATTGCTGTCCTTCTTGGGCACCCCCTCTGTCCGTGCTCATGTTACTGCTTTCATTGAGCTCAGTATCATCATCAGAGCCTTCCAAACGCTGGGCATCCTCCTGGAGCATGTACCCAACACTGTGGTCAAACAGTTCGAGGGAATCCTCATGAGGACATGGTGGAGCTAGGGAAGGAGTCACTGATGACATTGAGCTGAGGGAAGAGGCCGCTGCTTTGCCAGACAAAGCACCCTGGGCATGGGTGAGAGAGGATGAGGAGGATGAGGACGGCTTGGTCATCCACTCGACCAAGTCTTCCGCATGTTGCGGCTCAACACGGCCAGCTGCCGAAAAAAAGGCCAAGCGTGTCCCATGGCCACGTGCTGATGAGGATGCACCGTCTCCACGACCAGCACTAGACACAGAGCCTGCTTGCCCTCTCTTATTGGCTTGTGACTGTCTGCCTCTCCTTCTTGGCCTTCCAGACATACTAATGGCCTGTAGCTGCACTAAGCTGGGATAGAACACCTGTAATTTTCTTAAGGTAGCTTTATATACTGTAACCAGACAAGCCTGCCTGTCAGTAGGAAGATAACAGGAACGGATCTAGCTGAACACTGTGAGCAGGACGTACTGCACTAAATGTATATAGCAGGAACGGATCTAGCTGAACACTGTGAGCAGGACGCACTGCACTGAATGTAAATAGCAGGAACGGATCTAGCTGAACACTGTGAGCAGGACGCACTGCACTAAATGTAAATACCAGGAACGGATCTAGCTGAACACTGTGAGCAGGACGCACTGCACTGAATGTAAATAGCAGGAACGGATCTAGCTGAACACTGTGAGCAGGACGCACTGCACTAAATGTAAATACCAGGAACGGATCTAGCTGAACACTGTGAGCAGGACGCACTGCACTGAATGTAAATAGCAGGAACGGATCTAGCTGAACACTGTGAGCAGGACGCACTGCACTAAATGTAAATACCAGGAACGGATCTAGCTGAACACTGTGAGCAGGACGCACTGCACTGAATGTAAATAGCAGGAACGGATCTAGCTGAACACTGTGAGCAGGACGCACTGCACTAAATGTAAATACCAGGAACGGATCTAGCTGAACACTGTGAGCAGGACGCACTGCACTGAATGTAAATAGCAGGAACGGATCTAGCTGAACACTGTGAGCAGGACGCACTGCACTGAATGTAAATAGCAGGAACGGATCTAGCTGAACACTGTGAGCAGGACGCACTGCACTGAATGTAAATAGCAAGAACGGATCTAGCTGAACACTGTGAGCAGGACGCACTGTACTAAATGTAAATAGTCTAGCTGCCTGACCGTGGTACTAATAGGATCAAAAAGAACACCTGTAATTTTCTTAAGGTAGCTTTATATACTGTAACCAGACAAGCCTGCCTGTCAGTAGGAAGATAACAGGAACGGATCTAGCTGAACACTGTGAGCAGGACGCACTGTACTAAATGTAAATAGTCTAGCTGCCTGACCGTGGTACTAATAGGATCAAAAAGAACACCTGTAATTTTCTTAAGGTAGCTTTATATACTGTAACCAGACAAGCCTGCCTGTCAGTAGGAAGATAACAGGAACGGATCTAGCTGAACACTGTGAGCAGGACACACTGTACTAAATGTAAATAGTCTAGCTGCCTGACCGTGGTACTAATAGGATCAAAAAGAACACCTGTAATTTTCTTCAGGTAGCTTTATATACTGTAACCAGACAAGCCTGCCTGTCAGTAGGAAGATAACAGGAACGGATCTAGCTGAACACTGTGAGCAGGACGTACTGCACTAAATGTATATAGCAGGAACGGATCTAGCTGAACACTGTGAGCAGGACGCACTGCACTGAATGTAAATAGCAGGAACGGATCTAGCTGAACACTGTGAGCAGGACGCACTGCACTAAATGTAAATACCAGGAACGGATCTAGCTGAACACTGTGAGCAGGACGCACTGCACTGAATGTAAATAGCAGGAACGGATCTAGCTGAACACTGTGAGCAGGACGCACTGCACTGAATGTAAATAGCAGGAACGGATCTAGCTGAACACTGTGAGCAGGACGCACTGCACTGAATGTAAATAGCAGGAACGGATGTAGCTGAACACTGTGAGCACAACGCACTGCACTAAATGTAAATACCAGGAACGGATCTAGCTGAACACTGTGAGCAGGACGCACTGCACTGAATGTAAATAGCAGGAACGGATCTAGCTGAACACTGTGAGCAGGACGCACTGCACTAAATGTAAATACCAGGAACGGATCTAGCTGAACACTGTGAGCAGGACGCACTGCACTGAATGTAAATAGCAGGAACGGATCTAGCTGAACACTGTGAGCAGGACGCACTGCACTAAATGTAAATACCAGGAACGGATCTAGCTGAACACTGTGAGCAGGACGCACTGCACTGAATGTAAATAGCAGGAACGGATCTAGCTGAACACTGTGAGCAGGACGCACTGCACTGAATGTAAATAGCAGGAACGGATCTAGCTGAACACTGTGAGCAGGACGCACTGCACTAAATGTAAATACCAGGAACGGATGTAGCTGAACACTGTGAGCAGGACGCACTTCACTGAATGTAAATAGCAGGAACGGATCTAGCTGAACACTGTGAGCAGGACGCACTGCACTGAATGTAAATAGCAGGAACGGATCTAGCTGAACACTGTGAGCAGGACGCACTGCACTGAATGTAAATACCAGGAACGGATCTAGCTGAACACTGTGAGCAGGACGCACTGCACTGAATGTAAATAGCAGGAACGGATCTAGCTGAACACTGTGAGCAGGACGCACTGCACTAAATGTAAATACCAGGAACGGATCTAGCTGAACACTGTGAGCAGGACGCACTGCACTGAATGTAAATAGCAGGAACGGATCTAGCTGAACACTGTGAGCAGGACGCACTGCACTGAATGTAAATAGCAGGAACGGATCTAGCTGAACACTGTGAGCAGGACGCACTGCACTGAATGTAAATAGCAGGAACGGATCTAGCTGAACACTGTGAGCAGGACACACTGCACTAAATGTAAATAGTCTAGATAGAAGATAACAGGAACGGATCTAGCTAAACTGAATACAGTGTATATATATATATGCAACACCTGGGATGCATATATATACACAATACACTGTAAGTGCAGCTAACTGACTGACTGTTCTGCCTAATCTATCTAACTCAAATCAAATGACACTGTCTCTCTCTCTCTCTATCTCTCAGCACACCGGAACACACACTACACAGGGCCGCCGTGCAGGCGGCCTTATATAGTGTGGGGTGTGTACTAAATCCCCTGAGCCATAATTGGCCAAAGCCACCCTGGCTTTGGCCAATTACAGCTCTCTCTACTGACGGCGCTGTGATTGGCCAAGCATGCGGGTCATAGTGCATGCTTGGCCAATCATCAGCCAGCAATGCACTGCGATGCCGCAGTGAATTATGGGCCGTGACGCGCCACACGAATTTGGCGCGAACGGCCCATATCGTTCGCAATTCGGCGAACGACCGAACAGCCGATGTTCGAGTCGAACATGGGTTCGACTCGAACACGAAGCTCATCCCTACTAGGGGGTGATCAAGGGGTTAAATGTGTTCCCTCACTGTGTGTTCTAACTGTGGGGGGATAGGACCGACTGGGGGTGGAGACATATCGCTGTTCCTACTCGCCCGCCCTATGGCGGATTGACGTCCGGGAAGTGGTTCTGTTATCCTGACTGGGCGTCATATGACGTCCAGCAGGATAACATGCCGCAGCGCTCCCCCGGGGGCGCGCATCGCGGCGATCGGTGGAGCGGTGTGTCAGTCTGACACACCGCTACACTGATCTTGGTAAAAAGCCTCCGGCGGAGGCTCTTTACCACGTGATCAGCCGTGTCCAATCACAGCTGATCACGCTGTCAATAGGAAGAGCCGTTGATCGGCTCTTCCTCACTCGCGCCTGACAGACGCGAGTAGAGGAGAGCCGATCGGCGGCTCTCCTGGCAGGGGGGGTCTGCGCTGATTGTTTATCAGCGCAGCCCCCCCGCAGATCACCACACTGGACCACCAGGGATCGCCACTAGGACCACCAGGGAAGGGGCAACATGTGGATGGCCAGGTATGTACCCCATGGCCATGCACATGTGCCCAGTGTGCCAAATCTGTGCCAATCAGTGCCTACAAATGGGCACTGATTGGCACTATTATGTTGCAGTGATGCCCAGCAATGCCACCCTTAGGGGCATCACTGCAAACAAGCAGGGTCACCAGTGCCACCCATCAGTGTCCATTCGTGCCACCTGTCAGTGCCCATCCATGCCCATCAGTGCCCATCTATCAGTGCCCATCCATGCCCATCTGTGCCAACTATTAGTGCCACCCATAAGTAACCATCAATGCCACCTACGAGTGCCCATCAATGCCAACTATGAGTGCCCATCAGTGCCGCCTATAAGTGCCCATCCGTGCCACCTATGAGTGCCCATCCATGCCGCATACCAGTGCCACCTATCAGTGCCCATCAGTGCCACCTATCAGTGCCCATCAGTGCCGCCTATCAGTGCCCATCATCAGTGCCCGTCAGTGCCACCTCATCAGTGCCACCTCATTGGTGCCACCTCATCGGTGCCCATCAGTGCCGCCGTATCAGTGCCCGTCAGTGCAGCCATATCAGTGCCCGTCATTGAAGAAGAAAACGTACTTATTTACAAAAAGTTTTAACAGAAACAAAGAAAAACTTGTTTTTTTTCAAAATTTTCGGTCTTTTTTTATTTGTTGCGCAAAAAATAAAAACCGCAGAGGTGATCAAATACCACCAAAAAAAAGCTCTATTTGTGGGAACAAAATGATAAAAAATTTGTTTGGGTGCAGTGTAGCATGACCGTGCAATTGTCATTCAAATTGTGACAGCGCTGAAAGCTGGAAATTGGCCCGGGTGGGAAGGTGTCTAAGTGCCTGGTATTGAAGTGGGTAGGAACACATGATCTGTCTGTACTTCCCTGACAAAACTGGGATTTGTGTGTTTACACAAATAGTTGCCCATTCTGACTCAGGAGTAATTGCAGGTGCCCAGCGAACATTGCGCAGCTACCGGCCACGCTCATAGGCTCCTGGGACATGCTGACGATGTGCGCGTGCCTGCCATATCGATTTAAAGAGCCGATGTACCATGATGGCTATTCGCGCAGCCGCGCCAACCTGCCACAGCACAACTGCGGCGGATGGTCGGCAAGTAGTTAAACTACCTGGTTCATTTCTTCAATGCCTTTGCCTTGGTCAACATATCTAGAGACTCTCTGCTGTGTTCCTGTTAAAGACTTGCCTGGCTGACATACCTTCTGGTTCCTGATCCTGTCTACTGCCTCTGACTAAGCTGATCTCTGGCTTCCTGATTTCCTAGCTTGTTCTGACTACTCGTTTGGCTACCGAACCCTATGGCTATGTTTTGACTACCTTTACCAGTTGTACCATTTTTACTATTTTATTAAAAGGTGATTTTTACTGCATTTTCTGTCTCCGTCTGTTTCATGGTTCATGACAGATTCTCCTCCATTCTCTATTGGGAACAGAACAAGACAGGGCTGTCCATTGTTAGTCCTTTCCTTAGAGCTGTTCCTTCAGCATGTGCAGAAAAACTCAACCATTAAAGGTCTATGGACCCCAAATTACCACCACAAGTTCACAATCTATGCAGATGACCTTTAATTTTACAAGTCAGATCCTCTCACCTCCCTACCAGCACTGCTGAAGGAGTTACATACTTAAGTACCTGGGAACCAAAATTCCCTCCAACCTTAAACTCCTCTATAAACTAAACTTCCAAACATTATTAGATACTTTTACAGCTGATTGAGAGAAATGGAAAAATCTGCCCGATTCCTGGTTCAGATTATGTAACATCCTCAAAATGCACATCATGCCCCATCTGTTATATACCTTTAAACTCTACCACTTAAAATCCTGCTAATTTACTTCCAAGCGATCAGCTCTCTGTTCACAAAATTTACTTGGCAAGATAAGGCCTCACACATTACGAGAGCACATTCAACTCCGACCAAAACTTCTAGAAGGGGAGTGTCCCACGAACAGGACGCTGTGCCTCTGGTGGGCCTACCTTGGGTGGGCAAAACACACGCTCAGCTTTTCTATTCTCACCCTCTCATAGAGCCAACTATAACAGCACTAGACAGGTATTATAAACTAGCATCATTACATAGATTCTCCTCGCCATTGACTCCAATTATTGGACATCCCACATTCACCCCAGGACTTACAGACAAAGCCTTCCAGAAACAGGCCAAAGGAGGTCTTCTTGGGGCCTTTTACTTCCTGTGCCCTTCCAACTTGGCCCTGACTATTGTCACACTAACTACATAGTTACATAGTAGGTGAGGTTGAAAAAAAGACACAAGTTCATCAAGTCCAACCTATGTGTGTGATTATATGTTAGTATTACATTGTATATCCCTGTATGTTGTGGTTGTTCAGGTGCTTATCTAATAGTTTCTTGAAACTATCGATGCCCCCCGCTGAGACCACTGCCTGTGGAAGGGAACTCCACATCCTTGCTGCTCTTACAGTAAAGAACCCTCTACGTAGTTTAAGGTTAAACCTCTTTTCTTCTCATTTTAATGAGTGGCCATGAGTCTTGTTAAACTCCCTTCTGCGAAAACGTTTTATCCCAATTGTAGGGTCACCAGTATGGTATCTGTATTTTGAAATCATATCCCCTCTCAAGCGTCTCTTCTCCAGAGAGAATAAGTTCAGTGCTCACAACCTTTCCTCATAACTAGGGATGAGCTTCGAGTTCGAGTCGAACTCAGGTTCGACTCGAGCATTGGCTGTTCGCAAGTTCGCCGAACAGCGAACAATTTGGGGTGTTCGCAGCAAATTCAAATGCCGCAGAACACCCTTTAAAAGTCTATGGGAGAAATCAAAAGTGCTCATTTTTTTAAAGGCTTATATGCAAGTTATTGTCATAAAAAGTTTTTGGGGACCCGGGTCCTGCCCCAGGGGACATGGATCAATGCAAAAAAAAGTTTTAAAAATGGATGTTTTTTCAGGAGCAGTGATTTTAATAATGCTTAAAGTCAAACAATAAAAGTGTAATATCTCTTTAAATTTCGTACCTGGGGGTGTCTATAGTATGCCTGTAAAGGGGCCCATGTTTCCCGTGTTTAGAACAGTCTGACAGCAAAATGACATTTCGAAGGAAAAAACCCATTTAAAACTACCCACGGCTATTGCATTGCCGACAATACACATAGAAGTTCATTGATAAAAACGACATGGGAATTCACCACAGGGAAACCCCGAACCAAAATTAAAAAAAAAAAAAATGACGTGGGAGTCCCCCTAAATTCCATACCAGGCCCTTATCCGAGCATGCAACCTGGCAGGCCGCAGGAAAAGAGGGGGGGATGAGAGGGCGGCCCCCCTCCTGAACCGTACCAGGCCACATGCCCTCAACATTGGGAGGATTGGGATAGCCCCCCAAAACACCTTGTCCCCATGTTGATGAGGACAAGGGCCTCATCCCCACAACCCTGGCCGGTGGTTGTGGGGGTCTGTGGGCGGGGGGCTTATCGGAATCTGGAAGCCCCCTTTAACAAGGGGACCCCCAGATCCCCCCCGTGTGAAATGGTAAGGGGGTACTTACCCCTACCATTTCACTAACAAACTGTCAAAAATGTTAAAAATGACAAGAGACAGTTTTTGACAATTCCTTTATTTAAATGCTTCTTCTTTCTTCTATCTTCCCTCATCTTCTTCTTCTTCTTCTTCTGGTTCTTCTGGCTCTTCTGGTTCTTCCTCTGGTGTTCTCCTCCAGCATCTCCTCCACGGCGTCTTCTATCTTCTTCTCCTCGGGCCGCTCCGCACCCATGGCATGGGGGAGGCTCCTGCTCTTCTCTTCATCCTCTTCTCTTCTTCATCTTCTTCTCCAGGCCGCTCCGCATCCATGCTGGAATGGTGGGAGGCTCCCGCTGTGTGATGCGTCTCCTCTTCTGACGGTTCTTAAATAACGGGGGGCAGGGCCACCCGGGGACCCCGCCCCCCTCTGATGCACGGGACATGACGGGACTTCCCTGTGGCATTCCCCTTGAGGTCACAGGGAAGTCCCATCAAGTCACCATGCGTCAGAGGGGGCAGGGTCACCGGGTGGCCCCGCGCCCCCCGTTATTTAAGAACCATCAGAAGAGGAGACACGTCACACAGCGGGAGCCTCCCACCATGCCAGCATGGATGCGGAGCGGCCCAGAGAAGAAGATGAAGAAGAGAAGAAGAAGATGAAGAAGATGAAGAGAAGAGTGGAAGCCTCCCCCCATGCCATGGGTGCGGAGCGGCCCGAGGAGAAGAAGATAGAAGACGCCGCGGAGGAGATGCTGGACGAGAACCCCAGATTTTTGGGGGGACCCCACGCCATTTTTTTTTAAATTTGGCGCGGGGTTTCCCTTAAAATCCATACCAGACCTGGAGGGTCTGGTATGTAATTTAGGGGTACCCCCACGTCATTTTTTTTTAAAATTTTGGCCGGGGTTCCCCTTAATATCCATACCAGACCTGAAGGGCCTGGTATGGATTTTAGGGGGACCCCCACGTCATTTTTTTTTTTAAATTTTGGTTCGGGGTTCCCCTGTGGGGAATTCCCATGCTGTTTTTATCAATGAACTTTTATGTGTATTGTCAGACCGGCAAATGCAATAGCCGCGAGTAGTTTTAAATGACTTTTTTTCTTTGAAATGTCATTTTGCTGTCAGACTGTTCTAAACACGGGAAACATGCGCCCCTTTACAGGCATACTATAGACACCCCCCAGCTATGAAATTTAAAGGGATATTACACTTTCATTGTTTGACTTTAAGCATTATTAAAATCACTGCTCCTGAAAAACTGTCTGTTTTTAAAACTTTTTTTTGCATTGATCCATGTCCCCTGGGGCAGGACCCAGGTCCTAAAACACTTTTTATGACATTAACTTGCATATAAGCCTTTAAAATTAGCACTTTTGTTTATTCATGTTCGTATCCAATAGACTTTAATGGTGTTCGCGTGTTTGAACAAACTTTTTTCCTGTTCACATGTTCTGGTGCGAACCGAACAGGGGGGTGTTCGGCTAATCCCTACTCATAACTAATATACTCCAGACCCTTTATTAGCTTTGTTGCCCTTCCTTGTACTCGCTCTATTTCCAGTACATCCTTCCTGAGGACTGGTGCCCAGAACTAGACAGGATACTCTAGGTGCGGCTGGAGCAGAGTCTTGTAGAGTAGGAGAATTATCATTTTATCTCTGGAATTAATCCCCTTTTTAATGCATGCCAATATTCTGTTTGCTTTGTTAACAGAAGCTTGGCATTGCATGCCATTGCTGAGCCTATCATCTACTAGGACGCCCAGGTCCTTTTCCATCCTAATCTCTATTACTTGACTTTGGGCAACTGGAGGAAACTACAACTTACTCACTTTCTACGTTGCCTCCTACAGTCTCTTCTGTAGAAAGCTTACACCATTTGAAGAACTTTTCAGGGAGTAGGGCAAGTACAGAAGTCCCTTTCGTTATCATACCAATTCCTGCTCACCTTACAATCTCAACAAGACCCTCCTTTTCTAGCTAAATGGGGAAAAGACTGTAACAAGCAAAATGGAAAGATTCCCCCAATGTTTTTTTTTAGCAGCTAGGTATTCTAATCCAGGAAGTTTGTATAGTTTATATTATTGTAAAATCTTTATTGGACAAAATTAATACAAAAATGAGAATAGGAATTAAAATATGAGTTCTGGCTACAGGAGTATGCAATCATGTTCCATTACAACTGTCAAATATTGCACAATGCAACTATCAATTGACAATACATTGCAAAAATGATATCCACATGAGCACCCCAGTGCATTTCAACTTATTTGGTCTTAGTCTTCTTCAGGGTGTTTTTTGCCTCTAAAAAGATATATCAAAAACATCCATAATGCCTCACAATCTATAAGCATTTGTGCATGTGATATATTGTACTGAATTTATAGTTACCGCTCAGGAAATGGCCAGAATTTGTTTAAAAAGATCCCAGCGATCCAGTGATCTCCACACGTCGTTTCCACCTCCTCAAAGTGAAGTCCGAGTCCAGAAGGCTTGCAAGGAGCCACACATGTTGACCTTCTTGCGATGGGGGAATGTACAGCACCTGATGTTTTACAGTAATCTCAATGAATTAATCAATAAAATTGTGAGAATATAATGAAATAAAAAAGATAATTTTGTCCATTTGCAGTACCATTTGAAAATCCCTAATCAGTTAGTGTCTGGGTATACTAGTTCTTTTAGAATTGTATATCATTATTTATTAATTGTATACTATTTGGTTTTTATTTTAGCATTTTGTTATTTTTAATGAGAAACAAATTGGGATTTTTTATTTTTATTCAAATATTTTTGGAATTTTAATGGTCCGCAGTCTCCGGCTCTGTGACTGTGCCACGGGACATCACTCCTGCGCATTATGTGAAACTTACCTGCAAACGTCCCTCATTGTCATTGCTGCAGGCTGCATTTACCTTTAAAAAAAGAGGGGAAGCACCCGGTTTCAGAAACCGAGTAAGGGGCTACCTTAGCAACAGGTATTAATCATACCTAAAATCTCACAGTAATTCCAAAAAATATAAATGTATACATATAAATTTTATTAAATATGTTGTTATACAAACATCAAAAAATAGTGAAGAAACTGTCAATTAAAAAGTAGTATCAAAAAGGCTACTATTCAAGTCCAAAAAGGACCTTGTTACTGTTACCATGATCTGATTGGACAAACAGGACAAAACATGAAACAATACAAAACAAAAACAAAACAACGTTAGACTCCGTCCGGACGCATTGAGTTAGCAAGCAGTCAATCGAATAATGTGTGGTTAAATTGGATGGTTGGGGAAAGGGTGCCCCTGAATCCTAAATAAAGCTGATTAACTGCCTGCAAATCCAATAGATGTAGGGAAGGGGAGGGTAGTGAGGGAAGAGGGGAGGAATGCAAGTTGTTCGGTGTGCTAATGGACACAATCTGTGTGAACTGGAGTAATAATGATTGGCTGCCTGAGAGAGTTAATATTGATGATATTCAAAAAGTCACAAACGAATTGATGGAATATTTTGATAATGGTATTGTGTAAATACTGGAATTCCTCTCTGGCGAGGTATTAGTTGAAATGTCAAAAAATCAGTCAATCAAAGTAGGTGATCCGTATTTGAAAATAAATCTGACAGGCAAGAATAAAGTCATATGAGAAATATTTGGTAATGGATTCAGCACACTTTACCGCTTTGAAGTCTTCGGCCGGGTGGAATGCTCCTGATAAGCTGGATCGATTAGTGCAGAAAGTGCTTCATGTGCAGAGAAAAGTCAAATCACTCGCATGCTCATCTGCTCAGCTGTGAGTTGGCTAAATATGCATCATCATAGGCTGCAGGGGTGACGGGAGATCCAAAGCTCCAGTGACTTTCCCCCCTCCCAATCGGATGCCGTGATGAAGAGCAAATAAGTGTGACACTTGTCTGGGAGTGTGTCCCCGCAGGAATTGAAGTGCCCAGGATGTTTGGTACACTTAGACTTCAGGCAGTTAGATACGATCGGGCTGCCTCACCTCGTCAGTGCATAGCTCGCAGCACACGCCTCGCTACCCGTACTCCGGCACCCGTGACGAGCCTGCGTTGATGACGTCAACACGTTTCGCTGGAACTAATGGCGTAGCTTCATCTTGGATGATGATCCATCTTTGCCTGTCTTCCTTCCGGGTCTGCAGTCTCCAGCTCTGTAAGTGACTGGAGCCATGTGACGTCACTCCCGCGCATGTACACGGGAGTCGCCGTACGTGGCACAGGGTTCTGAAGAAACGTCACGGGTGGCCGTTTCTTCAGAGCACATGCGCTGATGGTGTCATTGGCGGTGTATACTGTAAATATCTCCTAAATAGTGAAAAGTTTAGGAGATTTTTACAGTACCCATAGTTAAGCCTTACTATAGGCTTACCATATAGGTACAAACAAACCAGATGACTTTCTATTTAATGCACATTCTACACAGCAGCATTGAGAAATGTTTTCAGTTGCAACATATTGTTCTACCTTAGCAATTTCTAACTCTGAGTTGTCACGCGTATGTTATGCTGTTTGTATTTCACCTATGTTTGCCACCTCAGCTGTATCTACAGTATATACTACTTATGTTATGACTATGATTTTTGATGTGAACCTTCCAAATAAAAAATAAATACATAAAATAGTAGTAGTGGCAAGTATCACACACATTTTAGCACTTCTATTAACACTGTTGCTGTTTTAACATTTGATGCATTTTCTATGCGCATTTTGGCAAAACATGCATCTGCTTTTGGAGTGCCATTAAGAATAATGGAACCACAAGCATGACACACGTTTTGCATGCGTTTCCAGAAAGCACACAAAAAAGGATGTTAAAAAATGAGCCAAGATACAAATAAAAAAGCACCAAAATGCACATAAAAATGTGAAGCAATTTTAAAGAACAAGCCAAAATGTGTGTTGAAAAAGCTTCAGAATGTGCATTAAAAACTGTACCAAAATGTGTGTAACAAAAGCGCCAAAATGACAACTTGAACCATTTTGGGAATGGTTCGTTTTTTGTTGTGGGAAATGTTATTAATGTATGTTGTCAGATGCCCCCCAGTGTCAGTTTTGCTGTAATACATTCATGTGAGGGTATTCGCACATACAGACGCTGGTGGAAGACCATTGGATGCGGAAACCTTCCCGTGGACACGGAGGATCTGTTTTCTCTTTTAAGGATGTCTGTTTATGTCTCTCCAGGGACCTGGCCACTCCATGGAGACCGCATTTCAACTCCTAAGTAAGCAAGTCTGCCTACATGGGAACTATAGTATAACCATACAATATTATGGCCCACTGGGCCATGGTATGGTACGGTTCGCATCACTGGTAGCAGTGGGAGTATGCACACGGTTGTGTTCAAAACCATGTGCTTGTCGCATGGTTTTGCACACCACCGCCTGCACATGTCACTACTGTATTTCTATTTGAATGTATACATGTTTGTATTTAACCCTGTTGGAAGGGTTTCTGTGTTCTCACATCCTGTTACATCCTTATATGGTCATTCACATCCTGTGTTTATTTCCTGTGATGTCACTTGCAATGTAGGAAGCATAGGTGTGCGCAGCCTATTGCATTAGGGTGTGCACCTCAAAGCTCAAACACATAATACCAAACACTCACGATGAAAGGGAAGGGGCCGGTAAGTTACATATTTACCGGCTCCTTTCCCTACTCATCCTAAAACATCCCCACAGCAACAGCCGGAGGGAGAGGAGAGTTGGAAAGCTGGAAGCACTGCGAGGGGAAGGAGGGGGGAGCCAGGGCAGTAGGGGGGATCTGTGCTGCACAGTGTGATTAGGGTGTGCCTTGGCACACCTGGCACACTCTGCGCACGCCTATGGTAAGAAGTGATTGGCTGTTGGAACCATCACTTCCTGTTTGTGAAAGCTTTTGAGGTAATAAAAGGGCATGCAAACTGGAGAAATTCAGTCATGCTGAGCTGAGTATGTAAGAAGGAGCTGATGTCTGTTTACTTGGAATGCGTGGGTTTTTAGGTAAGATGCATTTATTTCATTAGACGAAATTGGTATTATATCATAAGATGGAAATGGGTGCTTATTAGCACAGGAGATATGGCTGTGTGCATAGCTTACAGCCAAATTTCCATTTCAGGATGGCGAGCCAGGTCTAGGAGTGAACAGAACCTCCTTCAGAATTGGATCATTAAGATGTGTTGGGGAGGGTCTGCTTCGCGAAAAGAACACATTTTTCGTCTTTTGAATTAATGCTGGAAGTTTGATCGCATATGTCTGGTGTGTGCCTGTGTGTGTGTCAGGTCACCTAGAGGCTGGGTGACAGATGCACACTGTTGGGATCAGGAGTGCACCACAAGGCAGTGGACCCTATGGCTGACTGTTGCGGATGGGAGTCTGGGTGGTAAGGAAGGCAGGGCCACTGGAACACCAACACGAATCCCACTAGGGTTAGAGCGTAGGATTCCCTGGGGCGCAGAGTCTAAGAGCCAGCAGGTGTTCACCAGAGCCTCTAGTGGTGAGGATGGACTGGGCTGCAACTAGCTCCAGGTCACGACCCCCAGGGTCCCCCAGCTCACACCCACAGTAGGCAACAGGAGGATAGGGATAGTAAAGGAATAAGCCATGGTCAGGGCCACAAGCAGACAAGGACAACAGAGTTCATGCCAAGGTTCAGGGTCACAGGCAAACAGGGATAGTCGGGGACACGGCAGAGGTCAGGGTCACGAGCAGACAGAAATAGTAGAGAACATGCCAAGGTTGGTTAACAGAAACAAACGTAGAGCACACGGCAGGCAGGAACAGGAAGCCAAACACACAAAGGTTGATCAGCAGGGCTGGCCTGCAGAGCAGAGGCTAATATAGAGTTCTCTGATAGGAGCTGGGGTGGAGCCATGCTAGAGGAGAGGTAATAAAAGCAGTCAGGTGAGAGTCAGCTGGTCTTTAGAGATGAACACATGGAGACAGGTAAGCTGATAGACAAAACTATTGCATAACCATGACAGTGTGACTGATGCTGTGTAACAAGTTTGTAATGCATGTGAGAAATGGATGAATTGTAATTTTTACTTATGTATGGGACAAGTAGATTGCATGAGTTTTGTAGAGTGTTTAAGTGTCTCAAGACACAGATGATTAGTGCACTTTGATAGTTGTATAGGAAAGCTTTTAGTTTTTTTGAAAAATGACAATTTTTATTGAGTTTTTCCAAATAAAACAAAAAATGACAACATAAAATACAAGGTAGTACAGTTTAAGACTTACTTGGTACTTCCAAAACAAAATCCAAACAAACTACTCTTGATAAAGGAAGCAAGGCTTTGTGTGACATTTAGTCAAGTAACCTCGAAGAAGCTGCCATAGCATACTAGTATTCAAATAATACTGCTTGTATACCTCGTATAACTAAACATAGTTAAGAAGGTTAAAAGAGAGTAAGAAAACAGGAGATAGAGAAGAAATGAGAATAGAGGAAAATGGCAGAGTAAGCTGAGATGAGTAAGGATGGGAGTAGTGGAGCATGGTGGGAATGATGGTACAACGCCCTGCCCCCGAAGTCCATGACCCCCCAGAAGCAAAAGGAACCCGAAAACACATGCCTGTATGAGGGTAATTAAGTTATGGGATTTTCGAAGAGGACCCAAAGCTCCCATATTCGATTGTGCTTCTCAAGATTGTCATTCAAGGAGGCTGTCAGGTACTCTATTCTCTTAACATCTCTGACCCTGGAGTGTAACTCCGATAGCGAGGGTAGCTCTCTCTGCTTCCATTTCAAGGCCACTAAACATCGGGCAGCAGTTAATATATGTGACATGAGTTTCTTAGACATTTTTGAGAGAGAAATTGGTGGGAGACCCAACACAAAAATCTTCGGATCAAAAGGCACCTCAGTGTCAAAGATGGATCGGAGCAGGGAGTGTACCAGTTGCCAAAAAGAAGTGATCAGGGAGCATGTCCAATAAATATGAAATAGCGTCCCTCTATCCTTGCCGCAATGCCAACAGCGAGCATCAGCCGATGGATATATGGAGTGGAGCGGGTCTGGGGTTTGATACCAATGGAACAAAATCTTATATTGATTCTCTTTGTAGAGCGTGAATACACGCTCTTAGAGGCCTGGGACCATATGAGCTGCCAAGTATGTAGGGGGATATCCGTTACCAAGGCTCGCTCCCACTTTCCCATATAGGCATGACGGGGTCCGGCTGGTGAAGAATCAAAGGTCAAAAGCAGATAGGCTTGTGAGATCATACCCTTAGGGGACGAACTTTCTAAGCATAGTTTTTCAAAGTCAGTTAGGGGGGAGAATTGAAGATTAGGGACTAGGGATTGTGCATAATGTCTTATTTGTAGGTAGCTAAAGAAAGCTTGTTTAGGAATATCGAATTCTTTTTGCAGGTCCTGAAAGGATCTCAGCATTCGGGTCCTAGGGTCTATCAACTGGCCGTAGCGAAATAGGTTCTTTTCCCACCAGAAGTGTGACATCTGTGAAGTCATGCTATTTGGAATGTTGGGGGTAAATAGGAAGGACGTTACTGGTGTTGCCTTATGGGATTATGTGAAATCTCCATTAATCGCTGTAAAATATTGCAATTAGAAATATATTTCAGTTAGAGGGAAATATATTTAAAATACTGAGTGTTGTGTTGGTGTTATTGTAATTAGTTCAACTTAAAAGGTTGGCCTTTTGTTCTCCCTGATAACATCTTCCCTGGGTAGTAAACAACAGCCTTCTTTGACTCATCCAATCAGGCTGTGCTTAATATACATTTACTAGGTACAGTGACCAATTAGAGAGAATTATATTAGCCACACTACAGAAAGGAGGGGGGATATAATGCTTTGTGACCAAGCTAACTCACTCTTTGGTGTGGGAACAGACAGCAGTCACCATGGGCTGACCTGAAGTTAACAGGTAATCTAATATACTTGTATTTTATACTGTACTGTAAATATGGGTGTTGTGGGTAATTTGTAAATACCATGTAAGCCAGGAGACCTACACTGTACATTGTGTTGTAAATACTGTCGGGTGTGTACTTTGTATAGATTATGTAACCCTATTAATAAATGTGTATTGCGGAACGAACTACCTCTTTGTTGTAAGATCTCTCAGATCTAGATATGTATATGTCCATACTACTACAATGATTGAGGTGTATGCACAAAATACAGAACTAGTCAAAACCGGTGAGGAGGGGGTGGTAAGCGGGTATGTCGTTTTAGTACGACGCCACAGCTGGCACAGGGGGGACATTGGGCCTAATAACTGTAAGCTTTCTGCCGGCACATCAGAGCAGCATGGAGTTCGGATGCACAGGGGCCGATGTCTTTTATAATTCCAAAAAAAAAATTATCAGGTCGCCCTGTAGTCTCTTAAGGTGTGGAGTCGGTATGGGTATCGGGAGCGTCTCGAATAGGTATAGGAGCTGAGGCAAGATCATCATATTCAGGGTCGCAAGACGACCAAAGAGTGACATCTTCAGGGGTTTCCATTTGGTCAATGAAGCTCTGATAGAGCTGAATAATTGGGGAAAATTAGCTTTGTAGAGGGAGTAATATGTGGCTGTAAGATGGACCCCGAGGTATTTTAAAGAGGAGGTCTTCCAGGAGTAGTGAAATGTTTGCGATAGAGCAGCTAGCGTCTGAGGTGGCATATTGAGGGGAAGGGCTTCTGTTTTAGAGTTATTAATTTTATACCCCGATAAGGCACTATATCGATCGAATTCTGTATGTAGGTTCGGTAGGGAGATATGGGGTTGCGTCAAAGTAAGAAGAACATCGTCAGCGCACAGCGATATCTTAAAGTCTCTGGAACGAACTGGGATACCATGTATATTTGGATTCTCCCTGATATGGGCCGCCAAAGGTTCAATGCAGAGGGCATAAAGGAGCGGTGAAAGCGGGCAGCCTTGTCGTGTTCCGTTAGATATCGGGAAGGTGGTAGATGTAGCGTGTTGGGTACGTACCATGGCCGATGGAGATGAGTACAGGTGGAGAATGGCTCGCAAAAAGGGACCTTTAATGCCTGCACGTTGCAGAGTCGTAAATAGAAAGGGCCAACTTAGCCTATCGAAAGCTTTTTCGGCATCAAGACTGAGCAAGAGTGCTTCTAGTTTGGTTCTGTTTGCAATCTCCACGAGGTCAATGACCCTGCGGGTGTTGTCTCCTGCTTGGCGCAAAGGTATGAAACCTACCTGATCCTTATGAATCAGTGACGGCATAAAATTGTTCAATCTATTAGCTAATAATTTCGTAAAAAATTTGAGATCTGCATTAAGTAGCGCAATGGGTCTGTAGTTTGATGGTAGGCTGTGGTCCTTTCCAGGCTTGGGAATCAACGTAAGGAAAGAGTTTTGCATGTCGCGAGGGACAGACGTATCAGACAAGAACAAAGTAAATAATTAAATAGGGTTGTCATGTATAGAAGTAGGCATGTGAAAAAGTTTTGTAGTACTGATACGGAAGTCCATCGGGGCCTGGGGCTTTGTTATTCGGGAGAGTTTTGATCGTATCATTAATTTCTTCTGTGATAGAGGAGTTTAAGGTGGTCAGGGCAGAAGGGGAAAGTCGCGGTAAGTCACAGTCTGCTAAATATGAGTGTATCATTTGGGACATGTCATGTGAGGGAGGCTTATGTGGGACAGCCGGGTTGTTATATAGTGACGAGTAGTAGTCATGAAAGATCTGAGCAATCTTAGTGGGGTGGGATTGGGGAGTGCCACTCTCGTCTTTAAGGTGGGATATTGAGGCAGCTGCGGCTCGTTCCCGTAGCTGTCTAGCTAAAAGTGTATGCGGTTTGTTAGCCTTATCATAGTAGGTTCGTCTTAAGCGTAGCAGCGCCTTTTTCAATTTTACCTAGGTCTATATCTCTTAACCCTGCCCGAACACTGGTAATCTCTTTAAGAATGCGCAAAGATGGAGAAGAAAGTAGGCTCGCTTCCAGTTGTTTAAATTTATCTAACAAGGCCCTGCGGGCGTTATCAGCATTTCTTTTAAATGCCGTGGAGAGTGAGATACATTGGCCTCTGAAGACAGCTTTATGACCCCCCCCAGAGAGAAGAAGCGGAAACCTAAGGGGAGCTGTTTTCTGCAAAATATAGCTTCAGAGTTTTTTCCAGTTCATCCCTGGAGGGGCCATGTTTAAGCAGAAATTCATTCAGGCGCCAGTGGCATTTGCGGAAGGTCCCTGGGGACAGTTCAAGAGATAATGTAATCGGGGCATGATCTGACCAAGAAATTCCCTGGAAATCTGAACACTTGCCTTCATCACGTGCCTTCATCATACGCGTGTTCGGCACCGGGATCACGTGCCTTCATCAGGGGGATTTCATCCCCCTGATGAAGGCACGTGATCCCGGTGCCGAACACGCGTAGGGGAGGGGCCTGGACGGAGCTGTCAGCAGAAAGAGAGAGGGAGAGATTGAGGCACACACCGCACCGCACGCCATACTGTACGATCGGCCGGTTTAAGCTTATGCTTGTATAGGATGGTGCACTTACGCACCCGCAGCATGTGAGTACCCCTGCAAGGGGAGAGTTTTTTTCATAATAAAAGATCCTTTATTATCATGCAATATTGCGCTATGGAGTTTCTTTTCTCTTGCATATAAAATCATAATTGGGAGCATTGGAGGTCTACACAGCTGATTCCATTAGAGCACAGGAGTGTCTCCAAAGCGTGTTTGACAGAGTTTAAATACTGTGTCGCACGCTGGAAGGTGAGCACATATGCTTGTGGGGGTCACTGAAGGACACTAAGGCATGTTTTATGGTGTTGCACTTTTGGAAGAACAAGATGGATGAACTTCACTGATTATGGACACTAATTTTGGGCACTTTATATATCTTTGGATATACACTGTTTGAACCATAAAGACTTTCATGAGGAATGTTATTATTTCACTCCTGATTGGACACTTATATTGTGTGTTTGATACAGCACTTTGCACTTTGGATAAATGCACTAACAGTTATCTCTGATCTATCATTGGTCAGCTTAAGCACATTTGTTTATGTATTTGTTTATTTTGGCACTTAGCACTCACTGCTATTATTTATATGGTATTATTTTTCATCTAGCGCAGACACATTTTTCTTTATATGTCACTCACACGATTATGGAACTTGATTAAGTGTTTGCTGCTGATGTTTGCTTGGGATTGATTTTATATTTTATTTTTTATAAGGCATTGACCCGTATGTGGCTCGCAAGGCTTGTTTATAATGTCGGGTAGGTAGTCCGCCAGGAGTCAAATAGAGCATATTTCCTAGTCAATTGACGGAAGAGAATTGATCTTCTGTCAAGAGCTTTGGGGGTTTGCCCCTGTCCTAGGGAGTGTCTGTCTAAACATGAAGAGAAAGTCAGGTTGAAATCCCCTCTGATAACCAGGTACTGGTGGGGTGATTTGAATAGTCGTTTATACACTTTAGATAAAAAAGAAGTTTGGTTAGTATTCGGGGCATAAATGTTGCAGAGGGTGAGATTGGTGCCTTTCCATGTACCTCTCAGAATGATATAGTGCCCTAGGGGGTCTGAAATTGTGGATTGTAGCTGGAAGGGGGAATCTTTTTTAAAAAGAATTGCTACTTCAGCTCGCTTACGTGGGTTGGAGGCTAGGTATATTTGGGAATAGTGCTTGGAAGCAAATGCCATATTGTCGGTTTTAGTAAGGTGAGTTTCCTGAATGAAAACTATGTCAGCTTTAGATCTTTTGAATTCCCGTAGAGCTAGGCTTCTTTTAGTGTTGGAGTTGAGGCCTTTCACATTTAGTGATATTATGTCAATCATGGTGGGTGGGTAAAAGATAGAAACATTAGCTTACCGAGTTGGCTGAAGTGGCTCTGGATGCGTAGGAGGATGAACAATTGATTCCCCATGAAGATTATGTACCAATTGAGGGGGACGGTTCCACGGGCGGAGACCGGAATCCGGAGGCAGGGGGCGCCCACAATGTAGAAGGTGAGAGGGAAGAGAAGAAAGGAGATACCAGTAGAAGAGAGGAAGCAAGAAGAGTGGATGAAAAAGAAAACAAAGATTAATACAAAATCAAATAATAACCAGTCATGGTTTAACCCACCTAAAAAAGGTGGTAGGTCGGAAATCCTCAGAGAGCCCCCCCATAGAGGAGGTAAAAAAAATACCTTCCCAGGGGGTTGAAAGGGGAGCCATCCGAAGATCTCCCGAGGGAGGATAGGATAGGTCCAGGACGGATGCCACCCTCTCCCAGGTCCGCCTGCTATTAAGCAATAATGCAGCACACTGTAATAAAGCAAAAAGATAAATAAAACCTGTATATAGCAACCTGTAACTAGAATGCCATTTGGTCTAGGCTATAACCTCAAACTGATGTAGTCAGTCACTCACCAATAAACCAAAAGTAAGTAATACAGAAAGCCCATATCAGAATAGGAGCCTAACGCCCGTCCTGGTGTTCCCTAACAAACACCAGGAAGGGCGGGAATAATTGCTTACGCGTAATAGTATACCCTGTTATAATATGGGGTGGAGGGGTGGAAAGGATAGGAGGGTAGGGGGGATGGTGGAGTTGAAAGGTGGAGGAAGGTAAGGGGGGAGAAAGGGAAAGTAGGGAAAGGAGGGTGGGGGGTAGGGGGTAGGGGGGGAAGGAGGGGAAGGAGGGGAGGGAGGTGGGTGGGTAGAAAAAAGGGGGGGACCGCTTCTGTAGGTTAGGAAAGCCAAAACATAACATTGAAGTGTGAACCAGAATATGCAAACTTAACGTGCAGCAAAACAAGACAAGAAAACCACAGAACTGGATGTTTGGCATTTATAATCTAACCCTCGGTAAGTGAAGGGAGAAAACAGGTTAGTTCCATAAGCTCCCATCAGGATGGACAAGGACAGAAAATCCTATAGTTGAGCTTCAGTGTAGCCAAATGACTCAAAACAATGGAGAGTTATCTCTGGTGAACAGATGCGTGAGGGCCAGTCGATTGCGGCCTCTGTCGCTTTCTCCCGTTCACTGGGACCCATGGTTCCGGATGAGGTGGAGAGGTTGGAAGGGGATCCCATCCAGGAGTGGGAGGGACCGGAATGTCTAGTTCCTTGCAGAATGAGTGGAGGTCCTCCGGATATCATAGGGTGGTGGATCTCCCATCCTTCTTTGCCGTGAGGCTGAAAGGAAAACCCCAGTGATAGCAAAAGTCATGTTCCTTCAATGATGTGAGGAGTGGTTGTAGAGAGTGTCTTTGCTGAAGGGTGATCCAGGACAAATCAGGGTAAAGCTGTATAGGGGCGCCATCAAAGTCGATGGTGTGCATATTGCACGCTTTTCTCATTATGTCCTCTTTCAGGGCGTAGTTGTGAACCCTGCAGATTACATCTCGTTGTCTGGGACCTGGCCCCCGGGGGCAAAGTGCACGGTGGGCCCTGTCCAGTTTCACTTTTTGGTTTTCCGGACGACCCAATACATTATTGAAAATAGCTTGCAGTGTTACTTGTAGGTCTTCATCCTGAGTCGCTTCTGGGAGTCCACGGACTCTGATATTGTTACGCCTGCCTCGAGGTCTTCAAGGTGGCGTTGAAACTCTCTGAGGGCAGAAGCTTGCGTGGACAGGCGATCGTGTATGTGGGAGATTTCCATTTTAGTATCATATGCTTCTTCTTCTATGGAGGCAACTTTAGCAGAAAGATGGTGAAGGTCAGTACAGAGCATATTAATTTCAGATCTGCATGTGTCGCGTACCTCTTGAATAAGCATACGAAAGTCCTGCTTCGTAGGCATGCATCGGACATAGTCTCTCCAAGATGTGCACGCTTCTGGTTCAGGGTCTTGCTCCATTATAGCACGGGGGTACGGATCTCGCATGGTAGTGGAGGGATCAATCAAAGGGGGGTGTCCTCCCTGAGGTGTATGAGGGGGTGCACTGGGATTGAGCTTCATTACTCGATTAGAAGCTTGTAGGCAGTCAGATTGTGAATAAGCCCCCTGTAGCTCTACAGTCTGTGATGGCGGGGGAGACCCTGGGGCTTTACTGGACTCCCTGTACTGTGGGGATAAGGAGGATGTCCTATCCTTAGAGTCCTGGGGCCTCTGTGGTAATGAGCGTGGATCCCAGTCCTGAGCCGAGGTCTCCCACAAAGGTGAGACCTGGCCGGTGCACGCTGAGCTCCACAAGGCAGGGGGGGAACGGCTGGGACAGGCTGCCCAGTGTGTTAGCCTTAGGGGAGGCCGCGGAGCCGGCCTGTGTGTAAGTTGAGGGGATCGGTGAGCGATCCGGCAGCAAGTCTCCCTCAGAGGCATACCTGTCGGTTCGTAGTCCCAGGGAGAGCCGCGGAGGAGAGGAGGAGAGGGCTGCTGTGTATGTTGGAGGAGCCGGCCCCGGCGCCATCTTGGCCTCGTGCTGTGCCACCGGAGCTCCGTGGCCAAAGTACTCCGTGATGAGAGGTGGAGGAGCCGAGGATGATCTTGTGGTGTGTCCTTTAGGCTCTGTGCCCTTAGCTTTTCGAGGTTTGCCCATGATTTTGGTGTTTTTGGCTGCTTTTAGCTGTGTTCAGGCGGACCAGGTCAGGAGCTTCAGGGAAACACGATCTGGAAGCCATCCAAGCCACGCCCCGGAAAGCTCTTAGTTTTAATATGGCTGCTGCATTTTCAAGTGGGCATGCAGCCTGGGGGAGGGGCGGCCAAGCATTTTACAATGGTGAAAGTTGGCTGCTCCCTGTGGACAATAGAAAGGTTTTGTTTTGAGATGAAAAGAACATGCAAGCATCACTGTTTGTACCTCGCAATGTCTTATTCCTGGGAAAGCTGATGTGAACAGAGTTTGAGAAGCGAGGGTATGTTGCAGCCGTGTGCTTGTGTTTTTTAGTGTGGTCTTTTTGTCATCGGCCATCTTGCTGTGGTCCAGATTTCATCTACCATGTGTTCCTAAGTTGTGCTTTTTCGTAACTTTAACACTTTTAAATGTTTGTCTAAGTGTTCATTTAGTATCTCAATGTGTAATTTTGGTTTGTGGCAGGAAAATGATTTTTGTCTGCTATTTCCTTTTGTTGTCTGCCATGTGGATCGGTGGCCATTTTGAAGACCTGTGGGCCTTCCTACAGGGGAAGCTGCTCCAATTTCTTTTGTTTGTAGCCATGTTGTTTGGGCTGCCGCCTGCTCTCTAGGCACCATTTCCTTTTAAGTGAATTCTATTTTTGTACATTTTACATACTTTTAAGAGAAGCTATTGCGTTTTCTGTATTGAATATTGGTTTTGAGTGAAATCTCTACTTTGCACTGAATTTCAATGGATAACAAGACTAGCTTTAACTGTGAGTTTTTGTACTTTTAGCGGTGTGTGTTTAATTTTTATTTGTTTTGTGTTTTTGTGTCTTTAGCTGAGGGTTGTATTGTATAGCCTGCAATATATGAAACTAGGCTTACCCTCGCCTGCCTTTTCCTGTACATTGATATGTAAATAAACCAGTTTGAGGGGTTTTAGAGCTGGGCATGCAACAGGAAGTTCTTTTCAGCATTTTATGTATCCACAGGAAGTTGGGGGGGGGGGGAGCTTGGAGTCCTATCACACAAACAAATACGATTTGTGCTTGGAAGGACAATGGGAAAATACTGGCATTTGAAAGTGTTTTAAATATCTCCCAGCTGTCTTTTTAGTTTTATACTGTGATACAGTTTTCAGTAACGAGCAAACAGGAGGTATCTATGTTATCGGAGGTACAGAGAGAAGCCGCAGTATTTTGTAAACGAAGCAGGCAAAAGTGCTCTGTGTAGGTTCGTCTGGCGACGCAGTGTAGGTCGTACAGCGCAATGCGCTTGTGTATGCATACACTGTGAGGGGTAGAGACATAATTCAGGGTGTGATCTGTGGTTGTTGACAAATCATTTGGCATAGTTAATATTTGGTTCTTAAAAGAGTGGTACTCTGTAGTTCTGTGCCAAAAGTGTTGGGACAACAAGCCATAGAGTTCATGCCTCGTTTTAGGGTTTCTAGTTGAGTGACTAATAGTGGTAATAGTCCGTCAATCCACCGTGTAAGAAGGCACCGGGTGGTGGTCTCCGAAATTGGTGCAAGGGTTTCCCTGGACGCAGGGGTAAGACGATAAGCCGCTTCGAATCGCCATGGGCAATGGCAGTCTGTGCAAGGGAAGGAATGGGAGGCTTCCCACAGTCAAACGAATGCACAAAAGCATGGAGTCTAGTTCTGAGGAAAAGGCCATTAAACCCCAGAAAGATTGACATAGGTGGTCCAAGGATACTATCTTGGGTATCCCTCTGGAGTTGATGTAGCGCGACTGTGGCTTCAGAAATCTGTAAAGTTGAGTGAGTTGATGGATGCGTAGTACACATTTGTGTGATTAAAAATACACAGGCCTGTTTTTGAACTTTGTGTGGCTGGCGCATGCAAAGATGTCTTGTGCCTTTCAAATTGTATTCTTTTTCTATCGCTAAAAGAGTGAAGGCAGCATTACATCTGCTCGTTTTTATTTTTTTTCATTTTCGTTTTTGGGAACTATGAAATATCTCCGCCACATTTGTATCTAAATGTTTGTCTCATTGTTTGTATGTGGTAACAAGATGTATGAACCTACCGCGACAGCCCTCTTGCGTGTCGCGGCTGTTGTATTTTAGTAAAAAGGTAAAAGTAAGATTTACAGAGGGTTTCGTTTATTATCGGTTTTGTGGAATGTCAGTGACAATTTACCAATGTACATGAATGTTGTATTGTTTACTATTCTTTGAAGGATAGAGTTAATAACCTTTGTTTATAAGTATCTTTTCAGGTCCAAAGAGTTTCTGAAAGTGTGTGTACAGGTTTATAAGAAGGTAAAAGTATCATGGCTATTTCACTGTTTTGTTCTGCACCATTCTAAACCCTGCATGTCTTCCTCCAATTTGTAATGAGGAGGGAAGAAAAGGGGGGATGATAGTGGTGAGTGACAATTTTTCAAACCAATAATACTAACCTTTGTAATTCTAACCAAGTTTTTGCCAAGACTGTCTTTCTTTGATAGAATTTGAATCAGCAAGCAGCAGTCTGGTGAAAGAGGCTCCCATCCCAGATGCTAAGAACCTTTTTGTCACTGGTTACAGGTATTACACCCCAGATGGTAAGCCACGCACAGGTTATGCAGTGACCACAGTCCCGATGTCTGGGTTATTGTCATATGAGGTTTGTTTGGAGGTCAACCAAAAACAGAGCTGTACTTTCCTCATTAGCTGTCACCTACATTCTCAGCTGATGGGGTAGGTGCAATCACTGTAACATGAATTTCAAAAGGTCCACCACAGGGTTTATGAGTCCATCCTGGACCCTGGCACAATAACCAGTTTACATTCTTTCCAACCAGGTGACTGGTTCATTGTAAAGAAGCTTGAGGGATGAGACCACGCCAGCCACTGCAAGAAGTGGATCAACTACACCAAAAGGATAAGGAGTATATTTGTTTATTTATATTTTTAAAGTGTATTATCCCAACTAGCTAAGAAAGTGAACAGGACACATGGTCGGGATTACTAGTGCCCCAGCGATGACGGCAGTACATGCTATATGTGACGTTCATATTGGTGTGAGGAGTTTTGACAGACTAATAAAATCCAAACAGACACCTGTCAATGGAACTTAACAAAACATTTCTAGAGGGTAAAATTAATTATAATTTTAACAGCTCTGGTTCTTGCCAGCTTTGGTATCGGAAAAACTAGGTAGCCCACAAGTGTGCTTCAACTGTAGTTTGGTATTAATGCGGATCTGCAGCTTATAAGGTAATTCCCCTAAGGCAAAAGGTTCATGTGTGCTGGTGAAACTTGTCCCAGCATCTTATGTCGCGGCCGATCGTGAGGATCTGATGGCGCGAGAGAAGGTAAGAATGGCAGGGAAAGGAATTGCTTGCACATGGTGGGGGCTTGAGCTTATGAAATGCTTGAACAATTTCTCATCCATTGAGGATGGGATGTTTCATGTAACTGTTGAAGCTACAAGGAAGTTCCCACAGTCCAAGGGGGTTTCTGGGAATTCATAAGTAAAGATTGTTATATCTGGATCGGGGATAGTAGTGACAAAGTTCAGGCCCATATGGATAAGGCTTAGATCCCTGAAAGGCAAAGCCAGAGCTATAGCTAGTGAAGGTTGGAATCCTTTTAAGGGTTTGGGAATCTTTGGGGATTTAATTATTTTATTTTGCAGCTGATCATAGTGAAGGAAGTAGGGGTATATATACTCATGTTGTTTTTGTTTCTATTCCTTCTATATGCCATGATGAGGTGCTCTTGTTGCCTGATTGGACGCGTGACCAGAGCCTGAGCAGATGACCACATCTTCCCTGATGAGATGCCCTGAAGCCCGACCCACGTACAAGACACAGAGGATCCCAGACCGACCAGCGATTACTACAGCTCACCATGTCGTGTCCTCCCTAGAAGTCATTCGTTCTGAAGAGCAGAGTCGACATGTCAAGCCATGTTTTCCTTTTTATGGACTCATATGGACTGTAAGGACTGATACATTTCCAGATGATCATTCACATCCTGTGTTCATTTCCTGTGATGTCACTTGCAATGTAAGAAGTGATTGGCTGTTGGAACCATCACTTCCTGTTTGTGAAAGCTTTTGAGGTAATAAAAGGGCATGCGAGCTGGAGAAATTCAGTCATGCTGAGCTGAGTATGTAAGAAGGAGATGATGTCTGTTTACTTGGAATGCGTGGGTTTTTAGGTAAGATGCATTTATTTCATTAGACGAAATTGGTATTAAATCATAAGATGGAAATGGGTGCTTACTAGCACAGGAGATATGGCTGTGTGCATAGCTTACAGCCAAATTTCCATTTCATTGTCAAATGACAAAATGTGTGGCAAAATACATGTCTGATAACCGCATTTGGGGTGTCATTAACAATAGATGACACTCAAAAGTGAGATGTGTATTTCAACACAATTTTAGCTCAATGGAATTGTGGCCAGAATTGCACGATTCTACATTGCTCACTTGTGAATGGGGCCTAAAACACAATACAGTAGAAATATATATATATATATATAACAATATATATAACTACACTATATTTCCAAAAGTATTGGGACGCCTGCATTTACACGCACATGAACTTTAATGGCATCTCAGTCTTCGTCCATAGGGTTCAATATTGAGTTGACCCACCCTTTGCAGCTTTAACAGCTTCAACTCTTCTGGGAAGGCTGTCCACAAGGTTTAGGAGTGTGTCTATGGGAATTTTTGACCATTCTTCCAGAAGCGCATTTGTGAGGTCAGGCACTGATGTGGACGAGAAGGCCTGACTTGCAGTCTCCGCTCTAATTTATTTCTCCAAAGGTGTTCTATCGGATTGAGGTGCAGGCCAGTCAGGTTCCTTCAACCCAAAATCACTCATTCATGTCTTTATTGACCTTGCTTAGTGCACTGGTGTGCAGTCATGTTGGAACAGGAAGGGGCCAACCTCAAACTGTGCAAACCAGTCAAGTTCCTCCACCCCAAACTCACTCATCCATGTGTTTATTGACCTTGCTTTGTGCACTAATGTGCAGACATGTTGGAACAGGAAGGGGCCAACCCCAAACTGTGCTGGCCAGTCAAGTTCCTCCACCCCAAACTCACTCATCCATGTCTTTATTGACCTTGCTTTGTGCACTGATGTGCAGTCATGTTGGAACAGGAAGGGGCCAACCCCAAACTGTTCCCAAAAAATTGGGAGCATGAAATTGTCCAAAATGTCTTGGTTGCTGATGCCTTAAGAGTTTCCTTCACTGGAACTAAGGGCCAAGCCCAGAAACCTGAAAAAAATACACTCTATAATCCCCCTACACCAAATGATTTGGACCAGTGCACAAAGCAAGGTCTGACATCACGGACTGGCGCATTCTGGGCCTGTGATGTCACAAGGGGGCTGCATCACTTGGTGATGTTGCAAGGTCTCCCTGCCCCTTACCTATATAAGAACTGTCAAAGCGCAGAGTAGGCATTGGGGGAGAAGGGGGACACTATTTTTTTTTTTTTTATTACGTTTTAACACTTTTTTGGTGAATGGGTAGCCAGGGCCAAATACTTATTCACATGGTGGTGGGCCAGGATCTGGGGACCCACTTGTTAAAGGGAGCTTCCAGATTCCAATAAATCCCCTGCCCACAGATTCCCCACAACCACCAGCCATGGTTGTGTGGATGAGGTCCTTGTCTCCATCAACATGGGGACAAGGTGCTTTGGGGTAGGCATCCACCCCCCATGTTGAGGGCATGTGGCCTGGTATGGTTCAGGAGGGGGGGTTTGCTCATCCCACTCTTTTCCTGACCTGCCAGGCTGCATGCCCAGATAAGGGTCTGGTATGGATTTTGGGGAGAGCCCACGCCCCTTATTTTATTTATTTTTTAACCCCATTAACAGCTGATGACTCATCGGTTGTTAAGGGCACTGTGGCTGGCTTCCCGGCCCCACTCCTTAACAACCAGCTTACTCTGCACCCTGATTGAGCAAAGCTTTGCCCAATCAAAGTGCAGAATGCACTGTACAGCTATCAGGGTGCATTGCAGGGTGTTTGGTGGTGTGAACACCCAGCAAACACCCTGCAAATTCAGGCATTCAGCGAACGGGCAAATGTTCGGCCCAAACTCATGCTTAGGCCGAATCGTTTGCCCAACACTAGTGACAAGGATTTATTGTGAAAGTCTACACAACATACTGTGTCTACTGTATTAACTTACATATCATCCTACTAGCGTTGCATGAAGATGGTTGTATAACATGTGGTGCAGATTAGATATATTGTATGGTACATCAAAATTACGTGTATAACATGTGTACATTTGGCCCTATATATAGAAACAAGGATAAATAAACAACTGATCAACATTAAACATGCTCAATTTATAAGCCAATAGGATATCCCTATATTGGTATTAGGGATGAGCTTCGAGTTCGAGTCGAACTCATGTTCGACTCGAACATTGGCTGTTCGCAAGTTCGCCGAACAGCGAACAATTTGGGGTGTTCGCGGCAAATTCGAATGCCGCGGAACACCCTTTAAAAGTCTATGGGAGAAATCAAAAGTGCTAATTTTAAAGGCTAATATGCAAGTTATTGTCATAAAAAGTGTTTGGGGACCTGGGTCCTGCCCCAGGGGACATGGATCAATGCAAAAAAATTTTTTAAAAACGGCCATTTTTTCAGGAGCAGTGATTTTAATAATGCTTAAAGTCAAACAATAAAAGTGTAATATCCCTTTAAATTTCGTACCTGGGGGGTGTCTATAGTATGCCTGTAAAGGGGCGCATGTTTCCTGTGTTTAGAACAGTCTGACAGCAAAATGACATTTTGAAGGAAAAAACTCATTCAAAACTACCGCAGCTATTGCATTGCCGACAATACACATAGAAGTTCATTGATAAAAACGGCATGGGAATTTCCCAAAGGGGAACCCCGAACCAAAATTTAAAAAAAAAATGACGTAGGAGTCCCCCTAAATTCCATACCAGGCCCTTCAGGTCTGATATGAATATTAAGGGGAACCCCGGCCAAAATTAAAAAAAAAAAAAAAAATGACGTGGGGTTCCCCCTAAATTCCTATGGATTTTAAGGGGAACCCCGCGCCAAAAAAAAACAAAAAAATGGCGTGTGGTCCCCCAAAAAATCCATACCAGACCCTTATCCGAGCACGCAACCTGGCAGGCCGCAGGAAAAGAGGGGGGGACGAGAGTGCGGCCCCCCCCTCCTGAACCGTACCAGGCCACATGCCCTCAACATTGGGAGGGTGCTTTGGGGTATCCCCCCAAAACACCTTGTCCCCATGTTGATGAGGACAAGGGCCTCATCCCCACAACCCTGGCCGGTGGTTGTGGGGGTCTGCGGGCGGGGGGCTTATCAGAATCTGGAAGCCCCCTTTAACAAGGGGACCCCCAGATCCCGGTCCCCCCCTGTGTGAAATGGTAAGGGGGTACAAAAGTACCCCTACCATTTCACTAAAAAACTGTCAAAAATGTTAAAAATGACAAGAGACAGTTTTTGACAATTCCTTTATTTAAATCTTCTTTCTTCTATCTTCCTTCATCTTCTGGTTCTTCTGGTTCTTCCTCCGGCGTTCTCATCCAGCATCTCCTCCGCGGCGTCTTCTATCTTCTTCTCCTCGGGCCGCTCCGCACCCATGGCATGGGGGGAGGCTCCCGCTCTTCTCTTCATCTTCTTCATCTTCTTCTCTTCTTCTCTTCTTCTCTTCTTCTCTTCTTCTCTTCTTCATTTTCTTCTCTGGGCCGCTCCGCACCCATGCTGGCATGGAGGGAGGCTCCCGCTGTGTGATGGCGCTCCTCGTCTGACAGTTCTTAAATAACGGGGGGCGGGGCCACCCGGTGACCCCGCCCCCATCTGACGCACGGTGACTTGACGGGACTTCCCTGTGACGTCACGGGGAATGCCACAGGGAAGTCCCGTCATGTCCCGTGCGTCAGAGGGGGCGGGGTCACCGGGTGGCCCCGCCCCCGTTATTTAAGAACTGTCAGACAAGGAGCGCCGTCACACAGCGGGAGCCTTCCTCCATGTCAGCATGGGTGCGGAGCGGCCCGGAGAAGAAAATGAAGAAGAGAAGAAGAGAAGAAGAGAAGAAAAGAAGAAGAGAAGAAGATGAAGAAGATGAAGAGAAGAGCGGGAGCCTCCCCCCATGCCATGGGTGCGGAGCGGCCCGAGGAGAAGAAGATAGAAGACGCCGCGGAGGAGATGCTGGACGAGAACGCTGGAGGAAGAACCAGAAGAACCAGAAGAACCAGAAGATGAAGGAAGATAGAAGAAAGAAGAAGTATTTAAATAAAGGAATTGTCAAAAACTGTCTCTTGTTATTTTTAACATTTTTGACAGTTTTTTAGTGAAATGGTAGGGGTACTTTTGTACCCCCTTACCATTTCACACAGGGGGGGGCGGGATCTGGGGGTCCCCTTGTTAAAGGGGGCTTCCAGATTCCGATAAGCCCCCCGCCCGCAGACCCCCACAACCACCGGCCAGGGTTGTGGGGATGAGGCCCTTGTCCTCATCAACATGGGGACAAGGTGTTTTGGGGGCTACCCCAAAGCACCCTCCCAATGTTGAGGGCATGTGGCCTGGTACGGTTCAGGAGGGGGGGGCCGCACTCTCGTCCCCCCCTCTTTTCCTGCGGCCTGCCAGGTTGCGTGCTCGGATAAGGGTCTGGTATGGATTTTTGGGGGGACCCCACGCCGTTTTTTTTTTGGCGCGGGGTTCCCCTTAAAATCCATACCAGACCTGAAGGGTCTGGTATGGAATTTAGGGGGAACCCCACGTCATTTTTTTTTTTAAATTTTGGCCGGGGTTCCCCTTAATATCCATACCAGACCTGAAGGGCCTGGTATGGAATTTAGGGGGACTCCCATGTCATTATTTTTTTTTATTTTGGTTCGGGGTTCCCCTTTGGGGAATTCCCATGCCGTTTTTATCAATGAACTTCTATGTGTATTGTCGGCAATGCAATAGCCGCGGGTAGTTTTAAATGGCTTTTTTCCTTCAAAATGTCATTTTGCTGTCAGACTGTTCTAAACACAGGAAACATGCGCCCCTTTACAGGCATACTATAGACACCCCCCAGCTACGAAATTTAAAGGGATATTACACTTTTATTGTTTGACTTTAAGCATTATTAAAATCACTGCTCCTGAAAAAATGGCCGTTTTTAAAAAAATTTTTTGCATTGATCCCCTGGGGCAGGACCCAGGTCCCCAAACACTTTTTATGACAATAATTTGCATATTAGCCTTTAAAATTAGCACTTTTGATTATTCATGTTCGTGTCCCGTAGACTTTAACGGTGTTCGCGTGTTCGAACGAACTTTTTTCCTGTTCGCATGTTCTGGTGCGAACCGAACAGGGGGGTGTTCGGCTCATCCCTAATTGGTATCACATAGTTGTAAACCACATAGGAGGATCAGTACAACAGGTATAAAAAAATCCATTTCACATATCTATCTATCCAACAGGATTGACCAACCTACAATGTCCTTGATATATAGTTAAACACCATCTGGCATACAATAATTATCAATACAGGGCAAACCTATAGTTCAAGCATCTTTACCTGTGTTTGTATAGTGTCACTGGAATACATCCCAATAGGAAAGCAAGCACTCCTCCCCTATATACTTGTAAATCAGTCTATTCATCCAATATGCCAAGACAAGGTGATAATCCACCTAAAAAGGCATAGGGAAATATACATTATCTCACAAAAGTGAGTACACCCCTCACATTTTTGTAAATTTTTTGTATATCTTTTTATGTGACAACACTGAAGAAATTATACTTTGCTACAATGTAAAGTAGTGAGTGTACAGATTGACAGTGTACAACCATTAATGTCTAAACCGCTGGCAACAAAAGTGAGTACACCCCAAGTGAAAATGTCCAAATTGGGCCCAAATTGTCAATATTTTGTGTGGCTACCATTATTTTCCAGTACTGCCTTAACCCTCTTGGGCATGGAGTTCACCAGAGCTTCACAGGTTGCCAGTGGAGTCCTCTTTCACACCTCCATGACGACATCACAGAGCTGGTGGATGTTAGGGACCTTGCACTCCTCCACGTTCCGTTTGAGGATGCCCCACAGAAGCTCAATAGTGTTTAGGTCTGGAGACAAGCTTGGCCAGTCCATCATCTTTACCTTCAGCTTCTTTAGCAAGGCAGTGGTCGTCTTGAAGGTGGGTTTGGGGTCGTTATCATGTTGGAATACTGCCCTGCGGCCCAGTCTCCAAAGGGAGGGAATCATGCTCTGCTTCAGTATGTCACAGTACATGTTGGCATTCATGGTTCCCTCAATGAACTGTAGCTCCCCAGTGCCGGTAAAACTCATGCAGCCCCAGACCATGACACTCCCACCACCATGCTTGACTGTAGACAAGACTCACTTGTCTTTGTACTCCTCACATGGTTGCCGCCACACACGCTTGACACCATCTGAACCAAATATGTTTATATCTTGGTCTCATCAGACCACAGGACATGGTTCCAGTAATCCATGTTCTTAGTCTGCTTGTCTTCAGCAAACTGTGGGCTTTTTTGTGCATCATCTTTAGTAAAGGCTTCCTTCTGGGATGACAGCCATGCAGACTAATTTGATGCAGTGTGTGGCGTATGGTCTGAGCACTCACAGGCTGACCCCCCCACCCCTTGAACCTCTGCAGCAATGCTGGCAGCACTCATACATCTATTTCCCAAAGATAACCTCTGGATATGTCACTGAGCATGTGCACTCAACTCCTTTGGTCGACCATGGCGAGATCTGTTTTGAGTGGAACCTGTCCTGTTAAACTGCTGCATGGTCTTGGCCACCGTGCAGTTTCAGGGTCTTGGCAATCTTTTTATAGCCTAGGCCATCTTTATGTAGAGCAACTATTCATTTTTTCAGATCCTCAGAGAGTTCTTTGCCATGAGGTGCCATGTTGAACTTTCAGTTACCAGTATGAGAGAATGAGAGTGATAACACCAAATTTAACACACCTGCTCCCCATTCACACCTGAGACCTTGTAACACTAATGATTCACATGACACTGGGGAGGGAAATGGCTAATTGGGCCCAATTTGGACATTTTCACTTAGGGGTGTACTCACTTTTGTTGCCAGCGGTTTAAACATTAATGGCTGTGTGTTGAGTTATTTTGAGGGTACAGCAAATTTACACCGCTATACAAGCTGTACACTCATTACTTTACATTGTAGCAAAGTGTAATTTCTTCAGTGTTGTCACATGAAAAGTTATAATAAAATATGTACAAAAATGTGAGGGGTGTACTAACTTTCGTGAGATACTGTATATTACACAGACTACACTATATACTCTGAACAGTATTATATATACTACACAGGCTGCACTATATACGCTAAACTGTATTATATATACTACACGGACTGAACTATATACTCTGAACTGTATTATATATACTACACGTACTTCACTATATACTCTGAACTGTATTATATATACTACACTGACTGCACTATATACTCTGAACTGTATTATATATACTACACTAACTGACTGCACACTACACTAACTACCTGCCTAATCTCTATTCATTCACTATATATGGCCGCCGTGTAAGCAGAAGCCTTATATAGTGTGGGGCGTGGGCCTCTGAGCCATGACTGAACAAAAGCACCCTGCCTTTGGCCATTCATGATTCTCACAGCACATTGCGCTGTGATTGGCCAAAGCATACTGGTCAGGTGCATGCTTTGACCAATCAACAACCAAAAATGCACTGCGATCTCTGCTGTGGGCGAACTTGCCGCGGGCACCCCATATGTTCGTTTGTTCTATGAACATACGAACACCCAATGTTCAAACATTAGGACCATCCCTATTTTTACCCTTTCCATATTTTTAAGATGCAATATATTTATTTTGGGCATATGACTATACATGCTGTATTACAGGAAGTGTATAAAACTCAGAGCATCATTCAAACCCGGCGGGGAGGTGGCATTAAGATTGTGTATCCACCTTGCCTCTCGCTATAGTAATTTCCTATCAAAATTACCACCCTTGGATCCCCAAGGACTTTTTCAAGAACAGTAAATTGGACCATGGAAGTATCATGGCTGTATTTAACCGCTTCAGCCCCAAAAGATTTTACCCTTATCCCGAAGAGAACTTTTTACAATTTGACACTGTGTCACTTTAACTGACAATTGCATGGACAATTGCAATGCTGTTCCCAAACAAAATTTGTGTCCATTTTTTTCCCACAAATATAACTATCTTTTGGTAGTATTTGATCACCTCTGTGGTTTTTATTCTTTGCGCTATAAACATAAAAAGAGCGACAATTTAAAAAAAAACAAACATTTTTTTACTTTTTGCTATAATAAATATCCCCAAAAATGTTTTTAAACAAATTTCTTCATCAGTTTAGGCCAATATATATTCTTCTATATATTTTTGGTTAAAAAAAATGCAATAAGCATATATTGATTGGTTTGCGCAAAACTTATAGAGTCTACAAACTATGGGAAAGATTTATGGCATTTTTATGGCATTTGTATTATTATCATTTTTGTTTACTAGTAATGGCAGTGATCTGTGATTTTTAGCTGTACTGCGACATTGCGGCGGACAGATTGGACACTTTTGACACATTTTTGGGACCAGTGACATTTATACAGCGATCAGTGCTATTAAAATGCACTGGTTGCTGTGTAAATGTCACTGGTAGGGAATGGGTTAACACTAGGGGGCAATTAAGGGGTTAACTGTGTTCCCTAGTTAGTGTTTCTAAATATATGGGGCTAGGACTGACTGGGGGAAGAGACATATCGCTGTTCCTACTTAGTAGAAATGAACAATATGTCTCCTCTCCCCTGACAGAACAGGGATTTGTGTGTTTACACACACAAATCACTGCGCTGACTCTCATGCCCTCAATGGCGGGTGGCCGGCGGCGATCACAGCCGCCAGCCACACGCATTGGGTCCCCCGCCATTTAGCGGTTGCGCGCTGCCTGACGGCTCTTATATATATTTGCGTAAGGTCTCTTCCAACACATAGGGGGTCATTTACTATAGCGCTATGGCGCTAATTCGCGCAAATTGCCGCGAATTAGCGCTAATTCGCGGCAATTTAGCGCGAATTAGCGCTAATCGCGCTAATTCACGCTAAAACGGTATTCACTATAGCGCTGGTGAGAAAATACTCCCAAAATCGAATTTACTATAGCTCCCTGAAACTAAATAGAGCCCAAACCCTTACTCTGCTAAAACCTAGAGAATTGCACATGGAAATAATGTTTAGAGCATGATATAATTGCCTAAATGGTACTGAAATATGCGGTATATTATTTAAAGATTATCTGCTTTTAAACTGTGTGAAAAAGTGATTTCTACACTGAAATAGCTTTAAAAGTCTGAAAAGTGAAAAATTCCCCGTTTTGGACAACTAGGTGCCAACACAACTGAGCATGCTCAGACCTGAAAATAACTCTCATTTTAACTCAAGTGTCTTTTTTACCTGGAGGTATAGTAAATACCAAAATGAGAGCTAATTAGAGAGCATTTTTTGGGAGTTAAAATCTGCTCTAATTTAGTCCAAATGAAGTTTCAGTCATTGATTCTAATGGAACAATTCTAACTTTCACAAAAAAACCCTTTTAATGTTGAGATGAAATGTATCTTTCTGTGAAATACATTTTCCTTTGCAACATTGTTGCTTCTACTTAAAATATTTTGATTTTAAGAATGCTACAATGTGGAATGTTTTGATGTTTTGGTAAAATATATTTTTCTCTGTCACTTTCACTTGTTTTTCTTCATCTCACAACCATCTTTACCCCAAACTCACACAGGTGTCCTTACAATCCACAAACAATACCATTGCTGAGGAAAATTTAAAATGAATCACAATTTTTTGTGCTTTGTATTATTTGCAAATATTCATAATTTGAGGCCAAAAATGTGATATGTGTACAAACATCAGAAATCAAAATGTAATTCCCAAAAATTTGAGGGTAATATTCTACTCTCACCCACAAAAAAACACCAAATATCACAGAATAAATCAAGAAGAATAACTCTTGAGTAATGTAATTCCATCACCTGTATGTCCATAGAAATGCAGTATTTATGTGTTTTTATGTGTATTTATGTGTAGTTATGTGTAGGAGGGTCTCACACGTGGCAGCTCTGTGGCTTAGAGGTTAGAACTTCTGCTTAGTATCTCTGAGGGTCTGGGTTCAAATCCCAACCATGTTACTTCATGTAAAGTTGTCTCATTTCCCAGGTCCTATAACTATGTCTAATTGTAGTAGTTATGTGTAGGAGGGTTCCACCACCATTGTAAGTCTTTTCCAGATACACTATATAGCCAAAAGTATTGGGACGCCTGCCTTTACACACACATGAACTTTAATGGCAGCCCAGTCTTAGTCCGTAGGGTTAAAATTTGATTTGGCCCACCCTTTGCAGCTAGAACAGCTTCTGGGAAAGCTGTCCACAAGGTTTAGTCTGCCTATGGGAATGTTTGATCATTCTTCCAGAAGTGCATTTGTGAGGCCAGGCACTGATGTTGGATGAGAAGGCCTGGCTTGCAGTCTCTACTCTAATTCAGCCAAAGGGTGTTCTATCGGGTTGAGGCCAGGACTCTGTGCAGGCCAGTCAAGTTTCTCCACCCCAAACTTGCTCATCCATGTCTTTATGGACCTTTCTTTGTGTACTGGTGTGCAGTCATGTTGGAACAGGAAGGGGCTTTCCCCAAACTGTCCCCACAAAGTTGGGAGCATGAAATTGTCCAAATTGTCTTGGTATGCTGACGCCTTAAGAGTTCCCTTATCTGAAACTAAGAGGCCAAGCCCAACCCCTGAAAAACAACCCCGCACCATAATCCCCCTCCACCAAATCATTTGGACCAGTGCACAAAGCAAGGTCCATAAAGACATGGATGAGTGATTTTGGGGTGGAGGAACTTGACTGGCCGGCACAGAGTCCTGACATCAACACAACAAAACACCTTGGGGATAAATTAGAGAGGAGACTGTAGGTCAGGCCTTCTTGTCCAACTTCAGTGCCTGACCTCACAAATACACTTGGAAGAATGGTCAAACATTCCCATAGACACACTCCTAAACCTTGTGGACAAGAAGAGTTGAAGCTGTTATAGCTGCAAAGGGTGGGCCAAATGAGTTTTGAACCCAATACTAATACTGGGATGCCATTACAGTTCATGTGTGTTTAAAGGCAGGCATCCCAATACTTACGCCAATATACTGTATATTGCTTGTGACACTGAGCATGGCTATGGACTTAGGGCTAGTTCACACCACAGAGATGCAGAGAACATGTGTGGGTCTGCCCTGGTGGCTAAGTGGGTAGCAGTTCTGTCTAGCAGCACCTGGGATGTTGGTTCACTTCCACCAACATGCTAATGCTTGTGTTGAAGTTTATATGTTCTCCCTGTGTGGGTTTCTCACCACAATCTAAAGACATGCTGGCATCTTATTTGTCTCCTGTCGAAATAGGTTCTAATGTAAGAAAGTTAATTTTGGACTTTATATTGGAAGCTCATTGCAGTCAGGGACTGATGTTAATGTTTATTAGCACTAATCATGCCCAGGGACTTGGACATTTCAAATTTTAGGGTTTACACTGCACAGGTACATATGCTTAGAAAACTGTTGCTTTGTTTATGTGGATGCAAATGGACTTTGATCTTTGTCCTGTAGTTGGAGATTTGATGCACATAGCCAAGGCTAACACAGTTGCAAATCCTATTATGTGTTCCTGCTCATCAGGTGCAATCACTTTAGACATACATGAAGAGACAGATTGAAAGATACTGGTGGGCGTGTACTTCTATTGGGTGTGTCAGTGTGCTAACAATACAACCTACCTTATATAAAGGCCTGCAGTAGGGGGGTTCATTTGGCCTGAGAAGGTCAGGTTTTTTGTTGTGATGGAGAAGGAATGATATTGGGAGATTTGATGAAATTCTTGTGCATTTTTTCAATCAAAAGTGGGTTTATGTGGCCATGCTGTCAATGTTGTGTGTGTATTCCTGTCTGATCATGCAAACATTGTTTGGAAGCATCTGCTGACCTATTATTTTTGATCTCGTTTAATTGTGTACACCGAAATGCAGCTTCCAGTAGAACATGGTCACCAATGTATGTATGTGTGGATTGTGGGCTGGTGGTGGGTGTTTTGAATAAGTCTTTTGCAATATTATGTTGGAATGCTTTGTAAGAATGACTGTTAAGTATGTTTCTATAATCTTTCAGATAATAATGTGATGTGTTGCCCGTTATACACTGAAATTAAAGCTGTGTCCACTCTAAGGTTTTGTCTAATTTTAGATTGTAAGCTCCTATGAGCAGGGCCCTTAAAATTCCGTTGCTAAATGTAGTACCATATATCCTGTCCAAATTTTTCTATCTTCTACTTTTCTTTCTTTAGTTTTTGTGGGTGGTGGTTTTGGGAAAGTGCAATATCTTTTATATTTTATTTCAATATGTATTTGTGCACCAAAAAACTAATCTCTTTGCCCTGGTTCACATGCTACTTTGAAATTGTGCTACTTCACTTGAAGTAGCATGATTTCAAAGTAGCAAGGTCAGCGTGATTTCAGGTGGCTTCATACACAAATGTCTATTGAAGTTGCACCTGAAATCGGCAAAAGTAGTGCAGGAACTACTTTAGCAAATTGATGCGGTGCCACAAAAAAAAGTTGCATCAATTGGAACAGTGCCAGTGCCATTGCCAATAGTCACGCGATTTGATCTCTCAAATCGCATGACCAATCGCTCCAATGTAAACCTAGGCTTCTGCACAACTGCAAGTTATATATAAAGATTCCACCTTTATCATTAACAGCTGTGGAGAATTGCAGGTAATGAATTCAGCTGGTGGATAGGCAGTGTTTGAATGTGTCAGCTCTGGTTCACATTGGTGTGATTTGACATGTCAAATCTGTGGCAATTGCACTGATCTAATTAGTGCGATTTGTATTGATATTGGTGCAGAAACCTGCAACAATGTCTCTGATGTTGCCCCCACAGTCGGGACTGACATGCAGGAATGAAATTGTGGGAGTTCAGCTGAACAATTTCCTCCCTCTGTCAGTGTGAACCAGGGCTCAAACTGGGCCTTTTGCCTTTGTAATTCACCTGCTGCTAACCCAGGGACACCATTTCTTAGCAAACTCCCTTAAGTTTACCTTCAAATATATGTAGAAATACAGATTTGCATATCTGAAAATAAAAAAATACTAATCATGGTTGAGATCAAATATTCGCAGCTGCAATCAAGTGTGGTTTCACCTTCTGACCTGGAAATTAGTCATTGTATGCACCCGGAAGTTCCTGTGCTGGTCAGGATCTCCATCTAGGTGGACATGGCGAGGTCTCTTTAGCAGAGAGGAGGCACTGCTCATTGGCCGGGTAAGTGTAGGATATGTACTTGTACTTAATCAATGCAGGGGTGGATGTCATAGTTAGATTTGGTGTGGGTGGGGTTCATTGATTTGTTTGGCATCACCACACATTTGCTTCCGTCCCATGTGCACACATCACTTCCTGCATTTGTTCTGCTGATGTAAATCAGTAAGGACTATGCAAGTATAAATGAGAGATCCTTTTATTAAAATATATATGACTTGTTTCACAGCTGGGCGAATTTTCCAGCAAATTTGGACCTCTGAGTTGCATGGCAAGTTGTACCCCATGATTCTCAATGACAACCATTCATATCTGTGCTACTTTAAGTCGCACCAACTTCAAAGTAGTCCCTGTACTACTTTGGTGTGACTTGAGGTATATCGGGTACAATATTACACAGGCATTCCCAGAAGTTGGGGCCAAGTTGCAGTGGCAAAGTGACAGCAAAATAGTGTGACTTTCAGGTCGCAGCAGTGTGAATGAGATTCAAGGATAACACCTTTGAATTTGGCCCTATTGTCACTTGTGCATCCTGAAAGTGTAGCAAATTCGTTCCTGCACTACCTTGGTTTGACTGATGCAATTTGAGGTCCATACACCACAAGATTAAACAGACATTGCTTCAAGTCATGACAAAGCTGTGCAATTTTAAGGTCGCACAAGTGCAAATGGGGCCTTATTCAAAGGTGTTATCAATTAATCGCATTAGGTTACTTTCACACTTGGGTGACTTTTCATGGAGCTTTGGACCTCAGAGTCACATGAAAAGTTGTCCCCCTTGATTTCCATGCACATTTATTAGAGCTGCACGATTAATCGTCATCGTAATTTTTTCCCCTTTACGATCTTGAAAAAAGCGTTTCACGATTCTTGCTTTTGCAAAGAACTCTCTCTGCTCTTCTGAAGCCACAGCTGAAAAACCAGGAAGTCTGCCAAGAATTAGAACATTCTTTATCAGTGAACTTGACTAGAAACCTTGTAACAATTTGTCAATTAAATAGAATTCTGTGTAAGTGAGGAAAGTTTAACCACTTAAACACTAAACATTTTTCTGACATTTGATGGTTTCAGGTTAAAATCATTTTTTTTTTGCTAGAAAATTACTTAAAACCCCCCAACATTATATATATATTTTTAGTAGAGACCCTAGAGAATAAAATGGTGGTTGTTACAATATTTTATGTCACACTGTTTTGCGCCTTTCAAATGCAATTTTTTTTGGAAAAAATTACTTTAATGATTTAAAGGAAAAAAAGAAAAGTTAGCCCAATTTCTTGTGGGATAATGTGAAAGATTTTATGTCACGAGAATCGTGATCTTTTTATTCTAAGCAAAAAAATTGTGATTCTCATTTTGGCCAGAACCGTGCAGCTCTAATATCTATGCAACTTCACCCATGTTCACATAGGTCTGAATTGACATGTCAAATTGTAGGCCAAATCGGCGCCTATTTTTGGCAATGGAACTGTCCAAATTGGTGCGACGCCACAACAATTCCCAAAAGTAGTTCCTGCACTACTTTGGGCGACTTCAGGGGGCGATTTCTTACCTCCCAACTTTTTGAGATGGGTATAAGGGACACCTATTAGCAAAAGTAGGTAGGCATAGGACACCTTCTTAAAGGAGAACAGTTGGGACCTATGTGATTTCACTAGACATTTGTGCAGGAAAGTGCACTGATGTCTCTGAAATCGCTGACAAAGTCGGGCTGAGTCACACTTGTGCAACTTTGGACATCAGAGTCGTATGACAAGTCATACCCCATGATTTTCAATGTGTACCATTCATATCTGTGCGACTTCAAGTAACACTGACTTCAACGTAGTCCCTGTACTACTTTGGTCTGACTTTGATGCGAGTTGAGGTCCATAGACCTCAAGTTTACACAGGCATTCCCTGGAATTGCGGCAAAATTGCTGATGCAAAATCGTGGGAAAGTTGCGTGTCTTTCCCTGCGACTCCTGCGTCCATACACCTCAAGATTACACAGGCATTGCTTAAAGTCGCATTAAAATCTCGCAACTTTCAGGTCGCACAAGTGTGAAAGGTGCCTAAGTCACTGTGCTGAGTACTATTTTATACCTAGAATATAAAGTAGTCCCACCATCAAACACTAGTAAACATATGTTCTCAATATAATTGTGCTCAAATGGCTGAAAATCACACAGATGGTATCACCTACTGAAAGCTTGCATTGTACTCAGCAGCATATGCTGAAAAGAGGCGAACGCCTATTAGCCAATGCCACATCGGCACATCGTCACGAGCATGGTTGTTACTATAATATTAATGCCTGAAATGCAAAACATTATTGTATTGAATCAAACATTAGTAAATGTATTTTCTCTGTAGGTAAGAGCTCAGCTCTGTAGCATAGCGGTATACCCTGCTGCCCCCAAAAGTTCAAGCCATGAATTCAAATCCCACTGACAGCATTACCTCCTAGAAGTGTGCATTGTACTCAGAAGCATAATTAGCCAAAGCACATCAGCTTGCTTTATTCCATATTTTAACTCTTCAAATGCATGCAATGGTATGTACTTATTCAATAATATTATGGTATGGAATTCCAAAATTCAAGGAAAAAAATGTCGTAGGGTCCCCCCAGTACATACCAGGCCCTTCGGTATGGACTTTAAGGGGAACCCCACACCAAATTGTAAAATAAATTTGATGTGGGGCCCCCCAAAATCCATACCAGACCCTTATCCGAGCATGCAGCCTGGAGGTCAGGATAGGGGGGGACGAGTGAGCACCCTCCCCTTCTGAACCTTACCAGGCCACATGCCCCAAAGCACCTTTTCCCCATGTTGATGGGGACAAGGGCCTCTTCCCGACAACCCTGGTCGGTGGTTGTTGGTCTGCAGGCAGGGGGTTTATCAGAATCTGGAAGCCCCCTTTAAAAAGTCGGCTCCCAGATCCTGCCCCCTATGTGAATAGGTATAGGGTACATTTTACCCCTACCCATTCACCAAAAAAAGCAGTGAAATGTAAAAAAAATCAATAGCCGGTTTTTGACAAGTCCTTTATTGTAAAATAGCTCCGAGCTGTCTTCTTCCCTTGGCCATCTTCTCCAGACGCTGTCTCTCCCTCCTCCATCTTCTCCCCGAGCTGTATTCTCCCAGAGCCGTCTCTCCTGCCGCTGCCATGTTCTCCATCTGCTGTCTTCTTCCGCACCCTTGGTTACCCGCTAATAAAAAAAAAGCTGCTCTTTTTCCATGGTGGTCTTCCTCTGCTGTGTTGTCACCCGCTGTGTGGCGTCTCTTACATAGCCATGGAGCGGACTCTCCGGGTGACATTATCGGATGGCCACAGAAGACCGCCACAAGAAGAGCGGCTTTTTTTTTTATTAGTGGGTAACCGGCTGCGCTGAAGAACACATCAGCGGGGGAAGATGGTGGCAGCAGGAGAGACAGCTCGGGGAGAAGAAACATCAAACACTAGTGAATGTATTTTCTATGTATTTTCTATGTATGACTGTGCTACACCCAATAGGCTAGCAGTCAGCACTTCTACCATGAAGAACTCATGGGTTCAAATCCCACAGAGAAATACTAAAAGATTGAATTGGTGAAAAAAAAGCAAATGACTATTAGCCAATTAGCCAAAGCAGCATATGCTGAAAATAGGTGAATGCCAATTAGCCAATGCACTTTAAATTTGGCTGATTATATTAACTCTTCAAATGCATGCAATGATATATAAGTATTCAATACTATTATGGTGTGAAATTTCAAACACCACACACTAACTAATGGGCAGATTACATTTTTTTGTTTGTTCATTTTAATTCGCTTGTGCACTGAAACAATAAACACAGCTGGGGGATGGTAGGTTGGCTGGTATTTGAACTTGTACCGTGAGTGCTGTGGAGACATCTGAGCAGACTACTAAGCCGTTGTGCTAAGTATGAGACCTACATAATAGTGTAGTATGATTAAAGAATGAATATAAATAATTACCGCTTTATAGTCACCTAAATTAAAAAATAAAAAACAACATACAACAAATAGGTAACCTAAATGTTTAATACATGTAACTTTACAGAATAGCAGACATTACTATGTAATAATCATTCATAACTGCATTAGTTAGCAAAAGAAGGAAAGAAATAGGAATACTAATTGCAACATACATCAATAGATGCACACGAGGTAGAGCACATCTCACATAAAAATGTTTCTTTCACATACATGGATCATGGCTACAGTACACTGCTATATAACAACTTGATAAGAATTGGCATTTGTATATACGCGGAAGTGCTAATTAGCGGCAATTTAGAATTTTCAAACATTTGTTCTCCACTTATATCGCTGATTTTCATGCGCAAATTCACCGTTTTGTTCCCATTTGGCTAAAATTGGCTCTATTATTTGCCATAGTGCCCAGTACTTCCTGGAGTTATAGTAAATGACCCCCATAGTGATGACTGAAAAGTGTGGTGATGATTCTAACGGTCTCTTGTTGTTTTGTTTCTCTATTCCCAAAAACATATCATGTCTGTCCTTCTGTTGAGGTTTATTATACACTTTTTCAGGGTGGTTTTTCTATCAATCTGCAGCAATCTGGACCTCAGTAATCCTGCATCCCTTTCAAATTGTTCTATAGTGGAGCAATTTGGTTTGATTCACAAATATTGGGGATAGCAAGTTCTATCTCGTGAAACGCCTAGAGAACCCAAGCACAGACCATCTTTGTTGATGGAGAACATCAGCTTAGTTGATATATGTTAAGACAAGTATATACACATAGGGTTTTTTTTTTCAACCAGTAGAAAAAAAACCTCATAGATCCATACATCCACAGAAGTGATGTAGATGCAGGCATCCCCCATGATGTGCTGTTGTGTGCTGATAGCAGGTCCCCCTGTCAGAATACACAGATCAGCGCTGCAGCAGTTTGCTGCATCCACTGGTTGATTGCTGGTTTTCCAGCAGGAGCATTTAACAGAAGCCAATTGTGAGACTGGCCTCTGTTGAACAGAGAGGGGAACACACATGTCAAATTTTGGTACATGTATACTCAGCTCGAGTGTTCTTGTATAGACTGTTTTTCAGTATTGTACCAAGCTCATTAGTTGGTCAATTAAATCATGGGAAACCATGGAAAATTATATTAACAGGTGCAAATAGTAAAAAGAAAAATATGCTAGGTGTCATGTTATTCCTTTAGGTTCAATTTTCTATCTGTAATTACACACATTTCTAGATTTCAAATATATATAGGAATACATTTGACCCAATCCTTGGGAACTTTTTTTAATCTCTCTAGATGGAAAATGTAGGGTGCAACATTAATTTTTGTTGTTTTTTTTCTTGATTAATCACAGCACAAGCCTATCAGCGGGTGCCAGTGGGTGATCGCCAACACCCACTGATCGGCTCTGTCATTCAGGTAAGGGAACTCATTGTAAACAACACAGAGCTTCGAATAGTGGCAGGCGATCTTGCTGTTTTTAGCACAGTGCCAAATAGCGAAAGATGCTCTAGTCATGAAGGGAATAAAATCTTTTGGAGGTCAAGAAGTCAATATAATTAATTTTATTATGCCCAGGACTGAAATATAGATAAATGTACATGACTTTAAAACCTTATAATCTTAAAATAAAACTGGTCCCAAACCAATATAGTTTATATAAATTAAGAATCAAAATGAATATTTAAAAATCCAATACATATTCCAGTAAAGGAAAAAATGGAAACTAAACAACACAATTCTAAATTGCAAGCACAAATAAAAAACATTTATAATACAAAACAGTTTGAAAAGAAAAACAAAATGTGAGTCTTAAAAAAATCCAAAAAGTAGGCATTGAATATGTAATCAAAATAGAATGTAGAAAAAAATATTTTTTTATTATTTACCACACATATTATTTATTTTTATTTATGTTTGTTTGTTTTTACTTTTCAGTTCATTACTTTGTTGGTTGGACATTGAAAAAAAAACAGAATGTTTAAAGAAAATTCTATCTGCAACTGTACAGTGCAATCTTGTACTGTTATTTTAAAAGGTTGATAACATCCTCTTCATGAGGCTAGTTACTGTGCAGTCACAGAGAGGTTTATTTCCTAAACACAGCAGTATTCCAAGTACCAGATGGCACATAAAAGGTTGCCTAGTTTGTGATGCATGGCTAGTATAAAAAAATAAATAAGTTAAAAAAGAATGGCCATTCGTAGCATAACTATTTTTGTTTTTCAAGTTGAAAATCTGTAAACATTGTGGTATCTCAATAGTATCTTGAAAAGAAAAAGCTTTCTTAAAGTAATAATTTTAGGAAAGCAGTAAAAATTAAACAAATATATAAAAATAGAAAAAAGGTGAAGAAACTGCGCTAAGAGGCTAAATTACCAAAATTATATAAAATGATGCAAGCTGCAATTCTCCTGTATAACATAAACACAGTGGGCATAAAATGAGAAAAGAATAGAATTGTGCTAAAACTGTAAGCAATCAAGAGTTGAGCGTAAAACCTTTTACATTTATTAAAACTTAAAAAGAAAGTATTGCACTTATAAGTGCCAGATTTTACATAAAATGTTGCCTAGTTTGTGATGCATGGCTAGTATAAAAAAATAAATAAGTTAAAAAAGAATTGCCATTCGTTCATTCGTAGCATAACTATTTTTTTTTTTCCCAAGTTGAAAATCTGTTAATATTGTGGTATCTCAATAGTATTTGAAAAATAAAATCTTTCTTAACCGCTTGCAGACCAGCTGCCGCAGTTTTAAGTTATATTATGTGATCTCGCGGCATAGCAGGCGCAAGCGCGCCGCAAGCTCCGTGAGTCGGATCGTGGGTCCTGCGGGCTCGATGTCCGCGGGGATACCCGTGATCGTCTCACGGAGAGGAAGAACGGGGAGATGCTAATGTAATCAAACATCTCCCCGTTCTTCCTAGTGACACTGTCACTGATTACAACTCCCTGTGATCGGGAGCATGATCAGTGATGTGTCACACACAGCCCCTCCCCCCACAGTTAGAATCACTCCCTAGGACACACTTAACCCCTACAGCACCACCTAGTGTTAACCCCTTAACTGCCAGTCACATTTACACAGTAGTCAATGCAATTTAATTCGCATTGATCGTTGTATAAATGTGAATGGTCCCAAAAATATGTCAAAATTGTCTGATCTGTCTGCCATAATGTCGCAGTCATGATAAAAATTGCTGATCGCCACCATTACTAGTAAAAAAAAATTATTAATAAAAATGCCATAAAACTATCCCCTATTTTGTAGATGCTATAACTTTTGCGCAAACCAATCAATAAACGCTTATTGCAATTTTTTTACATATCGGCCTGGAGACACACGGGCTCACGATGCTGACGTGAGACGTTGTAGTGGGGGGAGGGGCCTGTTGGCAGCATCAGTATGAGGGAGAGAAGGCAGGATGAACGCCCCGGGAAATACAAGAGCGGCACAGGGTGAGAGCCCGATGCCGCTCTGAAGCTAGGAGTGTGTAGGACGCCCTGGATTTCCCCGCTGCTTCACCCCTGCTGGTGTCAAAGGGAAGTCTCTTCACCCCCCCTCTTGAGGTGCTACGTGCGGCCGCAGAAGCGTTCAAGGATGGAGCATGTGTGAAGGAAGGAGAAGCCCAGCTGCTCACTAGCTTACCGGTTCCTCACTAAGGATGAGGTTCCCGGAGGAGATAAAGGACTTTTGCGAAAAGCTGGGCATCCCCACCCCGGACATCCCACTTTAACAGGGTAACCCCAAGAAGATAATGAGGACTGAGCTCATCGAACGAAATGAGGGACTGGGGAATTGGACTTGGGGGGAATCAAACCTGCAGGGGAGATGACAGCTGTATATTGGTTGACTATTAATCATGGCTAAATGTTGTGAAAGTACAAAGTCAGAGTTAAAGTTCTTATCTTACAATGTGAAGGACCTGAACTCACTGAGCAAAAGGCATAAAATTTTAAAGGAACTCCAAAGCTATCAAGCAGATATAGTATTCCTTCAGAAGACCCATTTGACCTTGGATTCAAATATTAAGCTTTACTCCCCAAATCTGCCCTTTTGGTTCTACAGTGATACTCCAGTTAGGAGATCGAAGGGTGTAGCAATTGGTTTTTCCAAAACATCAAAATTTTCTTTAGTTATTGAAGAGTTTCAGACCCAGAAGGGCGTTTTCTTTTCCTTAAGGGCAACGTGGGGAGTAAAACGCTTACATTGGCGAATGTGTATTGCCCGAATAGAAATCCGACTGTTTTTTTGGAGCAGGTCTTGGGGAAATTGACCGAGTTTAAAGAAGGGGAGGTGGTTTTGGCAGGGGATTTTAATTTCTGCTTAGAACCCTCAGTAGATAGTACGTCCCGGGCACAGGGGACAGGGAGGGCTCAGTTAGGAAGGATCGGGAGAAGGTTGCACCAATGTCATCTGATGGACGTTTGGCGGATACAGCATGCAAAAGTAAAAGATTTCACCTGCTTCTCCCCTAGACTAGACTACATTATGATAGACCATAGTTTAATGGACTATGTAGTGGACACCAGAATAGAGATCATATCGCTATCTGACCACTCCCCGGTCACGATGGTGGTTAAATTTCCAGAGTTGCAAAGACAACCATTTTCCTGGAAACGAAATGAAAACCTTCTTAAAATTCCCCAAGTCTCAGACAAGCTGCAGGAAGAAATTGATTTCTTTTTTAAAGTTAATGATACGGGTGATATTTCTTCATCAACCCTATGGGAAACACATAAGGCATATGTTAGGGGTCTTCTTATTTCCATCGGGGCAGGTGAGAAAAAAAAGAGAAAAGAAAAAAGGGCAAGATTGCTAGATGAAATTGCTACGCTGGAATTGAACCATAAAGAGTCTAAGGGACAAAGTCAGGACAGTTATTGGCTCTTGGTGTCTAAAAGGGAGAAGTTAAAGGACAGCATGGAGCAGGATGCAAGGAGGGTATTTACTAAAATAACAAGAGAAAGATACTATAATGGTAATAAATCTAGCAAACACCTAGCAAGGATATTGAGAAAGAAAAGAGATCGGAACTTCATTGAGAAAATACAAAATAAAAAAGGAGAAATAGTGGCGGCAACTAAAGAGATAGCAGAGGAGTTTAGGAAATTTTTTGAAGCCCTGTACACCATCGGACAAAGGGGAGGGGGGACCAACTAAAAAGTATGAAGACAGAGGAATTTTTGAAGGGAGCAGAGATGAAAGGGATTACAGAAGAGGAAAAACTAGTTCTAGATAGCCCTATAACTGAAGAGGAAATATACGCTGCTCTGAATAATTTGCCGTTGGGGAAGAGTCCTGGCCCGGACGGTTTTACCAACATTTATCTAAAAAAATACAAACACATCTTAGTACCTAAACTCTGTCGGTATTGGAATGAACTAGGCCCAAATTGCCCCATGGGGGATGAGGCCCTTTTGGCTACTATATCACTGATTGCAAAAGAGGGGAAAAACAATATGCTATGCTCAAACTACAGACCTATCGCCTTGTTAAATGCTGACATGAAACTGTACGCAAAGGTGTTGGCTAACAGACTCATGGATAAAATGAGCACTTTGGTACATCCAGACCAGGTTGGATTTGTCCCAGGCAGACAGGGTAGGGACAACGGAGTACGAACACTGCTCCTGCTGGAATCCATAAAATCAGGGGGACCCCCAGCTCTATTCTTATCAATGGACGCCGAAAAAGCGTTTGATAGGGTAGACTGGGGGTTCATGGTTAAAACTTTGGAAGTGATGGGGATCGGTCCTAGGTTCATTGACTGGGTGAAAATCCTTTATAACCACCCTTCAGCCTCCGTGAGGGTAAATGGGGTTCTTTCCACACCTTTTAGGATGGAGAAAGGAACGAGGCAGGGATGTCCCCTGTCCCCATTGTTGTTCATTTTGTCCTTGGAGCCTCTTTTGGCGACCATACGAAATAATATAGATTGTAGAGGGGTGACGATAGGGCAAGATGAACATAAGTTAGCGGCATTTGCCGACGATGTGATCTTCTACATACCAAACCCCAGGATAACAATACCTAATTTGCTCGGAATATTGAAGAGGTTTGGAGATGTCTCGGGCTTCAAAAAAAATCCGAGCAAATCAGAGATCCTAAATATAAATGTGGGTAAACAGGAAGTGGAGAGTTTATCAAAATCCTTCCCCTTCCCCTGGAGGAAGGAAATAAATTACCTAGGAATTAAACTGGCCAATTCATTGAAAAAGTTGTACCGGATCAACTACATCCCCATATTAGACGAAATTAGACACAAAACAAGTAGGTTATCGCTGCGACCCATCTCATGGTTTGGCCGCATCAACGCAGCAAAAATGTTGTTAATCCCTAAAATAACATATAAATTCCACATGTTGCCAATCCCCCTGCCACGTTATTTCTTAAGAGCTTTACGAGGACTGGTGTCGAGGTTTGTCTGGCGTGGCAAAAAGCCATGAATAGCTCACTCAGTTTTGATTAGGGGAAAAAAAAGGAGGTCTAGCTCTCCCAGACCTCAATAGATACTACACTGCAGTAGTGCTTTCACGGGTGGTAGAATGGTCAAAGGAAGTATCAGATAGGAGGTGGGCGAACATTGAACACAGTTTAAGTAGCACTGTTTTAGGTCACATAATCTGGAAACCGCCAAAATTCAGGACACTTAGCACTCAGACAGCATCACTTACACGAAACACGCTCAAATTATGGGATCAGGCACACACACAGAATAAATGGAGTTATAATTCACCCTTGAATTATATTAAGGATAATACATTTTTTGAACCAGGGATGCGGGAGGTGGGAGGGAATTGGATAAAGAATAGTAGCATGCAATTGAAAGATATTATTAAAGATGGGAAATTACGCCCCTATCGGGAATTGAAAGCGGAGACGGACCTTATGGTGGTCAACGCTTGGAGGTACATGCAGTTATCGCTCTTTGTCGAGAAACTACCAAAACCAATTAGAGGAGAGGAACAGTACAGGCCACTAGAATTGTTATGCAGGAGAGACAAACCGGGCAGTATTATCTCTCTTCTCTATAAAATTCTCTCTGCGAGGGAAGAGCTGGACGTGCCTCCATATATTAAAAAATGGGAAAGGGAGTTGGGGTCACATTGTAGTTTATTCACAGCGGAGAGGATTTTAAAAATGGTACACAGTTCTTCGGCCGATACTATGCGGTCAGAGACCAATTTCAAATGTTTAGCAAGATGGTACGCCACACCAGACAGACTTAGCAAACTATACTCTGATGCCTTGAACAGATGCTGGAGGGGGTGCGCCAACCTGGGAACAATGGCTCATATATGGTGGGAGTGCCCGGCTATCAATGTTTTTTCGAAGAAAATTATATCATTTATTCATGAAATAACCAGGGAATCTTTGGTAGAAGACCCATGGTTATGTTTATTCCATGGAACTGAGAAACTGATTAAGCAGTACCAATCATCAATTGTCCCAATCTTGCTGGATGTAGCAAAAAAACAGATATCAAGGTCCTGGCTGCGGCCGGAGACCCCAAACCAATGGGACTGGCTCTTATGTATAAACTAAATATATAATATAGAATCCAAGGATTACTCAGGAGACGAGGCAGAAGAGGAGACAGATGGCAGGGACAAGTGGACAGGGTGGAGGAACTTTAAGAAATCATGGAGCTACTTAGCGGAGATTACCAGCTAAATCTCTGAGTTCAGGTTGAGGGAGAGTAAGGCATGAGATGTAGAACTTGGTTAGTTCAGCTGAAACCACCTGCAGGCGGGGGGAGGGGGGGTAATGGGGGGAGGGCAGGTAATAACATCGAAGGGGGATTTTTGTACTTTTTTATGACAATGTTTGTAATTATGGTTTCATAATAATGTTGATCCTTGTTTGTATATTGAAAAAATTATAAATAAAGAATAAAAAAAAAAAATACGTATCGGCCTAAACTGAGGAAACAAATTTTTTTTATATATTTTTTTGGGGATATTTATATAGCAAAAAGTAAAAAATAATGCGTTTTTTTCTAAATTGTCGCTTTTTTTTTGTTTATCGCGCAAAAAATAAAAACCGCAGAGGTGATCAAATACCACCAAAAGAAAGCTCTATTTGTGGGAAAAAAAGGACGTCAATTTTGTTTGGGAACCACATCGCACGACTGCGCAATTGTCAGTTAAAACAACGCAGTGCCGAATTGCAAAAAGTGCTCTGGTCTTTGGCCAGCCAAATCCTCCGGGACTGAAGTGGTTAAAGTAATAATTTGAGGAAAGCAGTAAAAATGAAACATTTATATAAAAATAGAAAAACGTGAAGAAACTGCGCTAAGAGGATAAATTACCAAAATTATATAAAATGATGCAAGCTGCAATTCTCCTGTATAACATAAACACAGTGGGCATAAATCAGAAAATAATAGAATTGCGCTAAAACTGTAAGCAATCAAGAGTTGATAATTGCATAGATTCAAAATCACTAATAAGTCCACCAGTGCTCAAATAATGGCAAGTCCATCAATATATGCAATGGCGTCTCTAACCGATGTCAAATTATGTGCTGAATCCACCATCAGATAGAAAAAATCACTTCTTACCAACATCCTATGATCCCCGTTACAGAGGATCAAAAAAAGCATTTGGGACTAAACACAGCCTGTCTCCCACTCCCAGTAAGCACACTCGGTTGTCCTCAAGCCGCCTTTCATAGGCTCAGACAGGTAGATGGATAGATGTGATACATAAAAGATAAAGGCTTCAAATAGTGTAAAACCTTTTACATTTATTAAAACTTAAAAAGAAAGTATTGCACTTATAAGTGCCAGATATCACATAAAAGGTTGCCTAGTTTGTGATGTATGGCTAGTATAAAAAAAAAAAAATAAGTTAAAAAAGAATGGCCATTCATTGCATAACTATTATAATTTTTTTTCAAGTTGAAAATCTGTAAATATTGTGGTATCTCAATAGTATTTTGAAAAAAAAAAACCTTTCTTAACCGCTTGCGGATCAGCTGCCGCAGTTTTACGTTATACTATGTGATCCCACAGGGCTTGGATAGCAGGCGCGAGCGCGCCGCAAGCTCCGTGAGTCGGATCGTGGGTTCTGCCCCCCCACAGTTAGAATCACTCCCTAGGACACACTTAACCCCTACAGCACCACCTAGTGTTAACTCCTTTATTGCAAGTCACATTTACACAGTAGTCAATGCAATTTTAATCGTATTGATCGCTGTATAAATGTGAATGGTCCAAAAAATGTGTCAAAATTGTTTGATCTGTCTGCCATAATGTCACAGTCACGATAAAAATTGCTGATCGCCGCCTTTACTAGTAAAAAAAAAAAATTTATAAAAATGCCATAAAACTATCCCCTATTTTGTAGACGCTATAACTTTTGCGCAAACCAATCAATAAACGATTATTGCAATTTTTTTACCAACAATACGTAGAAGAATACGTATCGGCCTAAACTGAGGAAAAAAAAAAATTTATATATTTTTTGGGGATATTTATTATAGCAAAAAGTAAAATATGGACCTCGCTCAAACTAACGTTGTACTCAGTCTTTTCTATCACCAAGAGAGGGTTTGGGGGGGTTCTTGTTTGTTTTTTGTCAGGGTTTTTTTTTTTTTTTCTCATTGTGGGATTATCTCTCCACAAAATGTATCCTTCGATGATAAGTTGAAGACTCTCACATAAGGTAACTGATATTGTAACAGGACAGAATTTATACTACTTTAACCCGCTAACAGCCCTGTTATCTAATGCCTTTGTTAACGTCTATACCTGATTGTACCTAATCAACATCAAACTAAGAAGGGAAAAACTTTTAAGGTAACATTATTTATGAATATAAATGCTTATACTATATGTAACTTAGGGAGACAGCCGATGGTGATATGCATAATACAATAACATACCACTACAAACATTTCGGTAGAATAGACACCGAGGATCAAACACAAGATATGTCATACTATGTAGGTAATGACTAATAGAGATCTAAGATAAACGAAATCACAATTGAGGTACTATTACCGTTTCCCTTCACAAGTGACACTCAATGCCTCATTGCTACCACCATCGGCTGACCCTAGCTGTCACCAGTACCCTGAACTAGAAAGGGCTTTCACAACCATTACCCTGCTTACCACACACTAATGTACCAATATTGAGTATGGGCTGACCTAAAGATGCCAATCCTTGATCTGATACATACACATGAAGCTACATGATACTTTCCCTTCCAAAATACCAGGCCCTCAGAGCCCCTTGCTCTACCTATTGCAAACACACAGGCCCCAAAGCCATCACCCGGTCTTGAAGACTGGATTCCTTCCTCCCATCCCCTCTTTTCCAGGAACACGACCATAAATTGATTATAGCGGGACTTGTACTGTTATTACACTGTTACCAAGTTTAGGTAGAGTTAAATAGGTTCTGTTTGTTCTATGATACTATTATACCATTAACAGTTTTACTCTGTTAGACACCTTGTGTTTTCCATGTACAAAATGTTAAGCACTTATGTATTCCGCACAAACATGGCTGATCACACCTCCCATAACACTTACACATACATTCAAACTACACAGACTGAGGCATCAGTATCTGAATCTCAACTCTACTCTTCACACCCACCCAAACACACACACATACCTAATCCAATTCAGGTCCATACCTACGCAGGCTTATTTGCCACCTGTAACTAACCACTACCCTCATAACATACCCAGACCTAAGCAGAACAAGAGTACCACTCCACCTTGGAACTTCAGCCAATCACACCCACACACAGCGGACTCTGTGAGTACCTACTGACCTCTACTGGACACACTATTAGTGAAAAACTCCTAATCACAACCAGTTGACCGAAGACCACACCGTTCTATTAAGTCTTCACCCACATCCCTTCCAATTACCCCAGAAATAATCCACCCCTCGTATCCCGCACTCTCCATACTAGACTTCCCCCCTCCCCCCCCACTTATATACACCCCCCTTTCCTTTACCCTTAAAGCACAGGCCCTCTCTTGCCTCCCTCCTCTAGAAGGCCCATACATGATAAGACTACACCAAAAACCATTATGGCCACTACCAACACCATGACAAAAAAAGTCTCACTCAAAGTAGTCTCGCTCAACGCTAAAGGTCTCAATATACCAGAAAAAAGGTCTTGAGTTTTAACATAAATTAGAAGCACTAAAGCAGATGTTGTATTCTTACAGGAGACTCACTTCTCAACCAAAGCAGTTCCTAAACTCTCCAATAGAGACTTTCCAATCAGTTATCATGCTCCAACTCCAAACTCCAAAACTAAAGGATTTACAATTCTTATCTCTAAAAACACATCTCTCAAAATCACAGACACGTTAATCGACGAACAGGGGAGATACATATTCCTAAAAGGGAAAATACGAGATAGACCAATCACTTTAGCAAACATCTATTGCCCCAATGTATCCCAAGTTCCATTTATCCGCAAAACCTTACATGCCTTAACCTCTTTCCAAAGTGGCATACTCATACTAGGGGAGATCTTAATGTACCTCTAGACCCTCTCCTTGATACATCTACGGGAACATCAAGCCTACCGTACAGAGCATTACGCCAAATCAAACTGAGCATTCAATCACTTCTTCTTCATGACACATGGCGCACCCTCAGACCGCAAGAAAAAGACTTCACCTTTTATTCAACCCCACATAAAAAATATTCCAGACTGGACTATCTATTTCTCACTCAAAGGGACCTCCCTCTCCTCTCCAAAGCGACAATAGAACCCATGGCCATATCAGACCATCACCCATTTACTATTACTCTGACATTCCCAGAACAAACCACGTATACTAATATCTGGAGACTTGACCCCATGTTACTGACAGACAAGTCCAGAATATCAACAATCACGACATGCCTGACTGACTACTTCAAGGACAACGATACTCCAGAAACTTCCAGTCTGACCCAATGGGAAGCACACAAATGTGTGACAAGAGGCAGGTTTATCTCAATGGCAGGAACTATTAAAAGAGAAAGACGAAAAACTCTCACAAACCTGTTTCAGAAACTTAAAACATTAGAAGCCCTCCACAAACGGACTCTAGCTCAAAAATCCTATCTGGATCTCACTGAAACACGCAAACTAATACAGGAGGAATTGGGTCGTAATGTTAGAAAAAAATTTATGTTGACTCAAAAGCTGTTCTACGAATCGGGAAACAAAAGCGGGCACTTACTGGCCCAAGCATTACAAGTAAGGAAAGCCAAAATGACAGTTCACAAATTACATTCCTCAGATGGACATACATACACAAGTAATACCGATATAGCCCACGAATTCAAGCGATTCTACACGCCACTTTATAACATAGACAAACCAAATACACCCACACCCTCCACTGAAGAACGCCAAAACAAAATTAAACAGTTTTTAGAAACACACTGCCCCAAAGGAATTTATTTAGAGTCTTCTAAGACCCTAAAAGGTGCGATCACACACTAAGAACTTAAAGAAGCTATCAAATGCCGAAAGTCAGGCAAAAGCCCGGGCCCCGAAGGTCTATTGGCGGTTTACTTTAAAACATTCTTTGACACACTAAGCACACCCTTCTTAAAAGCATTCAATTCCATATCTAGCTCCATCCCACTTACTCCAGAAATGCTTCAAGCACACATTACAGTCATACCCAAAGAAAATAAGGACCCGTCACAACTGGCAAATTATAGACCAATCTCATTACTTAATGTGGACATCAAGATTTTATCCAAAATACTAGCCAACAGACTCCTACCACTACTCCCCTCAATCATCTCCCGAGACTTGGTTGGCTTTGTCCCTGGTAAAGAAGCCAGGGACAATACTATAAAAGCAATCAACCTACACCACCATATAACAAATTCCAACCAGGCAGGCTTTTTTCTTTCTTTGAATGTGGAGAAGGCATTCAACAGGGTGTCGTGGGACTACATGGCTGCAGTTCTAAAATCTTAGGCTTAGGCCCACGCATGCTCAATCTCATATTCTCTTTATATGCCAAACCTACAGCCAGAATTAGAGTGAACAACACCCTGTCGAATGCCTTCCCCATCCACAATGGTACCAGGCAAGGGTGTCCCCTTTCCCCCATTCTCTTTGTCCTCACACTCAAACCCCTACTATGCTCCATACAGCACAACCCCGACATAAGAGGTATCTCTACCAGACAAAGAGAATACAAATTAGCCGCTTATGCGGATGACATTCTCCTATTTCTCTCGAATCCGCACATTACCATACCGGTACTACTTGAAGAATTCCAAAAATTTGGCTTAATTTCCAATCTCAAAATTAACTTCACCAAATCATTTGCTCTTAACATTTCCTTGCCCCCGTCATTGGTCACACACTGCAAAGCAAACTTCCCCTTCCAGTGGCAAACAGAGGCGATCACATACCTGGGCATACAACTCCCGGCAAAACTATCAGACTTATACAAGAAAAATTATCTGCCGATACTAAACAAACTGACAGAAGATCTCAAAAATTGCAATAGACCAGTGTTCTCATGGTTCGGAAGAGCAGCGATTCTAAAAATGAACGCCTTACCGAGAATACTATACATACTACAAACAATTCCGATCCACGTACCACTGACCTTTTTCAAAAACTACGGAAACATTAGCTCACTTTTCATTTGGGGAGGACGTAGACCCAGGATCAAATATTCACAATTAGCCTTACCCAAACATTTAGGAGGAATAGGCCTACCAGATCTTATCAATTACTATAAAGCAATACATTTGACCAGAATTTTGGACTGGAACCTTCACGGTCCCACAAAAGATTGCTTTAGACTGGAAGAATCCTTCACAAATCTTTCATTGGCCACGTTACCTTGGATTCTGGAATGACTCCTATTGAATTGAAACTCCACCCTCTATGTGGACCAACCATACAATGCTTTCACAAGACTTGCAAACGCTCCTCCCTTTCGACAGTTCAAGGCCCAATGACCCCAATCCGACTAAACCCGGACTTTCCCCCAGGTATGCATGCTAATTTCTTAGTACAACACTGGTCTGAAGAAAGGGTTTGAGCCGACGACTTCTATGACCTAGACACATTCTGTTCCACATCACACCTCTCGTCTAAACATGAAAAACCTCAGATACCAGACTGGACATATGTCATGATCACACACTTCTTAAGAAAACTGAACAAAAAATATTCCTGTTCCAGACCACTGACCCCTTTCGAACACCTCTGCTCTCAAAAATTGCCCAGACACATTTGATTTCAATCAGGCACCCCCTTCTTTTTGCAGACCATAAGCCCAACAATTCGACAATGTGTGCTGCATGGGAAAGAGGCTTGTCCATATCTATATCACCGGAAGAATGGGAAAAAATCTATATCAATATCCGGGGATCGATCAATGTGACCACTCAAGAGAATGGCTTCAAAATCCAGACTTGCTGGTACCGCACACCTGCCTTATTACACAAATTCAACCCAGCAATTCCTGAGGAATGCTGGAGATGAACAGATCAACCAGGCACATTACTTCACATATGGTGGGACTGTTCCCACATCCAAGAGTTCTGGAGGGAAGTACATAGGATAATTACCCATGTCACCACCTACGACCTAGATAAAACACCCTTGCAGTTTCTCCTGCACCACACACGCCTATCTCACCGAACCTACCACAAATCGCTGGCGATGCACATGATAAATGCAGCAAAACAATGCATACCAGTACACTGGAAATCCCGTATCTCCCCTTCAATTAAAGAATGGTTTGACAGAATTAACAGGACCGCTGAAATGGAGGAATTAATTCACATTACGAGAGACACACCACAAAAATTTGGAATCAAATGGGCATGTTGGAGGCACTACCAAACGACCTCAGAATATGCTTGACTCTACTCCCCGAACCATTAAATGATCTGACTCAGGGTAACGTGAAACATATCTCTGAAAATGCACTAACCACCTAACTAACTTCCCACGTTACTTCCAAACCCACCGGACCCAGGAAACCACTTGATGCCCATAATGCTACACAGCACACACGAGCCTCGTGGGGATCCCATGGTGGTGGATTCAGCACATAATTTGACAGCGGTTGGAGACGCCATCGCATATATTGATGGACTTACCATTATTTGAGCACTGGTGGACTTTATAGTGATTTTGAATTTATGCAATTATCAACTCTTGTTTGCTTACAGTTTTAGCGCGATTCTATTCTTTTCTAATTATATAAAAATAACATTGTACACATTCTGTGATGGATTATGTAGGGCTGCTGTAAATAATACATTTGAGTGTAAAACCAAAGACCTACCTCCACTATTTCATAAGGAACTATGTCTACAAACTGTATAACATTTTTAGCCACAGCTTCCCTACTGTGACAATGTTAATCTATGTTCCAGCCTAATAATCAACAAACAACAGTTTGATTCTCAATCATGTAATCGCCATGACAGCCAATTGTGGTGATCACTGGAAGTTTGTTTACAAACACAATTCTCCAGCCTATGCTCATAAAAAGAGGTATGAAAATAATAGCAGTGAAAAATAAAAATAATGACCAATACATACTAAAGCAATTGACCTTGGTCTGGGTATCTGTGCTCAATGGCACAATTTTACATTCTTAATCGTCGTTCAGTAGGTCCCATTCCAGAGGCGAGTGCTCTTTTTTTTCCTGGATAAATTTCTTTTCTTTTCCAAGGGGAAAAATTTCAAGACATATAAGGTGAATCTATCCATCTCTAACTAAATTAATGTGCGCACTTACTCTTTCAGCAGCCAGTATACATTGTTCTCAGTGGGAAAATCCCTCCATTTGCGTGCTACTTTCCAAGATAAGGAAGAGAACAGATGAAATCATCAATGACCATTATTGTTTTCCGCCTGTATGCAAACTTTACATTTTTTATTTTGCTGTTTACTCATAAAATGTGCATATATTCTAAAATATTTCATTAATGGATCAATGAAGCACTGCCCACTGATTTGCAGGGGGAAGCAAGCTGTAGAGTATATATACTAACACACCACCTGAAGTGTATTACAAGCAGTACACCACCGAATGCACTGTAGATATAGGCTACGCTGGATGTAGAGTATATATATATATACACGAGACTACACTGACTGAATATCCAGTAAACACTTAATATATAGTCTATGCTAAATGCAGTATATATCAAATAAACTGCCACTAACTGAATAACCTGCCTGCTTAATTTAACTCAAGCTATCTCTCTGTCCACGCACACAACACTACACATGGCCGCCGTGTAAGCAGCCTTATATAGTGTGCGGCGTGGACTTAGTCCCCCTGAGCTATGATTGGCCAAAGGCACCATGCCTTTGGCCAATCATGGCTCTCTCAGCAGAGCGTGCTGTGATTGGCCAAAGCATGCAGGTCAGGTGCCTGCTTTGGCCAATCATCATACAGCAATGCACTGCAATCTCAAACTGCATTATGGGGCGTTCCGCGGCACTCAAATTTCCCCTGAATGCCCCTCAATGTTCGATGTTCTGCGAACGGGCAAATACCCGATGTTCGAGCTCATCCCTAGTAAACAGCTTGTCAGTATATATGAGCACAAAGGTGGAAGAGTGGTGAACCTTTTTCAACGGACACTACAATACTCGGAGCACGGAGCACTTTTTCTTTTCTTCCATTTGCATGAAATGGGAATGTGTTTGGAGTTTGATTATTTTCAACAGTTTGATTTTTGCTTATATACATCAGTTCAATATGGTGATTGTCACATGTTAATTTTGCATTTGGCACTTTTATGAGTAATGTTTTGAATGCAGCAGTATATGGCACTTTGCACTTTATTTTAATTGTTTTTCATTGAGGTACTTAATATCACAGGTCTCATTATTGATTGACATTGTAGTAGATGAAAGAATATTGATTTTTATGTTTTGCATGAAATCCATAAATAATTATTTATTTCAATGTTTTTTTTTATTGAATTTTTCACAGAAACAAAAGAAAATAAAACAACACATGTGTGAACATTGTCTGTCATGCAGTTGACAAAGTAAGTTGAATCATTCATTTGAATACAAAGGACAGATCCAGGTAGCAATAGAGTGAACGTTGGAAAGAATTCAACTGCTAAATTACCAGGTAACAGGTGTTATCTACTCCCTCCCAGAAACCCCTATGGGATCAAACTGTGTCAGAGAGGGAAAATAACACACCGACTGTCATTGTCATCACTTCTGATGTAGCTAGTAAAGTGATATAGAGACAAAAACTAAAACAATAATAAATAAATAAATAAAAAGAAGAAAGAGAGAAAAATAAAGGAACAAGAATAGATATAATTAGTGTAGGTAACAAGATTCACCGGTTGGTAGAAGAGTCAGTATAACAAATTACCCCTTGTTATTTTGTCACTATAAACATCCATAGGCACTTGCACCGGGTATTTATGTGGATAGGAAGGTGCACTTGCAAGCTGGGAGGTGAGAGGAGGGGAGGGGAAGTGTGAAAAGGATAGTCAACCTATCTTAGTCCTTATATATAAGAAATAAAAAGTATATATAAATGTATGGACTGGTTTATTAGTTCATGGTGAACACTTTATCATTCTTTGACTGTACATCTTGGGTTGGATAGCCAGTTATCCCATTTAGCTCTAAATGATTTGCTCTTGAGGTTGGTGATTGCTAACAGTTTCTCCATCATACATTGGTGGTTTAGAGTAAATTTAGCATCAGTGGGAGATGGGGATTTGGCTGTGTTCCACAGCCTTGTGATAGTTATTTTTTCTGCTAACAAAAGTCGTGTAATCACTACTCTTAATTTGGGTGAGAATTTGTGTATTTTTAGGTGTAATAAAGCAAGTTCAGGGTTTGGATCTATATGTCGGTCTCATATGTCTGACATTATTGAGAAGGTCATTGTTCCAGAAGGATCGTACGGATTTGCATGAACATAGAATATGGTACAATGTGTCTAATTCTCTGCATTTCCTCCAGCATAGGGCTGTGTGGGCAGGGTAGTACTTAAAGAGTTTGTAGGGGGTAAGTTACCAGGAGTGTATTACTTTTTGAAAATGTTCTCAATGGTTTACACATCTGGAAGATGAGTATGTGGTGGAGAATGCTATTTTCCAGTAGTTATCTGGAAAGGTCATACCCAGGTTTTTTTTTCCATTTAATAATAATAGTAGTTTTGGAGAAGGAGTCTTGGGGATTATAGATGTGGTAGAATAGGGAAATTCCTTTGATCGAAATAGTAACAAAAGAACAACCTAGTGCACAGGGCACAGTATGACCCCTCAGGATTTTAAATGATGGACCAAATGTATAGTAAAAGAATATATTTATTATTCACAATATATAGTTCAAATAACATTCAAGTATCAATAAGTTTTTCATAAAAAATGTTAATATTATAGACATGAAACTTAGCTTCCCTATACAGAAGTTCTGGGCTAGCAGCGATCAATGCCGGAAATGATGCCTGACATGTTTCGGACGATGACGTCCTTCTTCAGAGGCTTAGTGTCACTTCAATCATTTAGTCAATCAATCATTTAGTTTTTCTACAATGTGAATATAATAACGATTAGTACAACAATAATGATAGTAAGAAATAGAGTGCTTATTAGAGTTACACTTCAAACAATGGTTCACATGCTGAACCATGGTTCATAAAAATAGGACAATGGGTTGAAAATACTTACACAAGCAGATTAACCGACACTGGACACATGGGGGATGGAATTAACGTCTAATACTGCTCTGGGGTCTGCAGGCAGCCAAGACCACTCCCAGTTGGTACAAGACACATAAGGGCCAGTCACAGCAGCACAGATCTGGGGATGGGACCCACTGCAAGAGCACCCAACCAGTGGTGATCAAAATAAACAATGGCTAACCAGCCACTATGGAGTATATACCACTGTTTGACTGGTGTGAGTCTGTAAGTTTAAACACAAAGAAAACGCCAGGGTAGTATGAGTGCAGTATTTAGCACTGAAAATATCCATAAATATAAGCCAGTTATAGGCCTTATATAGTTAAATCCCTCATGATCTGGGACTAGGGATGAGCCGAACACCTCCCTGTTCAGTTTGCACCAGAACATGCGAACAGGAAAAAAGTTTGTTCGAACACGCGAACACCGTTAAAGTCTATTGGACACGAACATGAATAATCAAAAGTTCTAATTTTAAAGGCTTATATGCAAGTTATTGTCATAAAAAGTGTACGGGGACCTGGGTCCTGCCCCAGGGGACATGGATCAATGCAAAAAAAAGTTTTAAAAATGGCCGTTTTTTCAGGAGCACTGATTTTAATAATGCGTAAAGTCAAACAATAAAAGTGTAATATCCCTTTAAATTTCGTAGCTGGGGGGTGTCTATAGTATGCCTGTAAAGGGGCGCATGTTTCCCGTGTTTAGAACAGTCTGACAGCAAAACGACATTTCAAAGGAAAAAAGTCATTTAAAACTACTCGCGGCTATTGCATTGCCGGTCTGACAATACACATAAAAGTTAATTGATAAAACGGCATGGGAATTCCCCACAGGGCAACCCCGAACCAAAATTTAAAAAAAAAAATGACGTGGGGGTCCCCCTAAATTCCATACCAGGCCCTTCAGATCTGGTATGGATATTAAGGGGAACCCCGGCCAAAATTTTCTTTAAAAATGATGTGGGGGTCCCCCTAAATTCCATACCAGACCCTTCAGGTTTTGACAATTCCTTTATTTAAATGCTTCTTCTTTCTTCTATCATCTATCTTCTATCTTCCTTCATCTTCTTCTTCTGGTTCTTCTGGCTCTTCTGGTTCTTCCTCCGGTGTTCTCATCCAGCATCTCCCCCGCGGTGTCTTCTATCTTCTTCTCCTCGGGCCGCTCTGCACCCATGGCATGGGGGGAGGCTTCCGCTCGTCTCTTCATCTTCTTCTCTTCTTTTCTTCTTCTCTTCTTCATATTCTTCTCTGGGCTGCTCTGCATCCATGCTGGCATGGTGGGAGGCTCCCGCTGTGTGACGCGTCTCCTCATCTGACGGTTCTTAAATAACAGGGGGCGGGGCCACCCGGTGACCCCGCCCCCCTCTGACGCACGGTAACTTGACGGGACTTCCCAGTGACATCACGGGGAATGCCACAATGAAGTCCCATCATGTCCCGTGCATCAAAGGGGTGCGGGGTCACCGTCTGGCCCCGCCCCCGTTATTTAAGAACCGTCAGAAGAGGAGACGCGTCACACAGCGGGAGCCTCCCTCCATGCCACCATGGATGCGGTGCGGCCCGGGGAAGAAGATGAAGAAGAGAAGAAGAGAGGAAGATGAAGAAGAGAAGAAGATGAAGAGAAGAGCGGGAGCCTCCCCCATGCCATGGGTGCGGAGCGGCCCCAGGAGAAGAAGATAGAAGACGCCAAGGAGGAGATGCTGGACGAGAACACCGGAGGAAGAACCAGAAGAGTCAGAAGGACCAGAAGAAGATGAAGGAAGATAGAAGAAAGAAGAAAGAAGAAGCATTTAAATAAAGGAATTGTCCAAAACTGTCTCTTGTCATTTTTAACATTTTTGACAGTTTTTTAGTGAAATGGTAAGGGTACTTTTGTACCCCCTTACCATTTCACACAGGGGGGCCGGGATCTGGGGGTCCCCTTGTTAAAGGGGGCTTCCAGATTCTGATAAGCCCCCCACCCACAGACCCCCACAACCACCGGCCAGGGTTGTGGGGATGAGGCCCTTGTCCTCATCAACATGGGGACAAGGTGTTTTGGGGGGCTACCCCAAAGCACCCTCCCAATGTTGAGGGCATGTGGCCTGGTACAGTTCAGGAGGGGGGGGCACTCTCTCATCCCCCCCTCTTTTCCTGCGGCCTGCCAGGTTGCTTGCTCGGATAAGGGTCTGGTATGGATCTTTGGGGGGACCCCACGCGTTTTTTTTATTTTGGCTCGGGGTTCCCCTTAAAATCCATACCAGACCTGAAGGGTCTGGTATAGAATTTAGGGGGACCCCCACGTAATTTTTTCTTAAATTTTGGCCGAGTTCCCCTTAATATCCATACCAGACCTGAAGGGCCTGGTATGGAATTTAGGGGAACCCCCATGTCATTTTTTTTTTTAAATTTTGGTTCGGGGTTCCCCTGTGGGGAATTCCCATGCCGTTTTTATCAATGAACTTTTATGTGTATTGTCGGACCAGCAATGCAATAGCCGCGAGTAGTTTTAAATGGCTTTTTTTCCTTTGAAATGTCATTTTGCTGTCAGACTGTTCTAAACAAGGGAAACATGCGCCCCTTTACAGGCATACTATAGACACCCCCCAGCTACGAAATTTAAAGGGATATTACACTTTTATTGTTTGACTTTAAGCATTATTAAAATCACTGCTCCCAAAAAAACGTCTGTTTTTAAAACGCTCTATCCATTTGGTTTCCTGTTGTAATATTCTTTTATCCCAATCACCTTCCCTAGAGTCCTGTTGTATAACTGCCAGGACTGTAAAAGAGATAAGAGATGTGTTGAATCTGTGATATAGATCTAGAGATCTACTTATAGGAGTCAACATCTTACCATTGGTGGATGTGTAAATGTGATCATTAATTCTCTGACGTAATTGGCGAATCATCTTGCCGACGTAAAATGCGGCGCATTGGCAGGTCATGAGATAGACAACTCCCTGAGTATTCCAGTCCGCCCGGAACTGCGGATAAAACAGCTCCCCATTGGGGAGGCTGAATCTGGAACCAGTTGAGATCCAAGGACACATTTTGCAGTGTCCGCATTTGAACATACCCCTAGTTGTGGGGTCTGTCCACATAGAGGGCTATAATGGCTTCTAGTGAGTTTATCCTGTATGGAGATAGCCCGTTTGAACACAATTTCAGGGTGATCACTGTTGTATTTGGTAAGAGTGGGATCATCATGCAAAATGTGCCAATGATTCGCCAGAACCTCTCTTGGTTGGTGTTGCTGATAGGAATATTGAGTAATGAACTTTACTGAAGAAATCGAATCTGATTTAGTCTTATACCGCATACAAATGATCGGACTTTCTGACAACAAAACCTTGGATTTTTGTTAGAAGGTTGTTGGCTCAAGCTTGTCTTGCATACACATGGTCACACAAATGTTGGCCAACAATTACGACGGGAAATGTTGGATGAGAGCTTGTTGTCAGAAAGTCTGACCGTGTGTATGCGCCATTGAACATTTGCTGTCGGACTTTCCGCCAACAAATGTTTGCTGACAGGTTCTCAAATTTTCCCCCAAACAAAACTTTGTTGTGGGAAAGTCCGATCGTGGGTACACCAGTCTGTGCACAAAAATTCACGCATGCTCGGAATCAAGTACGAGATGGAAGCACTCGGTCTTCTAAAACTAGTGTTCGTAATGGAGATAGCACATTCGTCACGTGGCAAATTTTGAAATCTCTCAATGCAGCGCATTGTCTTCTTTATAATGCTAGAATAATGAAGTCCTGCTGATATTCACACAGAGTTCTGTAAAATTGATTTTTTATTATTTCTTGTGATCTCCTGAATAATCTTTGTTTTTGTTGTTTTTTTTTTCTCGTGATCTCCAGAATATTTTTTGTTGTTTTGTGTGTCAAGTTACCACAACACCATTATTATCTTGTATTTTCTAACCTCAAAGAGATACAACTATCTTGGTGTCCCTTGTTATTTTGACATTGTATTTTTGAAATGTACCTGCCTACTCACAAACAAATTATCCTTTTTGAAGTAAAGAACATAGCCAAGTATTTGTCAAAACAAAAATTAGAAATTTAATATGTGTCATAACAAAATAAAGAGGAAGGCAATGCTGGAGAAACAATTGGAATTGGTCAAGCCTTTGTACCCCAGGGCAGACATCAATTATTTGACTGTCAAAATTGGTAACCTGAGGAGTCCATTTAATAGGGAGCACAATACGGTCTAGGACTCCGAGAGATCGGGAGCAGCAGCAGATGACATATATGTCCCGAAGCTGTGGTCTTACAACAGCCTGCGTCTTTTGCCAGACCACACCAAACCCAGGACATCACTCTCAACACTTCCTTCCACACTTCCTTCCATGCTGCTCTGGTGGGTTGGGTGGATGTGGTGTTGGTGGTGTTGCTGGAGGTGGTGGAGGACTAGTATGGTCCAACTCATGCTGTTTGCTTTTATTTGTGAGTTGGCCCCTCATCCCCTTGTTTAGGGCCTGAAGAATGATCTCCTCACAGATGAGGCTTTGGCCCTCCTCCATGCATTCCAGTTTTTTGACTGTCACACAGCCAAATGACTCGGGGCCACCAGGGGTCGTTGTAAGTACCGCAGTAGCCTGGTGAATTAAAGCAGTCGTTGACTCCTCCAGGTTCCTAACCTTCCTGGTCCTTTTGGTTGGAGGGCGGAGGGGAGGAACCTGGGATTCTGTCATGCTGCTTGCCATGGCCTCCTCCTGGCTGAGACTTTCCTGTGTATGAAAATGGAACATAGTTTTAGTTTTTTGGTCATCAATCATGCACAATTTTGAGCTCATGACTGTTGCAAATTGAATGTTAACAATTAGAAAAGACTACCATTCTGACCCCAGCATTTTTCATTCTTGTCCTAAATATTTTGGGCTACTATTGTCTGTTGATATGTAAACCACTCTGTTAAATCAGAAATTAGTGAGCAATAACATCTAGTTAACATCATTCAATTTTTGACAAGAAATATGTTGAACAATGCTATACCTGGCTCAAGCTGGCTCCTCCACATCTTCCTGGGTGGAATGCCCAGGTTGGACTTCAGGAGCCTCATCTGATGTTGAAGAAAGTGTGGGAGGAAGTGTGGAAGGAAGTGTAGAAAGTGATGGCCTAGGTTCACTCTGGTCTGACAAAAAACGCAGTCTGTCGTAGTACCACAGCCTGGGTACATATATGTCATCTGCTGCTGCTCCTGATCTCTTGGAATCATGGACCTTCTTGTGCTCCCTATTATATGTGCTCCTCGGGCTACCAATTTTGGCCTTCAAATAGTTGATGTCTGCCTTGGGAGTCACCTGCTTCACCAATTTCAACAGTTTCTCCAGCGCTGCCTTCCTCTTTTGCTTGTTGGAGTATTCTCTGTATGTCACTTGCTAGAGACAAGGCAGCTCCCTGTACATGTTGAGGAATTTTGGCAGGATGCCTTGGTCAGTAAATTTATCCACCATTTTATCTGCAAGACACAACACAAGACAAATCCTAATGTCAAGCTAAACTCTCCTAATTTTGTCCCAATATAGGCCTCAACCTATAAGCAGTATAGGCCACTAACCACTGATGCCCCAAGTTAAAATTGTACCTTCATTTGCACGATTGGCGCCTACGATCCTCTGTCCTCCACTCACAGATTGTACGTACGACTCCCACGTGTTATGCTTTATATACACTGCGCATGCATGAAACTCCGCCCCTGTCCTTCTTTCTAGTATATTCCCTGCCTCTTCTCTTTTGGGGCAGTGGAAGAGCACATGGTGGAGATACAGCAGGTGCAGAGAGCAGCAACGACGAGAAAAGCCCAGAGCAAGGCAGTTCCAGATCCAGGACAAGATATAAGGCCTCAAATATGTCCTTTGTAGAGATGGTGGAGATAGTGGACATCTTGAAGAGGGCAGACTATGATGGAATGTATGGACCGTACACAAACCCTAATGTGAGAAAGGCCAAGATCATGACTACAGTTGTGAGAAGTCTGGGAATTTTGGGGTACGACGATCCAAGGAGCAATTGAGGAAACGCTGGTCAGACCTGAAATTGAGGGAGCACGATCAGTATAGAAGGATCAGGAAAGTGCTTCTAAAAAGTAAGTGTCAGGTCACCTTGAGGCTAGGTGACAGATGCACTCTGTAGGAGTCGTAAGTGCAACGCTAGGTAGTGGACCCTAGAACTGACTCCTGCGGATTTAACCCTGGGAGGTTCAGGAAGCAGGTCTACTGGATCACTAACACAGATCCCACTGGGAGCTAGAGCATAGATTCCCCAGGGTGCGGAGTCTAAGAGTCAGCAGGTGTTCACCAGAGCCTCTAGTGGTGAGGATGGACTGAGCTGCAGTCGTGGCCCCCAGGGTCTCACAGCTCATGCTCGTGGTAGACTACAGGAGAAGAGGAAGGAGGCAGCAGGCTGGAACAACAAGGAAAGTAAGGGATAAGCCAAATTTCAGGGCGACTAGCAGAGAAGGATAAACATAACACGCCAAAGGTCAAGGTCACAAGCAGACAGGGAAAGTCGAGAACAGACCAAAGTCGGTAACTGGAATCAGACATAGGAAACACAGCAAGTACAAATGAAAGCTAACACACAATGGTTGATCAGCACTGCTGGCTTGCAGTGCACAGGTTAATATAGGGTCTAGGGTGGGGCCATGCTTGAAGGAGAGGCTATAAAACCAGCCAGGTGTGAGTGGCTGGCCTCTTAGTCTGAACACATGAGGAGAAGGTAAGCTGACAGAGAAAGAATACTGCATAACCATGACAGTAAGTATTTGTCGTGTTCTTATTATTATTATTATTTTAGTGCTGTTCCATGTGCTTTTTTTTTGTTGTGCAGTTTAAAATGCCAAGTTTGAGGTTCGTGGGCACAGTAATCGTTTGTAGTAAACATCGTTCGTTCGACCACTAATACGACATTTTTGGCAGATGCAGGTTAACTACATTTATTCCTGCCTATTTGTATTAAAATAAGTTTATTACATTGCTGTCTAGATGTGTTTGTAACTATAATGAAATGCAAACTTAATTCAGTGTAAGGAGAGGACACTCAGCAGCTGTTTACACATTTGGACGCAGGAGCACTAGTGTGGGACACCAGAGGAACCTTTTTATGGTGTCCCATGCAGGTGCTAGACATGTGCAGGATGAAAAAAATTGTTTAGTTTTGTTTCGTTTCGATTCGTTATTTAACTAAATTCATTTAGTTAAATTTGTTACATTCGTTTTCGGAATTCGTTTCGTTTCCTATTCGAATTCGAAAAAATTCGACCGCATTTGAAAAAAACATTAACTGAATTTGAAAAAGTAAACTATATATAACCATTTTGCGAAATTTGAAATTCGTAAAGAATGAAATCGAATTCCAATAGAAAAGATTAGGATAGAATAGAAAGTATAAAAGAATAGCATAGAAAAACAATAGAATAGAATAGAAAAAAATATAATATATTGTATACTAATCTTTTCTATTTGAATTCATTCTGTACCAAATTCCAATTTTGGAAGATGGTTATATATATATATATATATATCTATATATCTATATATATATATATATATGTCTATATATATATATATTTATATTATATTTTTTTTTTTCTATTCTTTTTTTTTTTTTGTTTCAATATTTTTATTGAAGAAATAGCAGGTTACAAATAATTCGACATGGAATTACACTGCATATACACTTGTAATATATCGTTACAAACAAAAGCAGGAGCATGAACCATAATGTTATATTTATAACACTCTAGGACACGTATATACGTGGCACAAAGTTTCGGATTGAAACTAAGGCATAAGGCCCGGGAGTATTCTTAGGGACCGGGTGTTAAACCTGTGCCACACGCACCCCCGGCGGGAACTAACTGTGCGTGGGCAAGGTTGGAAATGCATTAGGATTATGCCTTAAACTAGCCGGTCTCTCCGGTATAGTCCTCTCAGGTATAGGTCCTGTTGTTGCTGTGGATAGTCGATGTGCATCCTGTTTACTAAGGTCTGTCTATGTGGATAGTGAATGCATGTGGAGATGGAACGAGTAAAAATGAAAATAAAAAGGGGGTGTTAGGGAAGGAAGGAGGGGGTGGGAAGTTCGAGATCGAGTGTGGTGCTGGTACGGGAGGCATTATGTACCATCTCGTCCCCCAGGTCAAGCTATGCAGGTTTCAACATGATGTTGTTGTAGTCTGTCGTTTCTTTGAAATGTAACCAGCAAACCCATGTTGTATAAAATTTAGTCGGCGTATCCCTAGCTTGGTGTATTATATCTTCCATCTCAGCTATTTTCCCTATTCTACGGAGCCATTCAGCAATGGTGGGAGGAGAAGTAGTCCGCCAATGCGTGGGAATGCAGAGTTTTGCCGCATTTATGAGATGTATAGTAAGAGTTTTTTTATAGGTCGATGGTGGTATAGATGTATGGTGTAAGAGATATTGGGCCAGCGAGAAGTCAGGGGTATAGGTTGTGATCTGCGAGATAAGTTGGTGAACTTCTGTCCAGTATGGTGTGATTAGGGGACATTCCCACCAAATGTGCAGTAGAGAGCCGTGAGCGGTGTTGCATCTCCAACAAAGCGGAGAAACCTGGGGGAGGAATTTGTGGATTCTGTCTGGTGTTCTATACCATCTAGAGTATAGTTTGTATCCATTCTCTTGTGCGGATACGTTTATAGATCCTTTATGAATGTGAGTATATATGTTATGCCAGTCTTCTTGTGTAAGGTTTATGGATAATTCTCTCTCCCATTTTTGGCGTGTCGTTGCTTCCATGGACGGTGTGTCTGGGAACAGCAGAGAGTACATGACTGAGATGATGTGTCTCAGGGGGCTGTGACTCGTGCATAGGGCTTCGAACGGGGTATGGTCTCTGTACCATTGGGATTGTGGATTAGAGCTCTGTAAGAAATGATGAATTTGGAGATATTTAAAGAAGGGTATGTCCGTGTCAGGAAGTCGAGTTTGGATGTGTTGAAAGGATAACAATTTTCCTTTGTCAAAGAAGGATTCTGCTCTGATGGACCTCGGTGTGGGTTCATTATCGGTGTCAAGATGTGTGATGCCTGGGGGAAAATCCGGGTTCCAGTTAAGTGGGGTTAGTGGACCGGGTGAGGAGGCAATGTTCATTTTTTTACAGACTGTGCGAAATATTTGTAATGTGGGGCCTGTTAGGGGATGTGATTTGTGTTCGTGCGGTGTTTTGGGTGAGCTTATCCATGGTAAGTGGTGAATAGGTAGAGATGAAAAGTTTCCCTCTATATCAATCCACGCTTTAGTCCCTGAATGTAAGTGCCAGTCTATGATTCTAGCTAAGTGGCAAGACCAATAATATTTTTGTATGTCAGGGAGGCCGATTCCTCCTTTCAACTTAGGGATTACCAATTTTTTCCAGTGTATGCGTGAATGTTTGTCGGCCCATAGAAATTGTAGGCAAAGCCTTTTATATGTATCAAAGAATGTCTGTGGTAATTTAATCGGGATTTTTTGGAGTAGATAAAGGAGTCTGGGGAGGATATTCATTTTTATAATTGCTGCTCTTCCAAACCATGAGAAGGTGCCTCTATTCCAGTTTTGGACATCCTTCCTTATTGTTTGCAGAATGGGAGCATAATTTTTAAGATAGAGGTCAGTTAGGTTGCTGGGAAGCTGGATCCCTAAGTATGTAATGGCTTGTGCATCCCATCCAAACGGAAAGTTGGCTTTACAGAGGGTCACTGTGGAATCTGGTAGGGAAATGTTAAGGGCTTTAGATTTGGAAAAATTTATTTGGAGATTGGACAGCTCCTTGAAAAGGGAAAAGTCTTTTAATAGATTGGGAAGTGTGGTGATGGGGTCTGTTAGGAATAGGAGAATGTTATCAGCGTACGCTGCAATTTTGTATTGTTTGTTGGCTATTTCGACTCCTTTGATGGTTTGATTCGCCTTAATCCTGCGGAGTATTGGTTCCATTGTGAGTATAAATAGGAGGGGAGATAAGGGACACCCCTGTCTGGTTCCGTTCGACACGGAGAAGGCATCCGACAGAACACCGTTAACCCTGATTTTTGCAGTTGGGGACGAGTAGAGGGTTAGAATGTATTGAAACATGCGTTCTTTGAACCCCAATTTGCGTAAGACTTCTGTCATGTAGTCCCAGGCCACCCTGTCGAATGCCTTCTCCGCGTCGAGGGAAAGGAAGAAACCCGGGGTGTTGGAGGACGATAACCAGTGGTGAATATTAATAGCTTTCAGGGTATTATCCCTGGCCTCTCACCCGGGGATGAATCCTACTTGATCTAGGGAAATCAGCGAGGGAAACTAAGGTAGTGTCTTTACCCGGTTTTGGGATCATCACAATGTGAGCTTCGAGCAGGTCCTTACATTTGTCAGGTTGGGTATATAGTGAGTTGAAGGTGTTTAGTAACTGTGGTATGAGTGTATCAGTGAAGGTCTTATAGTAGCTGACAGGTAGACCATCAGGGCCAGGGCTTTTGCCTGGTTTTAGTTGTTTAAGGGCAGCTATGAGTTCCTCCTTTGTGAAAGGTTTATCTAACTCATCGGCTTCCGCGGTCGTGATGGGATGTGGGCCAAATTGCGATAGGAAGTCTTCTATCAGTTTGTTCCTGTCATCAGTCGTGTCAGTCGTTGAGTGAGTCTTCAAATTATATAATTTGGAATAAAATTGTTGAAACTGGTTTGCTATATCGATTGAAGATTCTATTTTGTTCCCTTGTGGGTCTATGAGATTGTGGATAGTTGAGTTTGCTCTTTTGGATTGGAGGGCTCTGGCGAGCATTTTACCAGATTTGTTCCCAAATTCGTAAAAAAACTTTTGCGATAAGGCGAATTTACGTCTGGTTGATTTCCCTATTTCCTCTAGGAGATCCTCTCTGGCTTTCAATAGCTCTTGGAAATTTCGATCCGTTAACGATTGCTTGTGCTTTCCTTCTAGAGATCGAACTCTGTCAGATAGTTTGTTTAATAGTGCTTGCCTAGCTTTGCGTTGTTGCGACGTTATTGAAATTAATTCTCCCCTAATGACGCATTTATGAGCCGCCCATAGGGTCATCAAGTTGGTGTCGGGGGAAGCGTTTTCTCGAAAGTAATGGGACAAGCAATCGTTAAGTCTCTTCTGATGTGCAAGATCCGTGAGAATAGAGTTATCTAGTCGCCAGTTCGGATGTCTTGGGTAGGAGGCTGGGAATGTAATTGTGATGGAAATAGGATGATGGTCTGATATTACCATTGGGTCGATTGTAGCGGTCAGAAGTGAGTCTAGGTCGTATTGTGACAGGTAGTCTATCCTTGTATACCTATTGTGGGGCGATGAGTAGAATGTATAGTCTTTAGTATTTGGGTGCAGTGTGCGCCATGCGTCGTGTAGAGTTAGGTTGGCCAGTTGCGTTTTTATTGCGCGGAGTGCACGATAGGTGATAGAGGATGCACCTGAAGATGCGTCCATGGAGGGGTTAAGGGTTAAGTTGAAGTCACCCCCAACAACCAACAGACCCTTTGAAAACGTGGAGAGGTGTTGTAGGGTGTCGCGAAAAAAGGGAACCTGTTGCCTATTGGGGGCGTATAAGTTAGCCAGTGTAACCGGCTTGTTGTGCAATTTGCCTTTCAGAAAGATGTATCGTGCGTTGTTGTCAATCATTGTGTCGTATATCTGAATGGGACAATTTTTGGAAATTAGGATGGAAACTCCCTTAGATTTGGTATCTTTATTTGTGGCATGGTATACTGTTGGGTAAGATGAATTAAAAAGTTTGGGGATGGCGTCCGATCTGAAGTGTGTTTCTTGGAGAAACACTATATCTGCTTTGGCTTTCCGTAGTAGTAGAAGTAATTGCGATCTTTTTTCGGGGGTATTGAGTCCTCGTATGTTTAAGGAGTATAGCTTGACGTGAGGGGTGTCACCTCTTCTAGGAGGTGCCATTTCGCTATCAAGTGCTTGCACTGTGTGTATGTGTAAGTGGTGTAGGTGTTGTGTAAGGGGGCGGGGGCGAGGGGGATGGGGTGGGCGAGGAGAGGATAAGGGAAAGGGGGTATATTAGGAGGTTGATACTCCTAAACCGTAAACCGAGCAGGCCTGGAATCAAATCCAATACCTGCGTTAATATGTTCGGTAAGGTACAGAGTGAGGGCAATGAGAACCTGTCTAAGAGAGGTCCTCACCTGTCCAAACTACTGTGTGGGGGTTGAGAAAGTCTACACGGGAAAGATGAGAAGTGAAGTAGGATTGTGGTATGCCGCTACTGTCTAAGCTAGAGACGGGTTGAATATATGTTTTTGGGAAGCGTTGTGTGTGTTTGTGCCATTTCTGTTTTGGTTTTCCTTATGTTCCTGTCTTTGGTGTTGGATATGTGAATGGAATGGAATAAATGGGGATATTTATATATTGGTGAGTCGGGCGGACCGTTAGGTCAGGGAGGAAATCGCAGTCCATCATATGTGCCCAGTTTTGTTAACCGCTGTATGTGTATTTAAGTATGGCCGGACCAGTCATGGAGATCAGGTGCAATGGAGTTCAGACATTAAGGCCTTGCAGAAAGAAATTCAACAATTGGTAAAATCCAACAGCAAACAGAACTTGGTATGTATATTAAGAACTTAATCTGGACATGAGAATGTCCTGAGGTTTCCGACTTCTGTCCCAAGTGAGACCAAGAGTAGGAACTACGAGATCTAAGGTTTCTGCATTGTACGGATGGGACGAAGGGGTGTTGTCTATAGAACAGGGTATAAGGTTTTACCCTATTGTTTGTGGAGGATGGGGTCACAGTTGATCAAGGGGGAGTCATGTTATGTTATGAGTCCCTATAGCTCATGTGACCTATCTTCATCTGCTGGGTAAGTTATGAGTTACTCCCTGTTAGTTAGTGTTATGTATGTGAAACAGGGTCAGATTTAAGAGAGAAATTAAATGAGCTAGCCTTGGTCTCCACCACTGCCATTAGCATCCCCTGGTAGGTGAAGCATAAATAGAATGGGAGGGGCAGTAGGTATGCGCAGTGCCAGCTGAGGCGCATTAGTCAGAAATAAGCAGGCTTATGTCCGGGAGGTTCGTAAATAATTAGAGACAATGGGGGCAAGTTTAAAGGGCGATTGGCAGTAGGGAAACCCCGGCCAGCCCATATCAACACACCCTGCATACACGTACCATTCTTGTTTTGTATGGCAGTGAGTTAGTTACGTTAAAACATTTAAATGTGATGCATGTGGATAACATGAGTAACATACCACATGTAATATCTATAGGCAGATTAAATAGTTGAGCAAAGCAAAAAAAAAAACAGTTCCAATGTACAACCTGTTAAATTGATC